>JAWWEW010000020.1:8566127-8623241 GCA_035583185.1 Anabacerthia variegaticeps
CCCCCGCAACTCCACTTCTCTTTCCATATATCACAGCCCGAGGGGTGCTGAAAATAGGACGGGTTTGTTTTGTACCTCACACATTCCCAGGACAATTAGGGCGCCGCTGGCAGCGGCGGGAGGACCAGGCGGCCGCTCCGCCCCCGCTCCGCGCGGGTTGGCTGCGCCCGCCGTCAGTCCGCGGGTGGTGGGGCCGGGGCCGGGGGGTGCGCCCCGCTCCGCGGCCCCTCTCCGCTCCCCCTCCCGCCCCGCGGGCGCCTCCGCTTCCCCGGCACCCCTCCCGGGGCGCTTCTGACTTTTGTTTCCCTCTTGGACGCTGGAGCGACGCGCATCTGCCCGCCGGAGGCGCCCCCGGCCGCGCCGAGCGGAGCGGCCCGGCCCGCGGTCCGCGCAGGGCTGCGCCCGTAGCGGCGGGGCAGGACCGTCCGGGGCCCTGCATTCCCTTGCTTGTCCCCGGCCCCGAGCGCTCCCGGCCCCGGGACCCTGCGGGCGCTGCGCTCCCGTCATGGGACACATCACACCCCGAACTTTTACGCCCGTCTTTTACTTCCAGAGGAGGAATGTCTTAAAAACTAATGTCACGATCTCGAAATAAAAAGTTTAGTTGCAAAGAGGCTACAGAAAACGCTATTTTTAATGTCTCGTATATCCAACGCTACACATAGGCAGTGGGTAAATGGCGGATGTCCCTCCCGAGCCCCGCTCTCCGCGTCCCTCCGCGTGTCACGCTGCTCCGGGCACAGAAAGTAACTCGGTAAAATAAGCTGAACCGGCAGAAGCGGGAGCGCAGGCGGTTTCTTTCCCTCCACCCTGACCCATCTACTGCTCTCTCCTCCTACTCCCCCCGCTGGATTATTTAGTCTTCTATAGAAGCTACTCCTTTTTCCCGTATTAATATTAACAAACTCTCTGTAAAAGCAAGAGGCTGATCAGATACAACTCGTTTCAATTTCAAATGAGCCGGTAAAAACTAGAGAGTGAGAGAGAGAGGAGAAGGGAGAGAGAGGGACAAACCTTCCCATTTGAGGAACCGGCTCACTGGTGTTTTCTTCTCATTATTAAACGAAAGAGACTGTAAAACGTTTAGGAAGAAAGGTGGGGGGAAAAAACAGCCGCAAAAACCCAAGCAAACAAACGCATACGAACCGAAAAAGCCTCCCAGGTGCCACTCCAGTATTTAGTTAGCCTTGCAAAGTGGTCACTACCGCTTCTTTTCATTTTAGCATAGGGCGAGCCCCCTCCCTCCCCGCAGCATTCAGTACAGTAGATTTTGTGAAAAAGACAAACGAAGCTATCAGCGGGGATGATGTTGAAGAATGAAGATAATAATGTTGCTATAGGTGGTACTTCACATGACATTATTTTTCACTGAATATTTAAAGAGATGTTTCGGCAGAGATGGATACACTCAGCGCAGGCTGTCACCCTCCTTACCCTGAGACAGTGGGAAAGAAACCGAACCTGAGCGCACAGAAGCGCACACGTTACTCACTGCTAGCCACACGTAGATGCACAGAAAATACCCGCGCGGATCTATTGCACATTTGTGTCTGTATTTCTAACTGCATCAATCACTCTTCCTATGGTTTCTAAGCTAGACGCTCTCCCAAAATTATTCGCGTTTACAATTTCATTATACTTTTGCCGATTAAGCTTGAGACAAATTTCTCCAGATGCGCAGTTCCTTTGCTTCGTGACTGGAAAAAGGCGGCCGTGGACCGGTAATTAAAAAGCAACAACAGCAACAACAAGAAGAAAAAGAGTGCTTTAAGGAAAAAGAAATTAATCTGGAGAAATTAAGTTTTGCAACTTTTTTTTTTTTTCGTTTCTCTTCTCGCTAGTGCTAAAGCGGCGCCTGGTATTTCATCCAGGACCGGTTGATTATTTATTATTTGTTTTCCTCTCCTTCGCTGGGGGCCGGGAGGGGTGGGGAAAGGGTGGGGGCAGAGCAGCAGTGCCAGGGCTAGAAAAAAATCGGTCTTTATTGTTGTTGATAGCAATACATCAATTAAACGTCATTGTCTCTAACAGAAGTTGTGAGAGTTCACAAGCGTAAATACTCTGATCTCGGGTTTTCCCTCTCGAAGCTCCAAGTGACAGTGACATATTTTTCCCTCCCCGCCACACCTTGAAGAATTCCCCCCCCACACACACACCCCGGATTATTTTTTTTAATGGAGGTGGGAGGCTTTCTAATGTGCTTTAATGCAAATCAGCCTGGCTGCAAGACACCACTGGTGGGGATCGATCTCCAGTTCATTGAGATGAGCACTGAAGGGAGATGGTAAACAGGGGGTAATTTGCAGTTCATTCTGCTGAGAGACGATTCCAATGAGATGCATCACACTACACTGGATTATTGTTATTAAGGTTTGTGATCAGACACTACACCCGTAACACGGTGGCGTTAAAAGCTGCACGATCCCCTCATAGTTATGATACATGGTTAATAACGACCGGGGGGAGGACCGAGGGGGATCCAACTGATTTAATATTTCGTGCACAAGCCCCCCGACCCTCCCGCCCGAGCCGCTCGGGGCTGGCGGCAGCTCCGCGGCGGAGGCAGCCGAGGGTCGGGGCAGCCCAACCTGCGGCTCCGCGACGGCCCCGCTGCCCCGCACGGCGGTCCCGCACGGCCGGCAGAGAGCTCGCATCGTCACCCTGCCAAAAGACCCACTTTCCAATTAGCAGCGCGCCTGGGCTTTTGGTATTATTTTTTCTTTCTTCTCTTCCTCCTCGTTTTCTATGTTCTCTTTTTGCCTTTATGTTAGCTGAAAAAGCTACACTGCACTAGAGTTCCGACCGGCGGTGCAGCTGACCTCGCAAGTTTGCCGTTTGTCAGCTAACACAGGTTACATATATTTTAGAAATGTGTGTAATTAGGGGCTTCCAGATGCTGCAGTCAGCTGGGAACTTGGCTTTATGCTCCGATGTATAATAAACTTTTGAGACAGTCCTGGGGCGCAGCTACCCCGGGGCAGCGAGCACCAGCTCTCCGGAATTGTTTTATTATCAATAGCCTGGATCACGCTATTCACTATGGACATTGCAAGTCCTGTGACTGTGTGGATTTAGGTATGACTACTTTTGTGGACATGCTGTCAGCTTCCCCCTTCCTTACTCTAGTCTGTCTTTTTTTTTTTTTTTTTTTTCCCTCTTTTCTTTTTAAATTCATTTCCTAATGGTAATTCTCCAGGGGGAAAGGGAAAAAAAAAAAAAAAAAGAAGGGGAAGGGGAGGGGGCACCAGAATTGAATCCTTCTCCATTATTACTGACAACTAATAATTGATCATTGCTCACAAACACAAGCTTTTAGCCGCATAATTGAATTGTAAGCAATACGGGTTGAGCCAAAGGAAAAGGAAAAAAAAAAAGAGAAAAGAAAAAAGAGGGGAAGAACCTCTCCTTCTCTCTCCCCTAAATCCTAGAGAATCTCAGTGATGGAGACTCCTCCTCCCCCGAGATAAAAATGACTAATGCCATAACCAGGAAAGGTGGGATTATTTAATTCAGTTTTTTCTTTACACATTTGCTGCCTTTTGTTTGACCTGATGGCCGGCAAATTTTTACACCTAGCTGTCCCTTTTGAGTTTATTGATGAAGGTGCTTCTGAAATGATTATCAAGAGATTTACAGCCATCACTACCCACCTACGGGAAAAGTAGTAAAATCAATCCCTCAATCAATCAGACCCCTCTGTGCATATCTTTTTAATCTGCTCTTTTAGCTGTTTTATTACAACACAAGCATTAAATATGTTTGTTTCAAATTTAACACGAATGCCTCGGAAGGACTCTGTCAATTTAGACATAAATCATGAAGTAAACAAGCTGGATGGAAAACTCTCTTACTCGGGGAAGAGACTTAAAACCCAAGGAACAAAAAAATATCCTGCATCAGTGTATAGGCAACTATTCTGTATGTACAGCCCACAAGGCAGGAAAACAACATACAGAAAGATAAACATGCAGCACTGCTAAAGCTTTCCATACACTTTTACATGACTAGAGAGTGCTGGTAATTACAAATAGTCTCACACCCTAAAGTCTATTATTATTTCCTTTATTTGATGTCTATTTTTTATATTGGAATGTATTTTTTCCCATGTTAAAAAATAAGTTGGGTTTTTAAAAATTAAATGCCATACACTCGAGACAAACTCTTGATTGTCGACTTCAGCATTATTATTGATCCCAAGGTATCACTCTATCTTTTATGTACCTTTTTTAGGTCAAAAAATAAATTAGACAGTATTTCAGGTAGTCTGTTTAGGTCAGAAAACTTTCCCATTAATTTGTTACACAGTGGTCATCAGGTATGGACAGAATGAGTCTATTAGTTCTATAGAGAACCAAGAATTTTATTTGGTGCCACAGGGGAAGTTTTCTCTGCAAGCCACATGCCTTTCGATCCCAGTCTAATTTTATTATTTTTTTTTTTTTTTAATATCCTAGTGTATCAGAGCCATACAAAGCCACCATGTGGCTCCACTGGAAAACCAGAAGTTTAGAAATGAAGTGACAGATTTCTCCAGCCCTAGATAAAATAAAAATTAAAACCAATTCTGGGCTACAAAGACATCCTCTAAAGACATATTGTGATGTCTCTCATTACAGAAGTAACTCTGGATAGGACAAGGGGGAAAATAAAAGAAAGAGACACTGAAATATGTACATGTCAAAAGAAGAGTCAAGGAAAAAATACATCTGATATTGGATGATGAGCTATAAGCAGCTATGTCAGTTAAGATTTCCTCTAAACATCTTGCTTTAAGAGAAGTGCCTTTATGCAGTATGAAAGCTTCACAGTCTCAGTCGCTGTGCATCCGGGTATCTAGTTATGAGAGTCTTAATGTTGATTATTAACAAAATATCATAGTTACCATTTCCTTGTCAAATAACTGTTTAGAGTAGTCTAAAATATGGAGGTGGGAGCCATTAAAAAGCAAATGAAGGAGTAGGACCAAGGGATGTATTTTCCAGGATATTTAAGGAAAAATATGTGTTCCTAAAAAAGTGTTCCCTTAGGATTTGCTTACCTTTGAATCAAAATTACACAAAAGTTCTACAGTCTGTCCAAATGCAAATACAAGGCCAAAATTTCACACGATAATTTTCTCTGAAATAGAACCTACAGACGATTTCCTACAAGGTAGTCATCTAACAAAGTAAGAACTGTTGTTAGCACAAAAAGATTTTTACTGTCAAATCAGATTTACAGAGTGTGCATTTTTATTTACATTTTAAGGTTTCATTTTAATCTGGAGAACACGTAGCAATTAAAGAATAAACATGCTTCAACCCCCAGGGGAAATGTTGCCCGTAGAGTCCCAAATTTCTTGCCTAATGAAATGAACCTGATAACCCCTCTCCTTTTCATGACATATTTTTGATTCGAATACAGTGGAAGTATTTGTAAGTACATGCATTTTGTTTGCATAATATTGAGGTGCCCTGATTAATGCCTGGTGTTTACAACGTGAAAATTGTCATGCTCTCTGCATCAACACAAGACGCTGGTCTGGCAGCTGCTAGTTGCAATAAAGTAAATGCCTCATGAATAATGTCTGCTTTCCATGCCTGAGCCAAGCAGAGTCCTCCCCATCCACCTTTTGCCCCCAGTTTGAGCCAGCCTGTTAGGAGAAATGGTCTGCCATGGCACTGTGCAGTACATCTCTCTCCTGAGTGCAAATATGCACCCTCACAGACTTGCACATGCACTGTCTGGGTCCTGTGTGGAGCCCATTTCCTCACGGAGCAATCTGATCCCCCAGCCACATTTTTGCAGTTTTCTTTTCTTCCCATTAGCGATCATATAATGTTCAGATGGCAACGATAGCCATTACCTACCTCAAAAGGTAACTCCAGGAGTTTCTGATTTCTTAGAATAATTCCGCAGCAGAAAAGAGAGGAAAGGGTTGAGCACTGAGCTGCCAGCCAGCTCTACTGAACTATCAGCAGATACTACACCAGTGACCCAGAAAGAGCCTTGAAAACTACTGCTTCATAAACCCCAGATCACACAGCTACCACCTAGAAAATGAGCCTTGTGGTTTCCTTTCCTTATGTAAGAAAAGCTCAAGTAACAGGATTCAAAGAACAATGCTCAGAAAGAGACTTAAAAGACCCCTCCTCAGAAATCCAGAAACCAGATTTGGGGTTAGAAAAATTGTTTCCATCCTTCACGTGCTTTATATAGTACGCTTGGACTTTCATCCTGGCTGTACAAGCTATCTCTTGGATCTCACCCTGAGTTATGTAATCTGTATTTCAGTCCTTCTTCACAGAACTTCAAATGCCCTCTCAAATTTAGTGTCCAAGGCTGCAGAACACATCTATTTGCATGTAATAAGCAGCTTTCTGAAGACTAGCTGGCTCTCCCCAGGACTGTACACAATCATTAAGCTCATCTGAGCTTGCTCCTAGCCACTGACACTCTAGAAGTACTGCCTGAATAAGAATTTAAAGCTTGAGTAAGTTTTAGATAATGCTAAAGGCATTTGGTGCAAAATCCTACAAGCAAAGACAAAGGTAGCCCCAGTTTGTAATGGTTCAACAATTCAACTATTACATACATAGTGCAACAGGCAAAGCAAAACAGGAAGAATTGTACTTGAGTACAAGACAACATTCTACATTTAGGAATAACTTTAATTAAACACCAGTGCTGGTTCTACTTCCATTTGTAGAGAATACATCAGGGATACGTCATATACTCACTTCTGAGACCACGAAAAGCCACTTTTCCTGTCCTCAGAAGTTTGCAATGTAAGTGCCCAGTCCTACACATGACTGCTGTCATTCATGCTTGTGCAGGAAGCACAGCACAAGCAGTGTTTGAGTCTAGAACTGCACCTGAGCAAATTTGGAGCCGGGGCTAACTGTGAGGATGGAACACATTTCTGACCACCGTGCCTGGAAGTCACTGCCCCAGGAGCTGAGCAGAGGCAACTGGCACGGTGGAGTGGGCTCTCCCAGTCTGTACTTACTGCAGGAGCATCAGGAGAAACGTTCGCATGACATCCCCGTCAGCCAGGGATGGAAATCTCCTGCATGGGACAACAATGCATGGTACGGTAACTTCTTAAACTGTTCCAGCTGTTTGCAAATAAAATATGTGCCTAAGCCCCCAGTCTATACAAACTGGTTTCTGAGAGGAGCGGTATTTGTGCGAGTGTGCCAGATCAGGCCCATTACTAACTTCAGACCAGTGTAAACAACTGTTACACAGAGAAAAGATTTAGAGAAGGCACCAGTGACAATGATTAGCATGTAAATCCCATACCTCTCAGTAAGAACTCTTTTGGCGATATGTTTAGTTGACAGTCGCATACCTTTGTACTCCCATATATTTTAAGCATGAAGTCACTTGTTCTGTTTCTCAAGTTTACTCAATCTGGTTTCTTTTGCTGTTGAAGCAGCTTCCATTTTCGTGCTGCACAAATGCTATAATACACAAGAATGACAATTTAATGAAAACACAGCGCCAAACGCATTAGAAATGTACTGAATTAAGTGGAATTAAAGAAAGGATAAATGTTTTATTCCCTCCTCCAACTTCAGTACCGTCCTCTCCAACACTGTACATACAATCTCACAGCACAGTAACGTTGCTGCACTCACTCTCTTCAAACAGGATCATTCGCTTTCTCTTTATTTCGCTCCTAGAATTTTCACACAGCAAAATTCAATTTCAGGCAGCGCTGCCCGCAGAGGGCTGCCAGACCTGCCGCTCCTTTGCCCCACTGCTGACAGACGGCTCTCAAGTGGAACAAGACCTGCCCGCGTCCAGCGATGGGTCGCACTCAGCAGGAGCAATGAGGTAAACTCAGTGCAAAGGTAAAAGCGAGCTGGCCGTGAGCCTGATGGGGGAGAGACAGGTCCATGTGCCCCTGGGGCCAGCGCTGCCAGCGGCGGCCTCGCGGAGCGCAGCTGCCCGCGGCTGCGGAATGTTCAGCGACACGTTCCTGTGCGAGCGGCTGTGCCTCGGGAGGGGCCTGCCAGAGCAACACAATCCTGTCACGGGTGCTGCTTGCCACAGTCAGGGAAGCCTGCAGGAGTTGCTTGCTGGGGACTGGGAAAGCTCTCACTGTTTCTGGAAGCAAAACAACTATGACATTTTAGGAGTGCAGCTCCTTAAACCACCTGTTCAAGTCTGCTAATCACGAGTAATCTCGGCTCTTCAAGGAGATTACTAAAAGACAATAAAGATACTAAATAACTAATGACAAGAATGGATATTGGTAATTTGCATACTTTTTTTTTTTTTTTTTTGTGATATCACACCATCTTTTTCAGCAATAATTGTAACCAGTAGCACACTATGCAAAGTTCTCATGGGATTGACAGTCCTTTCAGAAATTAACTATAGAATATGCTCTGCATTTCTTATTATTCTGCTTCTTTATTGTCATTCTCATAAAATCAATCAAAATGATAACTGGAATGTCTAGAAACAGCCAGAATTTAATCTGGAGGAATTACACACAAGTATATCAGTCCTAGAAGTGTATCTGCTTAAAGGAGCAGAATCTCCCACTACAGAGAATACAATATTCTGTGCTTGAACCTTTGGCATATATATAGAAGATTATACTAATTTCAGTGTAGAAAGCTGACATTGTGGAATATTTATGTTACTTAAAAAAAAAAAAACCCACAAAATTTGAACTTAATAGAAAATACTTTCATTTTATGACACACCATATTGTAGATGTTTACATTGCTTTCAATAAATATTAACCATAAACCCTACTCCAACCCTGGATTTTTCTAGGCCCAAGCTTTTTGGAAAATCCAGGTGTCATCCCACATTTTGTACCCTTTTAATTGCCAATCCCAGTCCCTGTTTAGGGAAGTTTTGAGTAGTGCAGCCACACAGCCAAGGGCCAAAACTGCCTTGGTGCCACTGGTCCTGCTTGCCTGTGGATCCCATGGTTTCAGGATATCCAAGAGGTTTATGTGTAAAGCTTGTAAAACCTTAGAAGAATACAAAAAATATTTTATTAAGCTTCCCTTAAAGGGTTTGTTTTTTTGTTTTTTTCCAGACCATGTGGATGTTACTTGATAGGGATTTAGTGTATCCAAATAAAAGCAGTTGCACTTTTCAGTACAGAGAGCATAAATGTATCAGGGGGCTCAGCTGCAATGTGTTCGAGGTTCCCTGAAATGGAAAGGTTGGATCAGATGATCTTTTGAGATCTCTTCCAGCCTGGGCTATTCTACGATTCCATAACAAGGCAACATGATTTTACATGCAAGTGTTATTTGTATACTTGATGTTTTATTATATCATTCAAAATAAAATAATCAATATAATTTGGACTTTATTGTCAATAGAATGAAATTGCTTGACTGACACATGATAGTGAACTAATTACATTAGAAGCTCTGGCTCTTTTATTTCTCTTTCACTTGGAAAAGGGCAAAAAAATCTGGATTTGTTCTGAACAAAATTGCAATACTGCAGGCTAAAACTTTCCTTCTCAATCTGAAAACTTTCCTTCTCAATTTAAATTCATTTTAAATTGTTATGCTTTACAAACTTCCAAATGGGATTCTAATTGTTGACAGACATTTTACATTACATGTGTCTATCACTTTGATTTAATATGCATTTTCAATGAAATTTAAAAAAGGCCTCTAAGGTGGCAATTTAACAGCAAGACATGCTGTGAATTTTAGATATAAAAAATATCTAGTTTTCAAGGATTTTTTGTGCATGCAAAAATGGCCCTTCAGAAAAAAATATAAAAATCAGAGAATGTCTGTATGGCTGAATTATCAGAAGATAACTATCTCCAAGAACATTACTTGCTGTTTTAATCAATCACAGCCATCAGAGGCAAACCAGATTTTACATTTATGCAGCATTTCAGTGGTGCACTTTAAAAAGTATTACCCAAGAAAGAAATAGTATATATTTGGAAGTCCTATGACTGGTTTATTACATCTCATGATCTGATTTAATTTTCTTCTGCAGAAAACCCACATTGAAATGTCTGTAAGTAATATGTACTTGTAGTCCACTTTGATAAGAGACATTTGAAAGGAATTTCAAATGTATTCTGAGAGCTAAGAGCAAAACTACCTTTTCTGTGTCCCTAAAAGAGGGGAAACCAGCCCTAGGAGAGCACACAAGCTACAGAAGAGACCTGTTCTATATCAAGTCTACTTTTGAAATCATCAGAACTGTAGTTAATGTATAAACCCTAACCTATAGACATTGACAGCACAGTGGGGACAACTCTGCATCTTTAACTTAGAATTTGTAAAACAAAATATTAGTGACACTTAAATACTTGCATTTTCTTCATAAATTTAATACCAACATCTTGGCTTTGGCTTATTTCATATAAATAGCTTTCGATCATCTTGTTTTAGTCATCCTGTAGGGTGTCCCAAAACCTACACTTGATGGCAAGATTAAATATTCATTAAACTTCAAAGGCTGCCAAAAAGTCTAGTTATTTTGATTTGGAGAATAATTTAAATCAATTCCTATGTTTGTGTAGAAAACATGTAATGTCATCCATTTCTCTGTCTCCAGCTTCAAGTCACACTGGAAAAATAAAATACAGCTTCACTAATGTTTCCTGTTTTGAAAAACTGGGGAGAAAATTAAGACTTCATATATTTTTTAAGAATTCTGTTTTGGTGACATTAAGAAACAAATATTACAATACACAACTGTATACTTATATCTCTGCATAACTGCTGTTAAAGTAACACACACAATGGAGTTCTTCAATGGGAGCAGTAAAACCAGGTTTTATGCTTGTTTGTGTGTATATATATATATATATATAACAAAAGAGTCATTTACTCTCTTTTTAAATGGCTTTAAAAAGCCTTAGCACCCCAACTCAGCTGATGCTGCTGTGCTACAGAAAACTCACTGTCACCTTTCTAACACATCTTCCTTTTTTGCTGAGCCTCTCTTAAAATTCGGAAGAAACTTTAGTAGGATGAAGACCTTGGTTTGAAATTTTTTACTTTAAAAGTAATCCACTCTTCAACTGAAAGAACCATGTAGAGCATATTGTGTCAGAGGCACAGAGGGAAAAAATAAAAGGAGGGAGAAGCTCCACTCTTGTAAATCACTGTAATGCCACTGAGGCCAATTTAGACTAGCTGAGGTTGTGGCCTAATATTTGTGCTGAAATGTTGCAGCTATAGCTGTATCACTGAGCTGTATAAATATTTGTTGAAGGCTGACTGTTAGGGTGCAACGGGTGGACTGCTCATCAGCAAATAGTGAGGACCCTTGTCATTTCACCTCTCTTAAGGAAACCTTCCACTTTTTGGGGGGGTGGGAATTTTGCATGAGTACACACATGATCCTTCTTCCTTTGTGCATGGACTACACCGTATGCAGTGATACAGTAATTTTAGTGTGGACTTTTGAACTTGCACCCGTCTGCCTGTCCGGCGCTGATTCATGCCATGTACTGGACATGAATGACCAGCAATGTTTACAAAATGAATTAGCTTGACTCCAACTCTCCAGCCAGAAAGTAATCAAAGTGAAGAGCCAAGTTATTTCTGAAATTCCAGCTTCCCTAGCTAGAAACTGCATGCTCTGTCTCTCTAGTCAGCATATTAATGTAAAATGTACATGTTCAGTACTGGAGGACAATTAATAACAGCAGTGATTCTGAGCAGTTGACAGACATTAACTATTCCATCCCCAAACTGTTCTGGTGTGGTGGGCAAATCTGACTGCAGCATGTGGTAGAGACAGAAAATACCTATAAGTGATTAGTCTACAAGCTGTAGTGTGGTTCTTTTTGGTTCTTTCTTTTCCTCCTATATTAAATTCCCGTTAACGTTTTATTTCACTTCTTTCAAAGTCAATACATGTATTCATAGACATATTCAGGAATCTTCTTACGCAAATACTTTTAAGAGGGCTATTCATAACTGGTGTCCCTAAAGTCTTGGAAGCTCTGGTTTATTTTCTCATCAACCATCCTAATTTAAACATTCAGCAACAACAGAACTACCTTCAGAATAGTCTCATCCTATAAAACCCATCAGCCTTTGCCAGATTTAACATAAAAAATTATTATAAAAGAAAACAATGTTATTTAAGCACTTTGTGTGGGGTGGTCTGAAACTCAAAAAGTATCACTAAAATTTCCCTCTGAAAACGAGTTCCTAATCTGAAAAGCCCACTTCATACAAAGCTGGAGATGTCTCAGAGCCAAATTGTTTGCTCCTGTAAATGGTTAGAGCTCCACAGAAGGAGGATATGAAATAAGGCTCTGTTGATTTTACAGCAGAGCATCTGAATCACTTCCCCCACCCTCGTGAGTTAAACCAAAATTAAAAGAAAAATAAACCCCAATTAGCATGTGAGCTCTTCATTTGATGCAAATTGGTACAACTGCACTGGATATCTGACTCAAGCAGGGTTGTAACAGGACTTACCACCAGGAAGATCTGGGCCAGGGTATTTTAATGGTGATTTCATGTGGGTGAGTGAGAACCTGATTCTTCATCCTTATTCAGGCTGAAAACCAGGAATGCACTACAGAGCTATAGATCAGTGGAGAAATCGATTGTTTGCAGGGAGAGAGGCTAAAGTGGCTCAGTTATTACAAAATTAGCAACTGCTGCTGTGGTGTATAGCTCAGGCTAAACGAGAAGTGACCACGATGCTGCCCAACACCTCCCCATCTATATCATAACTGCATCCAGCCCCCGTTGACTTTTATTTCCAGAATAAACTTGTAAATCCAGGAGTGGTAAAAATGAGTAACATGTGAATAAAATGGCTTGGCAGGGTATCTTTAACATTACCTAAAAATCAAAGGTTAATAAATAGTTAAATTTAGCTATAGTTTTTCTTAAGTAGTTTGAGCCTAAGTCAATATTTTCGTCTTTTGTTGTCTCAGGGTTTCTACAGAAGCAGAGAGAATTTCATCAATGATGCTTCTACGCTTTATAGCATTGTGCCTTTGTACTATTATCCATCTGTACCCTTATCTAACATGTTATCAGCTGTATGAAAATAACTATCAGTCCTGTCAGCCCACAGCAAGTATCAATAGGAAGAATGACAGTGGCTAGTTTGCACACTTGAAATGGTTTATTTGTTGCAATCCTGTGCACAAGATGTTTATCAGTAAGCACCAGACAGCCATGCAGAAGAAGGAGCCTTAATTCTGTCTGAGACAGCCTCTTATTGCTATTGATAGTTAGCATCAGTGTCCAGTCGGAGAAATGGAAGTGCTGCAGGCAACTTCAGTCAAGACACCCTATTGATCTACTGCTTCCTCTGCGTCCCTGAAGCTAGAAAAGAAAAATAAAAAGGGGAGGAAAAGCTTGCTGTATAAGGGGCAATGCAGCAGTCTATGACTTGCCATCATTCAAAGGGGTGTGTATGTGCATGGATACTCCTGATATTCAGTACCTTAGACAACTGTAAATCACAGGCACAGCCATGATAAATATAAATGTCAATGTGTTGGAAATGTCCTGTATATAAGAGGTGTCACTAGAACTACATTTTTAGCATGAAACATTTTTGCTGCTTTTTATTTTTCATTGACTTATTGTGCTTCTGTTATATCCTGTCTAATACAATCAATCTAAAGCATAATATCTGAGAGTCCTATTCATAAATAATACATATTTGGGTCATTTTCATTTGTATTCCACAATGAAGATTTACAAGCCAGAAACAAAACAAGAAACAATGTGTGGAATGCTCTTATTCAGTGGATAAGAATATATTACTGTGATCAATTAATCTGCTTTTCTCTGCATTAGGTGGACATCTTTATGGTACATCCATAAGGGTTTATAACTTGGAAGAGACAGAATCAGCTCTAAGGCTCTAACATAAAATGCCTGTACTCAGAAAAGAGAAACTTTTCCAAAGTTTTTTGCTGGGTTGGTTATTGCACCTTTTTTTTTTCTTCACCCACACTGCCCCCCCTCCTCTCCCCGCACCCTGCAATGGGAAATGTGTTAATTTTGGCCAACTCAACCACAGCAATAACCTACCTATCAACACAGTATATTACTATGTCTCATGTTAAATGAAACAAAAAAATGACTACAATAATTCTGGGGATTTCTCCAGTGCCATTCTTCCAAAGATAGTCACATTTTACTACAAACCATACAAATTCATTCTACAGGAGGGAACACTGACACACAGAAAGGTCCCAGTTCAGTTTTTTTCAGGCAATAGTTACTAGGCCAAGTTAAGTAAAAAGAAATAAAATCTGTGCATATAAATTGCAGGAGTGAGAAGAAAGGTGAAAGGAAGACTTCAATTGCTATTAGTATACAATATAAGAAACTACAGTCACATGCCAGAGGAGCAGCAGTAATGGCCCAGATTCTTATCAATTCTTTTGCCTGCACATAAGAAGCAAAAGTTAGGGCTTGGTGAGTTAAAATCAACCCCAGATTTAGGATGGAAAATCAGAATATTCAAGAACTTTGCAGTTCTTGTGCAAGTGTTGTGGAAAAGTGGGGGTGAATGGAGGGAGTGTGGACAAGGTTGGTCACTGTGACAGCCCCCACCTTGCCTGAAGCACCCAGAGATGCAGGCTGTGCTGTGCTCAGGGCTTCAGACTCTGGTCCTCAGAGAGGGTTTATTGTATTAGATTTTCAACTCTGGAAATTTGCTACAAGTGCATCTCAGATAAAAACTGAAATGAGTTTTGCAACTATGGCAAAAAAGCAATTTTACATTTCATAGGCCTTTTAAAACCCTTTTCAATAGAAAATAAAAATAACAGTAAGGGGAAAAAAAGGCTCCATTTCCATTCCTGTTTTTATAGTTTGACATTGCAGATGTTTCTGGGTCAGAGGTCAACATGTCTTTAGGTGTCAAAAGATGCAATAACCTGAGTCAAGAATGGCCCAGTCCCCAGACCTGTGAATGTGTGCCAGAATAGCCCCACCTCAGAAGCTTGCTGGCAGCAATGTGCTCCAGGTGTCTTACACTATGCAGCCCTGGTAGTCATTTTAATATTTTCCATGCTCATGTAAATGGACTTGATGTGTGTTCATCAAATGTGGGAAAATCCCACAGAATTGTGTGCCATCTGTTTATAGGCATAAGGTCTGCTTTGCTGACAATTTAGTGCAAAATCAGAACACAGAATGAAAGTAAGTGCACTTTTGTTCTGGTTTGGTTTTATAAATCTGAGGCTTAATGTCATATCAAAAACCCAACAAAGTTCAAGGGTTCATTCTGTTTGGAGAGCTGTATTGTCCTTCTCAGATGTATGGATATTACCTGAGCCCCACGGAGCTCTTAAATCTGCACCATGTGGCTACAACTTGCAACCTAATGAAACCCTGAGCACACACAGGAGCCAGCAGGACAGGGAAAGGGTGCAAGGGCCATCATTTGGGCTATAGTGGGATGTCTGCACTGGTGCACTGTGGACCAGAAGCCTCCATGAAACATGAGCTGACAGCATTTCAGCACTTCTGGTTGGCCTCAGGTGAGAAACTCAAGCTGAAGCAAAAATGGAAAGGCCCGTTTTGAAAAAGCATCACCTTAGTTTACTTAACACCCATTCCTGCATTTGCTTTTTTGTTAGAATTAAAGTCAGGTTTAACTCAATTAATATGGTAGATGCCAATCAAAGTGTCCATCTTCATTATTTTGGTCTGTTTTATACAAAAGGTAGTTATGTCCTGAGGTCCTGAAAGCAGCTATGATATTAAAAGGAAGGCTGCAGTCACAGTGATTTTCAGCAGCAGTTGATAGACATTGATCAGTCATCAGAAGAGGAATTTGAGACCTTTCTTGCCTTCCTCTCCATGTGGAACACGCGCTTCTGCTTTTCTACAGAGAACTGATAACCAGACCTGGGAAATTTATACTTGAATATAAGTCAGATGTTGTCAAAAGATGATGTTGAAGACTGCTTCAAAAGAGTATTTTCATTACACCCACTGTGGAGTGAGTCCTGGGTGAAAGAAGAGTTAATGCAGCTGGCAGAGGAGAAAAATATCAGAAGAAAATGAACGGATAAAGCTAATCAAATCCAGACAATCTAAAATCTCAAATGTGATTCAAGGTAAGCTGGAAGGATGCTACAGCATCAAGCCATCCAGTACAACCTGAGGAGAAGACAGAATAAAATCTCTGTAGAGATATGCTCTGAATGCTCAGTGATGTAGGTCAGTGTATCTCCACTGAGACAGGCTCTGTTGCTTTTCACGGGCTTAACCCTGCCCCTAATGGCCCAAACCAGATATTTTAACCTTGCCACCAGCATTGTACTGAGGTGTAAAAGTTGAGAAAAGAGAGTTTAAAATGCCTGTAGTTAGTTAATTGGGAAAACAACCATTTCCCTGCAGTATAATCTACCCCATTTGCCAAAAGAGACAAGTTTATACATTCAATCAGAAAAGTGCAACTCCTCCAGTAATGTGGCCAAGACATTTATTTTGAAAATCGAGGAATCTTATTTTCAAGGTCAGTCTGAGGTTTCCTGGGTTCAGACTCAAATACTTTGTAGGACCAAAGAAATATTTACTGGGTTCTAGGGAGCAGGGAGTAGATGTGTAATTTGAACATATTTCAAGTCAGTCTGGGAGGTCTTCTTGTTTTTATATATTTGTGTCTCCTCAGACAGCCTTTTTTTTGTTTTTTTCCTTCTGAGAAATTGTAAGTGAAGAAAATGATGACATTTTTTACTAGTATATTTCATCTGGGTCATATCCTGCATTGAACCAGAGATCCTGCATTATTTGCACCTTTTCCAGAATGGATTTCTTTCTATCATAGGAAACTATACAGTCAAATTTTCTCCAAGGGTTGCCATTCCTTGTGTTAAATTAGAGGAAGTTTCTGTATAAAGCTTTACTTAACCTTTGACAGTGGGAGCATTGGGAGAATGATATTATGTGTTGTAGGGCTAATTCTAGGTGGAGCTTCGTAGGCAGTTGTGAATTAAGCAGCAGCGTTTTACAAATGAGCTCCATAATGAGTAGGTGATCGGAAGATGTGCTATTGCATACTGGAGATTAACATCTGAACACAGAAGCTATCACCTAGCCCAGCAACGGCAGTAAAAGGTTAAAAGAAATACTCAATATTATCAATCATATTAAAAAAAAAAAAAAAAAAGAAGAAGAAGAAAAAAAGATAACTTCTTACAGCTGTCAAAGGAGCTTGGGAGAATTAATGTTTTGGTGTCAAAAATACTGAGAACGAGTGAAATAGGACTACAGTGATTGCCAGAATCTCACTTGCCTGGAGAGATAACATTGGACATTCCATTTAACTAGGCAGCTGCCAAGAATCTTCTTGTGGATGCCATGGAGTGGCTTTCAAACATAAGAACCTACAATGGCCTCCATCATGTGGTATTTTCTATGGGTTTAGAGTTGCTCATTAAGCCAGAGAAAGCTCCAGTGAGGTGTGATGACCTGAAAACAGAGAGGAGCTAAAGAATCAATGTTTTAAGTAAAACAGCAATTATAAAAAGATCTACAACTACTTCCATGTAATCAGGTAAATTACCAGGAATAGCATAAAGCACCTAAATTGGAGAAAGAGTGGAGGAAGGGGGAGTGGGGGGAAAAGAAGGTCCCTTAGGAGATATCCGATAGGATGCTTAGATTGTGTAGAGGGCAAAAGGTTAAGTGAAAATGAGATGAAGGAATGATCAGATATAGTCAGATCAGAGACAGTTAAATAAAGGAAAGTGTTAACCTAAGACAAATGTGAAGAAACCTGCTTGTGCTGAGTGTGTTGGTGTAGCTGTTCTTCGGCAGTTCAGGAACAGGAGAGGAAGAATTCCCAGTTCCCAATTCACAGCAGTCCCAGCTGAAGAATTATCAGCAAAGAAACAGAAGGGATAAGGATACAGGTTTAAGATTCCCCTCTGCTACTGCAATAGTGTAAAAGGATATTAAAGGGCTTCTAATTACATCTACACTTTTTGCAGGTCCCTTTTTACTGCTGATGTGATATAAAACATCCTTAGTGATGAGAGTCAGGCCTGTGCCATCTGTGGGTTTGGACAGCGAGAAAGATGCTGTTTAAAGTATCAAAACAGAAATACTGATAAGTACTTGAAAGTTCCAAACTGCGTTGATTGGCTAATGTTTTCATGGGTCAGAGTTCTCATTAGAAAGGGTTTCCATACAAACAAACAACGTGGTTAAAACAGGTGAATAATGTAACAAATGACTGGAATACAGTCTATATAAAATTTCATCAAATATTTTGGTAAATTTCCTTTCTTAGCCTACTCAGCAAAAAGGGCTTGGGATAACAGCACCAGGAAGCTCAAGAAGTATCTGCCCAAGTCTGGAAATGACCACAACTCTTTTGTTCAAAAGCCTTTGGTGTCTTACAGCCTTTGAATGTTTCTAAGAACAGCTTTAAATTTCTAAACACCCAGATGAAAATTCAAATTATTAGACACATAATTTAGAGCTCAGTACTTTTTGTTTCCTCGGGAGCTTAATTAACCTTACAATTATAACTGGGAATTAGGATGTTGGAGTTTTAACTCAACTGCTAGGTGCTAATACCTGGGGAATACCCAAACGCTATTTCTGAAAATAAATTGTTGTGCTCTCAACAATTTGTTGAGTGTTCCCCACAGAGTTTGGTTAGTCACGGAATTCACTAGATATTGTTGAACTGTCGAGCAACATTTCTCCTCCAGGTAGCTGGGCTTGTTGAGATGCAGAGTGAGATGCAGATTGAGCTCTGGGGGGGGCCCGAGACAAGAGGCCGGGAACTGCCAGCTTTGGGATAACAAAGGGCACAAAGGTGCGTGACGCCAGCCAGGTGAAGGGACACTGAGAGACACAGCAGGGGCCGGGAATTGTCGACCTTTTGGATAACAAAGGAGATGAAGCCGGGGGATGTCAGCGAGGTGGAGGGACACGGGGAGAGGGGCAGGAGCTGAAGACTCGGCAGGAAGAGTGAGACGCGCTCGGGGAGACTGTGAAGGTGTAAAAGGTATAAAAGCCCAGGGCTTCCTTGGCTGGGGGTCCTCCTCGGAGGCACCAGCTCCGGCTGTTTGGGTGTTACCGCACCGTGAATAAACGGGTTTATGGAATCAGACAGCCGAGACTCCAGTGGGAAACCTGGGGTCCATCCGGTAAGAAACCCTGGTCAGACTGGGTGAGTGGGGGGCGTGGGGAGCCAAGCGGGACCCGCCGGGGTGAAGGGGCTTCGTCCCGGGAGTGCCAGTCCCTTTCCTTGGGAGTGCGGCTGCCAGAGAGTCTCTCAGTGGTCAGCCCGGGGAGTTTCGTTAACACTTCTTAATGGCTGGGACTAACACAGATCTCACATGTATTTGTCAACCCTAACTTACAAAGAAAGACGTCTTGAGTCTGTAAATGAGGAGTTTCAAATGAAAGAGGTGGTTGAAGCATTTTGACCCTATTCAGTTAAGGTCAGTTTTCCTCTGGATTATACCTGTTTCCTTGTCTAACATTTTAGATACCTTCCAAGTGTCTATCGACAGAGTTTATAAGTGGCATTACACAATGAAGAAAAAAGAAAGCTGCTCACAGAACTCCCCCTTTCCTTATGTGTTAAAAAGCAGAGTTCCCGAGGAAAAGACAAAAGAGTGTTTGGGTCGCAGTTCTATGTGCCTATGGGAAAGGAGTGGTGAAAAGAGGCCAACAGCTCCTGGAAACAGGAGAGGAGGGAAGAGCACAAATCAGCTTTATGAGCCAGCAAATGATGGATGGCTAAATGCCAGCAGAGAGCAACACACAGAACGGGGTTTGCATTGTTGCAATTATTAAAGGTTATTTTACTTTTAATTTTTTGTGGTAGGTGTTCTTACTCCTTCCTTACAGAAACCCTTGATTTTCACTTGCTAGATATTTAGATGCACTTGTCATACTCAAAAGGTGATTTCAGTTCTCGGATGCCAGGAAACCTTTCTGCTGATCAAAACACAGCTGCACAGGCTCTGTTGAGCTGTTCATGGGTGCCACAAGACTAGGGTTTGTCTGTCTATACCTGTGAAAATAGATATAATTAATATAACAGATATAATACATATATGCAAATCCAGATGCTAAAAATGACTAACAGTAAGACAACGTTTTCGTTTGCCAAACCATATCAAATCCACTTAAATTTGTCACTTAAACAATATACAATCAACACTCTGACTACTGCTCCTGCAGTGGCATCAAGATCCTCTTGGTCTATTTTATTTTACATTAAGCTTGTTTTTTAATGAAAGATCCTAAGGAACACAATTTTTAAAACATACTTTAATTAGATTTTTCCAGGCTGTCACCTCTCTGCAGCCTTTAAAAAGCTCTTCCCTTTATTTCCCAGAAGTTGCTTGGACATATAGTGTCAGATCATGGGACTACATGAAATGCTATTCACTGGACACTGATTTTAGGATTGAAACAATAAAAGAGCAATTTTCTATCTATTTTATATAAAATTCCTTCAGTGTAAGAAAGAGAACAGAATATTTTCTTATAGATAACCTTTATATTAATTACAGAAATGTATATCAACCTCTTTAGTAACAAATAACAGAGAGGCAATATCTTCAGTATGCTTTATTATATTAATAGATTTTGTATTACAATTTTACCTTCTTCACTTTGACATTTATTTCTCCTTTAATGAGTCAAAATGCCTAGCCAGGAGCTCTTAGCTTTAAGTACGTTCTTAACATCAGCATATTAACTGTCACATTCAGACTAATAGGTTTAACTTATCTGTTCAAGATCTTTGTCGAAAAAGACCCAAACTCCCCCATTTTAAAAAATTGATGTAAATGGAAACTTCCACTTTAGTGGCCCAGAAAGACAATAATGCTGCTTCATCATCATCTGAACATTCAGTATTACGGTTTTGCTGCCAAATACCCCAAATATCTGTGATAAGTGTCTTTTCTTGTAATAAAAGATACTGAACAAAAAGCAGTTTAACTGAGATTTTGAAGTCTTGATTTGCAACAGTCCATTCCGAACCCTTCATTTTATTTCCTTTTGTATTGTGCAGACAAACAATTGTAGCTTTCGTCATGAGCTCCAGCAGTACATTTTAGCAGACTGAGCTTAAGCGCATGCAGATGGGTGTAGCATCTTTTTTTTTTAAAGGATATTATAAAGCCAACTGTAAGCAAATGAATGTAAAAATGAAGGAGCATTTTTTTCATAACCTTGGGTAGTTGTGAACAGTTTCAATGGACCTCAGGTTCCTTCCACAAATAGAGATAAAACAATTGCAGATTTGAATATTTTTTAATTCTGACTCTTAAATCACATTAATATGAATCACATTATCAATGCACAGGAAATCATCAATGGAAATATACGGTTGATATAATCTATTTTTAAGAACAATTTTAGAATCAGTTTCCTCATTAGTTATGACCCTTTTAATGGAAGGAGAGAGACCAATCTTCCTGATACTTCAAACAAGAATCCCCTCCTTTTCCTCCCTCTTAGTCCAAAGTAGTTCTGCGGGACTTGGGGTTTCTGAAAGAAAGAGCGGTGATAGATTTTCTGTATATACCCTTATTTTTTTTACTAGAAGTCGAGTACATACAGTGGTTATCTGTGGGTTTACTCTCTGCTCATTGGTGACTGAAGGGTTATTTCTACCTTTCTCAGTGACACAGGTCTGGAGCTCACATGCCTTGCTGGGTCAAAGGTACTTCCCAGTGTCACAGAAATGCATTCCTGAAGGTTGGCTCCATCAAAGTGTTTCTGATGTCTTTCGGTGGTTAAGGTATTTCTGACTTTTTTGTGTGAAACCAGATTTGCTTGCTTCCCTGTTTGCCTGTATGAGGAAGCAAGAGAAAAAAAAGCATAGATTTGTTTAAGAGAAATGCCGCTTGAGATAATTCCATCTGCCTGCCTGATTTGACATTTTCAACTCAATTTCTCCATTTCTGTGATGAATGATCCAGCTCTTCCCAGTAATAGGCACTGCTTAAGTGCTGGACATATGCTACAATAATAACAATTACAAATAATTACTCTAATGGGGTGAACGAATAACACCAATTAGTTGGTGTGATGATGTTTCCATGACAAACTTCAGCTTTATGGAGTTGTTCATTTTTTAAGTCTAAAAGCTTTCTGATATCCTTTGTCAGGCAACAGTGTGATTTGACCACCTCAATTAATAAATCTGTCTTGCTGGATGCATGTAGTCATGGACTGTGCTCCTACTTATGTCAAGATTTCAATCAACACCTAGTGCAGAACTAAGTTTAGGCTTAACTGAACAGTCATAATAGAGCAGATTTCCTGCAGAATGCTTATTAAATAATTTCATTGCCTATTTCCTGAGGAAACTTAAAAATAGAAGTGTTGGTGTACACATGTACTGTGTTACATATTGTGAAATCAAACTCTAGTTCAGGACAACACTTCAGCCTGTTGTTAACCTCATTAACCTCAAACATCAAATACAATGGGCTTGCAGACATGTCTGAACTTAGGCTTAAGTATCATTGAGAACAGAAATGTTTTACTGAACTGTGAGTTACACTCTGGCATGTCACAGAGGACAGAGCTTCTTGCTGAAGTAATATTTAGGTCTGTGCAAGAGACTAAAATATGGGGTGTCACAACGCTACTCCTGGATTTGAATATCAGCGAACCGAATTCTCAATGTTTCTGGATTAAACTTTTCCTCCCACCATGGTAATAGGTATTACAGTAATATTTTACCACAAAAATTAGTTAGTATGATTTTTTAAATGTTTATATGTGTTTAACATTTAAAACATGCCACAACAATGATCCAGAAGTCTTCCAGACCTCATGGACAATATTTCCACAGTCAAAGACTTTAAGAGAAAGAGAGATCAGTGCTTTGTTAGGGACTTAAAACAGGAAAATGACTTGGAAAGTAACAAGCCAAAAGGATGGCAATTGTTTTTTGTAAAAGTCCTAACTGCGTCACCAGACACAATGACCAAGTGACCAGAAGTTCTTTACTGGGTATTAACTTACCAGGTTGTTACTACATGCACATTTAATGCTTCTTGTAGCCCACGAGTTGTTTAAAGAGCACCTCTATGAGCCATTAGCCCACATGGTCAGAGTTGGCGGCCTGGCTGTACCAAAGTGTTCTCTCTCGCAGTGTTGTACAGTCGTTCCTGTTCATGCTGCCTGACATCTCTGAACAGCCCTGAGAAGCTGCTCAAGCTCACAACTGTCTCACTTGCTAGGGGAGCTTCTTCACTGATGTGTGAGCAACAGTGATATCACTGCCAGAGTATGTCACTAACATCTTGGAAACAGAGGAGGAAAGGAGTCAGACTTGAAATGCCAAGATGAAATAAAAACAATATGAGTATTCTTACCACCTTTTGACAAAAGACTACAGGAGTTTAGAAACGAAGAGTGTCTTACAGCTCCATTGATTTGGTACCTCAAGGAGTTAGGCCAGTATAAAGGGTGTCTTGGAGTATGAAAAAAAGGAATCAGACTAACTTCTAGTTAAGTAGTGATGATTAGGCCAGAAAATAGAATCCTGTAGGTACTTCAGCAAGACAAAATGTTTTCCATTTCATACACACTATATAAAATACTGAGCTTTTAAGTTGTGGAGTTTTTTTGTTTTGTTTTGTTTTCAGAGTCAAATTTCCAAATATTTGACAAGTTCCTAAACCTGCTTGTAAAAATCCCCAAGTCACACGCTAGTCAGATAAAAATCTGTTCATTGCAAAAAGGGAAGGGGGGAGGGTGGGGAAGGAAAGGTTTGTTGATAAGTTTGCTACACTAGTTAAACGTTTAACCACAGCCTGGAGCTCAAATCAGCATTCATGTGAAGTTCCTATTTATTAGAGGATATGGAAAGTATTCACCAAAACTATATCTTGTTTTTGAAGGAGATGCATCCTAGTAAATAAGGTGTACCACTAGATCCATGTCTTAGGAGTGTGAAAAATGAGTGATAAACATTGTCAGAAACTACACTTTGTCCCATTTAAAGTTTCTTGAGAACACACTCCTGTTCAAAATAAGCGATAAAATAGCACTGGAGAAAATGGACAGGGGAGAAATCACAAAGACATATATCACACTGAATCTAGGCCTACACTGACTTGTCTAAATCTATATAAAGGCCTGCAAGTGACTGTGACTGTGGTGGGAACCCATGCTTCAAACATATGTCTTGAAAGAATGTCGGAACTCTCGTTCCTCTTTTGGCTGCGGTTACAGATGCTTTCTCTGGACTGCGGGCTCACCAGTTTCACTTGTCTGCAGTACTCAAAAATACATTTTCCCCTGGAAGATTGTCTGCATATGCTTACAACAAACATTAACCAAATCAAATGACTTCCACGACAGGATAAATACTTTCAAGTAAGTCTGTTAGAGACACTTAATTAGTTTTTCCAATCTACTTAGGTTGTACTAATGAACACAAATCACTCCTAACATATTTATAAGCAGGATAAATCCTGCCTCCCTGCGAAAGGCCCAAGGTAAAATGGATATATTCTGCTGCAGGAACACTTTAGGACAGGTGGATGATCTTGCTGGTTTTGTGTGTCCCTGAACTCTGCTGGTTGCTCCCCAGTGAGAAGAATCTGCCTGTGCTCACAGCCCTCGTGCCGGGGCTGCAAAGGGGCAAAGTCTGGAGCTTTCTGGCCACAAAATACATAAGTTACATAACATGGAAACTTTCAGCTCTGCAAAGCCAATGAAACCACATTTTCCTATAAATGTGACTTCCTCTTTTTGCACATTACCCACTTGTTGTAATGGCTTGTTGGAAATTACATGACAGTATCTCTAGAGATGGGAACTTCTCTTATGCTTGTGAACACAACCCAACACAGAGAGGTTCCCTGATGGGACGTTTCAGGGCTTTACTGGAAGGACAGCAGCCATACCAATACCTCTCAGAACCCTCTTGCTAAGCCAAAATACAGAAGTATGAATTAGAATTATGTCTATACCACAATTAAAAAACCCCCCAAACTGTTGCCTTCAGCAATTCAAAGTTGGTTACTGGAAAATCCCTTGATGCAGCAAAGCAAAGCTCCTGGTAATTTGCTTTACCAAATCCTGAATCGTGCTGAAATGCAACTCAATTATTTTTAGAAATTATCTGCTCTGTTCTTGTGTAATTTTCTGAACAACTCTGAATACCTAAAGAAGCACTGCAGCAGACCACAAGACACAGATCTGAGAAACCTGCATGCATTGCATAAAACATATGATTCCACAACTCATTAAGTCTAATTTATGGCATATGTAATTAAGCACCTTTGAATTGAACCTAGGTCCCTAGAGATAATAACACTTAGAACTTATATAGGGCTTTTCATCTTCAAAGTGCTTTACAAACATTAACTAATTAACAACATAATAAGACATGAAAGGCCAAAGTACTTACCCGTAGTGCTACACAGCCTCTGTATAATTCAGATTTTGATGTTTTTCAATGCAAGAACCAATCTGAGACCACAGAAAGGATTTACTAGTGGTCCTCTTCACAACTGGAAAGCATGACTTTGTACACATCATATCTCTGAATTCCCAGAGTCCTTCCCTTCTCTGCTATTTATTGCTGAGTCAGAAGAAACTGCTCCCAAATGTGAAGGAAAGTATGGAAAAGGACAGTTCACAGCAGCTTATGAGGGTGTTTGTGTTTACAGGGCTTTGGAGCCAGAGTAACAGGGCCTAATGTAGGAAGGAGCTTCTGGAGAATTCACTGTACAAGATTTCTGGTACCATCTGGGTCCATATCCTTCCCCAGGGAAATCTAATAATAATAGCACAAAGTCTCTAGAGACTGGCTAAAAGATCAGGGAGAAAACCTTACTTCAACTCAAAAACATTTTCCTGTAAGAATTTACAATGTTACTTTGCTTAATCCCTGCTCTTCTGAAAAGTCTGAAGTGTTTGACCAGTGTTTTTGTTAGTTTTTGGGGGGTTTCCCTACTGTTTAGTCTAATTTACACACAGGTCTCTTGAGATAGCCTTATTATCTGAATGAATGCTTTCTTGGTGATAGCAATGTTGCAGATGTTGTATCAGGTTATTTGAATCCCTCCTGAACCTTACTAATGCAGAAAGATGATGGATAAAATAAAACGGGAGCAATTAATACTGATAGTTTTAGTGAGCAGTCCTTCAGACATCAGCCTGTGTCCGTGATGGTTTCCATGAGCTCAGAGTGCCAGCCATTGTCTGGGCACATGCTGTGTTTAAGCATCACCTGTTTACCGGAGAGAAAGATAATGGTTATCGTGGCAGGATGTCTTGTCTCTCTCTCCAGACAATGCCTGACTCTGTCCCATTGGGAATTCTGCTGTGGACTAAAAATTGAGAATTTGGAGACCAGTGCAAAAACATAGCAAGGATGTAAGACAAAACTATGCATATGTACCTGCCTAATTGCACACTAAAATAATCTCAGAAACAAACACAACTGACTCAGCAGTAGAGCCCCACCAGAAATTACAGAAAATGAGACATACCATGGACCAGAAAACAACATGTCTGTGGAACCAGCCGGCTTTTGTGCTTCCCCACAGACACACAGTCCAGAACAAATCCTGAAAGGTAACAATCTCACAGTAGCAATGCCTACAAGAGATCCTATGATAAACATAGGGTCTAATCAAAAGCATTACGATTTTTAAATGCAAATGTAGAATAGAACTGTCAAAATGTTTTATGCCTAAAATGTGAATGCTAACCTTCCCATGCTTATTATATAGTGGTACATTTTAATTTGCCTGGAGCAGAGTTGAATAAAGCAAGCATCACAAACACAATCAAATGGATATTTGAAAGAACATCTCTTCACAATAGCTGTGTGTCTGAGCAAAGCTTCAAATGTTGATCAATTGATTACCAAAATCAAAGAATACATTTCCCAAATGAGCTCCTGCAAAGCACTCAATAGCAGAAAACAGCATAAATTTCCACAGAACAGCAATCATCCCTAAAATATTTACAAATGCAACTTTCTACAGCTTTCCTGGTTTATAGCTTAGATCTCCACAGATGTCAAATGAAGAATAAAATAGTTCTGATAAATCAATGGTTTGGTTCAGTTTCAGCATGGCCAATTCAGTCAAGCAAAGAAGGGTATGTAAAGGTGAAATGCTTGGCCTGCTTTTGAGCTTGTCTCAGGCACTTACTCTTTGCTCAGCAGAGGCCTCTGCTGAGGTAACCACAGGAGCACTCAGGGGTATTCTCCAGCTTCTCCCCACACTGGGACAGATCTTATCGAGAATAAATATTAAGCATAATACTAGTGCATCCTAAGCAAGTGAATAAATATTTAGCCTTATGACACTTAAGTAGTTGGCTCTCCACCTGTACCTTTCTTTCATCTTCCATCTGGAAAGGAAGAATGGCTGAAGGAATCTGTAAGGAAAAAAAACTGAAGAAAAGGACAGAAATGGTGGCTGGCCAATGTTGACAGAGAAGCCAGAAACATGGGAGATCAACAATCTTTAGGGAAGGGATATTTCTCCTTACACTTTTGCAGATCATTTCAACTGAGCTGCATTTCAACCTAACAAGACAGGGTTTAGTCCCTACGGCTCTGTGCAGAAGGGTAAGGACTTCCAGCAATGACACAGACAACACAGGGAATTTCCTACCTTTCTGAGTGTCCTCAGGGTGCCAAGGGAGATGTCCCAGTTTCTGTCTCTCACTGGTATTTGCTATTTTCCTGGACCCTTCCCAGGAGCACTCACTCTTTCAGCAGCAGCTGGGTGGGAGAACATTTTATTCTACTCTGTCCTTGTTTGCCAGTTAATGTAGTATTTTGGGTGGTAAAGAAAACAAAATTTTTCTTCCACTGCTGTTATTCCCACATTACACATAGACCTTTGGATCCTACACCTCCATGTCATATCATATCTCATATCATCCTTCAGTAGCTCAGTGAACTCCTAAGCTCACTAGGAAACAGCAGCAATTCTGCCTCTGGATGTTGTTTTCATGTAGGTCTGCTAATTACATGGATGTCTTTAGTCTTACAACGGGTGGTTTAACAGTGTCATTAATCGCATTTTAAATGTAAAGAACTGAGGCACACAGTAATTGCTTGGAGAGGAGGCTGGGCACCAAACCCAGATTTCCTGTTAAACTCTGCAATGTTCATTCATTTTCTGATCCTTCAGTTTTTTCGTTTTGCTCTAAAGCATTTGCAGAAGAGGTACAAAAGGTATCAGAGCCAAAAACAAGTTGATGAAAGCAATTAAATGGAAATATTTAAATAGATAATGGCTTTTCTTCTTCCATATGACTGTCTTCCCATACAATATGGCAAGATGAGGTTCTTCCTGTGCCAGCAGAGAGCTGTAACTCTGTAGAGTTACTGAAGTGCAAGTATTGATCAGACAAGATGGAACATGTTACTGAGGCAATTGGTCAGGCTAAAGCAGTGATGGCAGTACATGGGATATTATGGATGGTTCAAGTAGCTGAGGATATCTATCTTTCTGTCTATCTACCTGTTTTCCAAGATGTCTATCATCATTGAACTTCACTACCAAGAAGCAAGGGCAGCACTTAATCATCAATAGATAAATACTGTTTATGCCATTAATTGGGGACTGGGTCAGGTTTTCCTTGTTTGTACCTTTGCTACTCTTTTCTTTTTTTTCCCCTCCACAGTTGTGAGACAGTAGCATTTTCTCACAGCCTGTATGTGTTGTTTTGGGACTTGTGTCAGTAGCAACAGCACAGCTCTGTGTGTCTGCCAGGGCTTATTCAACTGAGCTCCTTTCCAGAAAAACAAAATAGCCAATTGATGAGAGTTATAACATTTCAAAGCCAGTGCCTTTTCATAATATCTGATATACAAGTTGGAAGCAGCAGAAGTGTGACCAGTGTCTTCACCTGTTGCTTCACCTGCAGCCAGAAGTGGATGACTAGCAGTGGTAGTTTCCCAGGATATACCTGCTGTAAACCCACAGCTTCCGTGGCTGCATTTTCTCTATAGTTAGTATTCATCAAAGAGGCTGCAACAGTGCAGAGCTGTGTGTTTGCTGGCATTTTTCTCATTCAAAGCTTTTGAGAACACTTTACTGAAGCATATAATGCTGCCTTGAAATTGGCCTCTAAACCACATTTTGAGAAGATGAAACACAGGCAGTTGGCTGGGTGTTTTAGCCCTGTGCCATGGCTTGCTCAAGGCAGAAAAGCACCCCATCTCCCCCTTCCAAATCTCCTCTGAACTCAAGTCTGGCTCTGATCATGAGGTTCCTTTCTAATGTAACAGTTTCTTTCTTTTTTTTTTTTTCCCCCCCTTAATTTTTACATTACTAGTCACAAACTCTGGTACATAGGCTTTTCCCTTTCACTCTCAGATTTAGGCTCTTACAAGATTTCAAACTCTTGGAGAATTCATTTATCATTACAGAGCCTTACATTAAAGACAGTCTTTCTGGGGTAACGTTGGGAGTAATCATTGTGATTTCTTGTTTTTATCTGAAGTATTCCAAAAAAAGAGTTAAGTCTAAATTAGGCAAGGGAGTTTTTGCCTTGACATTTGGGAGGTCAAATTTTGCCTGTGACTGTCAACCTCTCAGAAGAGGAGATGGCATTTGTAGTAATCCAAAACTCCTGCAGAGTTATATTACTGTGGCAGCCAGACTGGAGTAAATCTAGGCTGAAGATCTATTGGTTCAATTACTGCTTGAGGTCAGGACATGCCATAAATTATTAGATATGCAAATGGAAAACTCGGACTGTTGATGAAAGAAAGATGGATGGATTGCTTAAATACTCACAATCAGTGCAAAGACTAACTGTATAAACTGATGGATAGTTGCTTGTAAAGACTTCTGTTCTAAAATTTTACCTGTGTGCAGGAAAAAAATATTTTTTCTGTTTTGTGCACATGTCAAGTTTTAAAAATAAACCTAAGAAATCATTTGGAGGTCTGGTTTGAACTGCTTCTGCAATGCCTGTTAATTTTTTGAAAACAGTTTCAGAAAGAAGTTTAGGAGATGTTAATTGTCATTCTGTTTTCCCTTGCCATAAGGCAAATGTGCCACACCACTCCCCAGTCTGTGAAGACACTGACAATGTATTTGGGAGAGCCAGTTCCTTTGCCTCTGGAGGTAGGGGGTGCAAGGAATGCCACCAAACCAGCTCAGGTTTGTGTATCTGCTGCAGAGGGAACGAGCTGGCACACAATAATGTGACTTTATCGTAACATGAACTCTGTGATGTTTCAAGAGGGTTTTTTTGATAGAAAAATAAAATGAAATTAAGATACTACTCTATCACACCCATTTTTGCTGTTGCTTTAATATGTTATTTATAGTCTTATTTCTCAGTGTGCGTCAAGTTAGAAGAACTTGACTTCCTACTTTAGTCATGTAGAAAGTCTGTTACATCTATAAAAACCTGTTGAATTTCTCTTGTGGATTATCTCTTTTGGGCAAGTTTTTACTACATGTAAGACAAAATGATTATGAGTGTGAGAATAATGTGAGCTGTCCAACGCCACCTGCTGCTGCAAGGGGAACTGTATTCCCAGAGGCAACTTGGCTGAGCAGGAACAGATGCAGAACCACTGGAAAACTTGTTCCGCTTGATAGCAAGCTTGTAGAAATACATCACAACACATGAGGGAATACACTTGCCCAAAACGAATGCTGATTTTTTTCCAAGCAGTCTGTGAAAGACCACGTTGTTTCTAAGGAATATACAGCATCCCTCCCTGGTTGGTAACACCTAAACAATTTTCATTTCTGTCACTCTGGGTAGAAAGATTTTCAAAACTACTCCAGGCTTTCTCAAAGCTCTTATTCACTGCCCAAATATAAATCCCTTGGCCACTGCTCTTGCTGTCATTATTGTTATTTTACTAAGAGTTTACATGGTGGGGGATAATAACTGGACAGTAAGTTGATAGTTACTAAAGTATTCTCTGAGTAGAGATCAGAAGTTACATAATATCACACAGTTACAGAAAAAATATTAGAACACAGATTTTAGTTAGTTATATACTATTTTGAGAGAAAAACATTCTTTGTAAATGCAGGTAAGAAGGTGCAGGTGAGACATTGCAGCTCACCACTGGTACCTTTGGAGGCGATGGAAGCCGGTGGTGCCTCGTGGGTAGGAGCAATGGCTGTGGTGGCTGAGCTGTGACCATCTGATTTCAGTGTGACACCAGCACAGTTCAGAAACAGCTCCTCAAAGCCAACAAAATTGTACAGGGAGAATCATACAAATGAGAGAGAGCAATCAGATTTTAAATATTTCCCTATGCAATTCTGACAATCTCTTTAAGTTTGTGAGAAGGCTACAGGAAACAACTCAATAGGCATAACTGTTGTGCACAAACACTAATAATAACGAAAAAAGGATAACTTTCAAAGTTATCCTTTAAAGCAATGACTTTCAAAGTCAGTGCTTTAAACTTACAAGAAAGAAAGATGCTGTGGAAGTTTAGCAACATACTTGTATTCTGTAGTGTTCTTTATTTCTATACCCCCATTTCCCTCTTGTGACACTGATGTAATAAATACAAATTAGATTTACTATAACTGCTATTTTTCAACAAAGTAAAAGCATATTTTTTCAGTAGGTATAATAATATATGAAAAAAGTTCTCCCCTAAACCTTCTGAAGTGCATAAAAACATGGCTTGTTGTAGTAAATATTATTAAATTTTATCATGATTTTATTTCTGTGAAATGGCACAATGGACCTATCCAACCAACTTTTGTCTCATTCATGCATTGAGGTTTTTTAAGATTGTGTTCGGTAAAGGGAATTTTTTACAGCTAACTTAACTTGAAGTACCTTTTACCATCTGCCTCCCTCCCCTCAGTTTGCTTATAGTGAATGACAAACTAATTATAATATATTGGATGCATTGTCTCTTCTTTTATTCCTTGGTGGGGTTTTTTTCTGCCTTAGCAGAAAGTTTGTAACTAAAACAATTTTTACAGCTTTAAAGAACGGAAGCAATTTCATATTTCTAGAACTTCAGACAGAAGTAACTATATTCTCAGCAGTTGAATTTTCATTAAAATTTACGAAAGACCTCTGCCTTCACTGATTTATTGTTGCATTAGGTAAAACTACACAGAGTGTATAAAATACTGTGTTACTCCACTTGTACTGCAATCTAACACGTTATCAGTGATTGCAAGTACACTTTATAACCCCAGCTGCTAAATCGAAAAAAAGGTGATACAAGCATCAATCTCCAGGATAAAATCAGAGCACTTTCTACCATGGTTTGACCTTAGTGATGCCTTTGGATAGTCTTACTTGTCTAAGTCCTTGCAACAATTACCAAGGGACTGTTCGAAAATGCAGCTTTAATGGTGCAGACCGGAATTACTAACAGCATCAAAGACTTAAACACTAACCCAGGAGATTTCAAGCACAGGAAAAAATTGAGGAAACTCTGATGCCACTGCAGGACTGGAATGGAACAGGGCTGCAGACAGCAGGCACAGATTTGATTTGTGCTCTTGGTTGGCTGTATCCCTGAACCCCACAGTGTCATCAGCAAATAAAAAAAGGAAAACTTAGACCTCAGCATACAGTTAACTCCAGCTGCAGCTGCCAATTCTTACTTATAGCATGAGGAGACACAGTTAATTACAGGTCACAAAAAAGTTAATTTCTGTCATAATACGACTTATAGTCTAAAAATGAAAAAGCTTACTTTTGGACCAAAATGGTTTCTCTTAATAGAACACTGTTAATTTGAATCCCATCTCTGTCTGTAAACTACAGAACTGGCAAAGAAAGGATAAATGTGCCTTATCAATCTATTTCATGGTTCTAAATATAATAATATTCAAAATAAAATAATAAATCTGATAAATCTGATCAATTTTTCCCAAGACAAAGTACTGAAGGAAAATAAGAAATAGAGAAGATGATCATGAAAGACTCTTTTGAGCAATGGCAGTTGTAGCCGCTTATTAGTAAGCATTAAACAAATTTCTAATTAATACAACAGATTTTTAAAATGTTAAATCCTTGCGACCCAGAAAGTGAATTAAAAAAATCCACCCTATGAACAAACCTAACTGCCTCCTCCAAGGAAAGAATCACAAATCATTTCAACAATTCTAAGGTACATTGGATAAATATTAAGACAAACATTATGTGAAGGATGGAGTTAATTATACTGCATACAATCAGACACCGGTCACTCCACAAGTTGTAATTTATTTTCCCCTTATTTGAATTTAACTTCAAAGGTATTTCAGGAAATGTAAAATAACATGATTTGAGCAGTTACAAAGATGACACACATTTAACTTCAAAACTATGTTTCAAGCTCTTAAAAATAAATTACATACGATTTCAGGAAATAACACACAATTCTCATGCAACCTGTAATTGTTGCCTCAAAAATGGTAAACTCATTTTTGGAGGGGAAATATCACAATTTAGGGCAACAGCATTCATCTGGCAAGAAACCAGTTGGGTAATTTACATCAATATGTTAATCTAAATTTATATGTAGATTCTACTCAGTTAAAATAGTTGTACGACTGCAACTTCATATGGAAAATTAGCAGACTTGTTTGAATTAATATCCAATTCCTACTCCAAAACAGTCTCTTCAGTAAAATGGGAATGGCTGCAGACCTACAGCTTGTGCTTATCATCACAACTTTCTTGTTTTCTTTCTTTTTTTTTTTAATTTTTTTTTTTTTTTTTATCTTTCATTTTGAAGGGGAAACTTCTTGTGAGTTTGAGTCCTTAGGATCAGTTTACAGTCCCTGTGTATCTGAACATATCTAAAATTCCAGCATCTAGGTCAGTACTGAATTTTCTAAATACTTAACAAACATCTTTTTGTATCCCTTCATGTCAGATTTAATTGTTCATGGTGAAAGGAAACACTAATCAGAATTCAAGAGAAGTACTCTAAGACACATATCTGTCTAACCTGAACTATCCTATGATCCTGGGAAAGCATATAAGGGAAAAAAGCAAGTTTTCACCTTACTGAAAATGTCAAATTAAATACCTGAAAATTCTCATTATTAACTACTATATGGCTTTTATACAACAGCTGTAAAACAGTGAGGTGCAACGAGGCACACTGAGGGAAAAGCTCACTTCACAAATACCTCATTCTTTTCAGAATCTGGCCCTGGAGGATGGTATTTGAGACAGCATTAAATCCCACGCTGCATTTACAAAATTATTTAACAACCTATCAAAAAGATCTGTTTTCTATTCTCTGCCCCATGGTTTCCCCACCTATTCCTAATATGTGCTCATTTTATGTGGTTGCCCCACCCCAGTCAGTCAGCACCAACCTGTGGGGGCTGAGAGAAATCCAGACTCGCTGTGCCCTGGCTTACACCGCTTCTCCTGAGCGGAAACACAACTGGTATAACTCTAGTTGTAGTAGTTTACTACACTGATACCCAGCTCAGGTAGACACCTTACTGAAAAGGAACAAAGGTCCAGACAAACAGCTGAGAAATGCCTGCAGTGACCAAGCCCTTTGGGGTAACTCACACCAGGACAGACCACCACAGAGTCATAGCCCTTAACCCTTCATAAGCTGGTGTCTTCCTTGGGGCCACTTCCTTCTGGGAACCATTCGTGGTTACAGTTCAGTCCCAGCTGAAAGTTAGCACCTCTGCATGTCACCCACTGCACACAAGGAGGAAAACCTGCAGCCAACAGAATTTTTCCAATTGTTTTCAGAGATGCTCTGATGTGCCCAGAGGGAACAGTTCCATGTGTGCTTCTCAGGCCAACATTTGCTCTGCAAAATAGATCCTTTGCAACTGAGATATCTCTTTGTTTTTGTGTAGCCCTATCTAAATGAAAATAATGCAATTCCAACTGAATATTATTTGGTAGAAAATCTTTATCTGTCATATAAAAAAAATTAAAAGGAGCTTCTATTTTCATAGATGATGTATGTTTTCATCTAAAAATAGAGACCTTTAAGAACATTTCTGCATGTTGGCATAAAATGCATTAGCATCTTTGAATAAAAAGCTTTATAAAAGTGTAAGTGTACTCCACAAAAATTACAGGGACAGCAGACTTTGTTTACAGCAGTCTTGCAGCATGAAGCTTGCAGCCCTGCATCTGCAGCAGTGATGGTTGTACAGCCATGCTGGTTTGCACAGCTGGTTGGAGACAAACAGGAAGGCCAGGTCCTTGCCCGGCAGAGCTGACAGCTTCAATCAGGCTGACAGTCTAACAACAAGTGACAACAGTGGCGTTCAGCGGGTAGGGAAGGGTAACAGCGAACAAAGATCAGGGGGGAAGTGATCTTGGGAGAGCACTATTTTGAAGGGATCCAGGTTAGCATGCTGGTGCAATACCATAAGGTTGTTTTGTTTGCTTTTAATTTTAGGAGTGCCCAATTTAGGTGTGAAGTGCCCAGATTCCAGCAGGTTGATGCGAAAAGCAGGAATTTTGGTTTGGAATGGAAAATGACAAAGCAGAAAGAGGGCAGGAAGAGAATCTGGTAGGAAATGCATGGGGAGGAAGGACCTAGAACAGCAGCATTTTCTCCCAGGTTTGGGTACATCTGTAAAATATCAAAACACTAAATAAAGTGTTGTTTGGAGTGACAGGGATGGTCATACAGTTGAAGTACATACCTATCTTAATGAAGTCTCACACCATTTTTGCAACACCCTTTTAGAGAAATAAGAGCACACCATTCTTAGGGAGCCAGTTTGGCATGGCTTCTGCTTATGTAGGAAACCATTCCTATGATTTCCTGCAGGTCTAGGAGTGAAATTATCTCCTGCAGTAAATTCACAAGTTTAGCATTTGTTGCTACTGTGACCAAAGGTTAATGTTTTGCTGCTTGACTGAATCAAAATCACCAGTTGCCTATTACATATTTTTGTGGTCTTGCTCACACAATTGATTTCAGCAGACTTTGAGTAATCTAATTCTCTGAATGTTAAACAAAAGCCATGTATGTAAGAGATTAAGTTTTTTTTTTTTTGTTTTGTTTTGTTTTTTTTTTTACTGCATAACAAAGCAATTTCACAAATAAGTTTTCTTTTGTATCTGATTGGGTCACCGAGGGTGTCTCCAGCTAGCATAGGCAGTTTCTGGCTGCAAACATGCTGAATGACCATCCACCCTGTGAAAACACACAGAAGGAGGGACTACAGCAGTCTGGAACAAATACCTGCCATCAGGGCTTCGGCCCCTTTTGGCACAGATGGCTGTGAGCAGTGGATCTCAAGATGTGCAGGGCTGTGCAAGAGCACCCTGATGTAGATGAACAGAGTAAGAACATTAAAGACTTTCAGGGAGAAGAGAGAGGGGTTTGGATCCACTTCCAAAAGCTACAGAAATTGAATATTATTTTTTTAAAAAACATCCCACAAATTATTGCTTTAAGACTTGAATTGAAGCCTCTTTTATGCATTTGTCCAAAAACGAGAGTAAAAACCTGAAATTCTTTAAATTGATATTCTGTTGTGTGGCCCTGCTCCTATTCAGAGTAACTAATGGGATAATTTAGCCATACAACTGACCCGAACAACGTTGCTCTGTTGAAAGTTCACCTGTCAAGTTGGCAGTGAGTTAATTCCCATGATTTGAACCTGTGCTTGCAAAGCTGTGCCTGATCAGGGTCATGGAAAGCAGCTGTGTGGGAGAGGGGGTGAAAGTGTTAACTGGAGATGTTCCATTTGAAAGCACAGGTTCCTGAGCTTCCCACTGAACTATAACTTACTAGGCAAATGCCAAAAAAAAATGACCTAAACTTTTCCCCCAAAAATATGGTGAGGCTCTGTTAGTTCTAGAAGACAAAAAAAGGAGTCACTGAGGATGAGGAGGTGCAGTGCAAGTGCCAGAATGTGAGCCTGAAAGGTAGAGGGAGCAGGCTATTTCTCTTTGTTATCGAGTGAAATGACTCCACAAATATGACAATAAATCACTGCAGGAATCAATCTGAGTGGAGGCAACTGCTCCATGCTGATAATGCATCAATCAATATTTAATGTTTACACTTTAATTAATCTGCACATAGGAAGCATTCTTTCAGTGACAAAAAAGTGATGAGAAATAAAACACCTTTTATATCAAACAGCGACGAATGGCTGCCTATCTGTTAGGCTTTGATTGGGCCCTCAATTGATCATTGCAGCCTTTTTCGATTGCACCAGTGTGCAATGTCACATTTGGGTATAAAACAAAACACTGCCTCTCTGAAGGAAGGAGGGGGAGCTTCTGAATCTGCTTTTGAATGATTACAACTTAATCAGAACAAAGAAAGACTGATAGCAAACTGAGTTCTTTGGAAAGACTGGACAAAAGCAAATAAACAAAAAGATTTTCAACATCTGCATCAATGACACCTATCTGAACAGATTTTTACTGTGTATTACAATTATTGATACCTGCTAAGGTTTTGTATATAAAACCAATTCAGATGTTGACTGGTAAAATCGCCTTCCTTTATCAGAGCTACCAGTGGAGACTGAGGATGGGTTCATTTTGTCACTGCTTGAATGTCAGGGAAGTGCCAGGTGCTGTATGGACACAGGATAAGCCACAATTCCTGTCTCAGAGTGTTTTTCCTCAGTGCTCTGTTTAACCCTTGTAAACTCCAGTTTCTTCTTTTTTTTTAAAAGGGCCTGATTCATTGTTCATTGATGTCAACTGAATGACTTCTATTGACTTCAGCAGGCATTGCATTAGTCCATAGATGAACGGTTTTGAAAGGCATCATGATGAAAGACAAATGAAAAGACAGTGATACTTGACCAGTAATGTTCAATTATTCCTTTAAAAAGGAAAACTGCAGCAGTATATTCTCCAAACATAATGAAAGCTTTCCTATGCTTATTTATAAATTCATTGTTTGAAATTTACATACTTTTCACATAATAAATGCAATAGTATCTATTAAAAATACAGAGAATTTAGCTTTCTAGAACTTAGGCCAATTAAAATATTAGAGTTCTGAATCCACATACAAAAATGCCATAATCCTACAAAGGCTAGAACCCAGGGAAATTTTACTGTATTTTGTATGTCACGTTTGAGTTATTCTGCAATCCCATCATGAAGTTAGGATCATGCAAGGGACCTATGCAAATGTCAAATTATTTTAAGCTTTTAAGTAGACCTGCCACTAATTAAAAACAATTAGAATTTTGGTTTATTTTCACTGAAGAACTTTTGTTGTTTTACTAGTCAACAAAAAGGAGGATTGTACTCAGGATCCAGTGAGAGCATGTTGTCAAAATGCCTCTCTAGATTTGGAAGTGCCTGGTTTAGGGTGCTCTGACTGCTGGCTTAGCCAATACAAAGCCAGAAATAATATTATGGTATCAAGTAACATACTAGAAGGAATTTGAAAATATTAATCCTTAGTCCTATAAGTTCTTCTTTCACTACAACTGGGTGGTCTCTTTCTATGATTCACAGAATATTTTTGGCTATTCTCAGGTCCTAGGCCACTCAGAAACACACTCCCAAGACTGCTGGCATTTTGGGATATCAGGAGCAGCAAAGTGTCTAAAGCATGAGTGACATCAGAGGACTTCCACATATTGGCAAAAAAGTTTTTAAATATAGTAGCATACAAAAATTGGAGGAAGCGTTCACAGAGGAAATGAAAGACGATGAATATGACATTTCCAATGCAATAATAGAACTGAAGGTAACTTTTAACTTCTGATGTTTGCTTGTCATTCCCACTTACTTTTTTGCCCCAGAGAACTTTGTACATAGATAACCAATGCCCCAAAAAATTTCATTAGCTTCATAAAAACTGAGACAATGACTCCTCACCAAAATCCACAAACAGCTTCAGCAGACTTGACTAACATACACACACATCTCCACACAGAGTTGAGTCTGCAGTTTATCTTGGCCATAAAAACTTCTTCCCCTTTCTGTGCAAATCAAATGAACAAGCTAAAAAAAAAAAAAAATTAAAAAAAAGGGGCAAAGTCAAAAGAGAGGAATGCTCTATTGTAATGCATGATCAACTACAAATATTTATAGAAAAGATGGAAACACTACTGTGTGCACACCAGGGTTGCCCTAAGACAGCCTTAACATGCATAGTTAATGTTTATGGAACAAAACCAACTTACTGATTGTGAAATCTTCATTTTCCTCATACGCACCCAAAGTAAAGGTAAACTAACAAAAAAAAAAAGAAAAAAGAAAAAAGAAGAAAACTTACTTGCTTGATGAAATCCTGAGCGGAAAATGCCAAAGCACTTAATGTTGCCACTGTTCAGCTGAAAAGCTTGGTTGCATTTTCTGAATATTTTGTTCTCCAGTTGTATGCAGCTTGCTTGCACACAATTAGAAGAGCAGCCTAACCTGGAAAGGCAAATCCCAGCTCCTCTAAACTACAGTTTCTCTGGAGCTCTGGATAGCTGCATGGCTTGGTTTGCAGAAACAATCCTGACATGCAGGGAGATTGGTCATGCACCATGGCTTTGAAGCCCCATCAGCTGAAACTTCTGAGGACACCAGTCCATAAGGTTCTTTGCCATACTGTCAAAACATTTTTGCTAGCAAAGGACACGTTTCCCAGCACCTGGACCCTCCTATCAGGGCTACAGTGAGTTCCTAGGTATAACCACTGTGTCAAGTGTCAAGCCCAAGCACTAGGGCACTCTCCTAGCACCACTTCTGGCTACAGCTGTTGGCATCAGTCCAAGTACTTCAAACTTAGTTATATATATAAAGAGCACCCAGCGAGATCTGAGAGTGCCGGTCCCTATTTAGCACCAGGGCTTAGGCTAGTTTTCCATCTCAGCTTGTCACAGCTGTCTGCTGCATAAAAAGAGTCTGAAATGTACTAAAAAACCCTGGAAGACTAATAATTCATTAAGCTGACAAATGAAAAGTAAGTCCTATCGATCAAGAGTAGAATTTCTTGGTGAAAAAGGAAGCATATATTATTCTGACAGTATTTTCACAAGATAAGCTGAAGTTACAAAGAAGACAACCAATTTGATTCAAATAACTGTCTCTCTTCAGAAACATTTGTGATTGTAGTCATCAAGCACAAGTTGAGTGGGGCAGTATTACTACCCCCATTTTAAAAAATTTGGATAACTGCATAATGTCAAGGAAACAGGACTGTATCACTATCACAGGTTTTCTGACTGCTGATCCTGTGGAAAATGGTAAGCAAAGGCCTGACTCCTGCACCACTGAATCACGACACTATTAAACACCAGCGTGAAAAGATGTGCAACCACACACACACAAGATAATCTCTCTTCCATCACTAGCACAGAAAAGCTCAGGGCTTATTGCACTGCTAGTGAGAACAAACACACTTGCAGCTGGCCTTCCACCACCTGTAGAAGGTGAAAGTCGGCCAAAAAGCTACAAGACTCTCCAGTTGTGATGAATGCATGGAAACCAAAGTGTGGCTCAGATTCAAGTCCTAGACTGGTTACAGCAGTGCGATACTGTGCCAACAGACCCACTTAAGAGGGGAGGGCTCCAAGTGAGAGGTGGTTTCTGGTATTCTGTGATGGTAAAATATATTAGAGCAGGCATCAATTTACCTTGGTTAGTTATGTTTTCAGTTATGCGGTATTTTTGTGCTCAGGGGCCTAATTTATAATTCTAATAATAAAATGTATTATGGAGTATAAGCCAAGCACATGCAGGCCCTAATTCTATTTCCTCTCAAAGGAAAGAGCTAAGCTGTTAAGCTCCAGGTTCTTTCAACATTTCCTATTTGCGACAAACACAAAAATCTGAAATCAGCAAGGTACCACTGCAAGGCTTTTACAAAAGTTCAGGTAGAGCAAGTCAAAAGTCTATTTTATTTTTTTTTTTTTCAAATCCCCAAACGATGCTTCTTGTCCCTCAGTGTCATAACTGTCACAATACCTGGTTCTGTAGATTAAACTGAAGTTAAGGAGAAGCAAACCAATACAGTTCAGACATCTTCCCCACCTCAGAAAAACCACCATGCCAAGGCTTGTGGGGTAGCACTTCTACCTACATTTTTACAGAGAGAACATACAGGTCAGCTGAGGGACCTTCCCAGTTCCTAAGGATGGGGACAACTCTAATTCTCTTAGGAGAGAGGCTCTTTCTCTGGTTTGGTTGTAGAACTTCACTGAACAGGCCAGCTGTTAACCTTAGACTATATTTGCCCTTGTTTGTCGATGAGAGCTGGAGGGGAAATTCCATTTTCTCCTTCCCTCTCAACTGGAGGACACAGCCCCCATGCCAGGCCTGAGCAGGTGTCTGCTCCCAGCTCTCCAGGTCCCCTCATTGGGTGCACTTACTGGGGCACATTTAGAGCAGCAGGAAAACAATTTGTATGTGTGTGAGACCAAGTTAATGTTAACAGAGAACAATGTTTAATGATTCAGATTGTCAGTAACTGATTTAAAAATATGATGTCAAAGAGCAAGACTAGCAACTGTACCAATAATAGTTTTTACAGTATGCAGCATTTATGATATAAACAGAAGTTTCATAATTAAAATAAAAATCATTGCAGTCATTTTCACTCTAGTTTCCACTGATTAATGTTGATATTGACAATACATTAATATTGCTCAACTTATTTAAGCTGAATAAATACAGAGGAAGGGTTAACTAGGAAGCATAATAATGGTCCTTAATCTTTCGAAATTGTTCTTTACTCACATGAGCAGTCAGTCTCACTAATGTCAGTGGCCCAAATTTTGCAGTCCTTAATCACATACTGTTACCTTCAGTAGTTGTTGTTCCCAATTTAGGATCAAAGCCCATAGTTTGCTGGGGCCACTCTTTCAAGGGAGGATTGGGCCCAGACTGTTAATAAGGGGTTTGGTGGCTTACAAAGAGGTGATTAAGATCTTCCTTTGAAAAAACAGAAAAAGTAGAGTTCTTCTTTTGGATTATAACAGCACAGATAGCCATAGCCTGGGGATTTCAGAGTATTAACTGCTAATCCACAAGTGAACTGAAAGGTTTTTGTTTGTTTGTTTTGCTATTACGGTATTTAAACTTATCAACCTTCAGTTCTCAGTAAGTCATACTTAAGTTTCTTAGCAAAATATTTTATCACATCTCTGTGAGTATGCCCAAGAGTTTGAGCGATCTCTTGGTTATATGCAAAACCCAGGGTAGGTTTTTCATTTGACTTGGTTTTATTTAATGAAAAGCTTGCACTTATTCCTGAAAACTCAAACCATGAAGTTTTGGAAACTAAGCCACAATATAAAAGTTTCTATTTTCCTTAAGTGACAATCAAGGATTGCTGTTTGTCAGTGACAAACAGAAAGTACTTAGTGTAATTATTATAGCACCTCAGTAAAAATCAGATTCTAGCTGTAGGTGATTGCAGCTATAAAGTTTCCAGAACAGGAACAATGAGCCCTATGAAACTAATGAAAAAAATCACCAACTTCCTCACTCCAAAGTCTAATTTTTACAAAGACTCCATTTCTTCCTGGTTTCCAAAAATGAACAGTTTATTTGAATCTAGCTTAGGTCTCCAGGAAAACAATTTTAATGTAAAATTGAATAATGTTGCACCGATGACAGGATAATTAAATGGTTTCAAAACTGAGCAATATTTAGGTAGTGTGTCCCTATAAGGAAAATAAAGAAATCATATTCTAATGATAGCATAACTAAAGATGATAAATATCCAGACACACTCCTTGCTGTATCAGTGTACTGTAATCAAATCAATTAGAAATCTAATGACTACTTTGACACAAACAGGTATTTAATATGCTGAAAATGTACCAGATTTCCCCCTTCAAGCATTAGTAAAATCCCCAAGAAAATTAAAATCCAGGTCATAGCTAAATTCCTTTGATACTGGGATTTAAATTTAAAAAAAAAAAAGCCAAACAAACAAAAAAAAAGAAACAAAAAAAAAAAGAGTTTAGTCACTGTAAGAATTCTTTGTGCTGTTACATTCTTATAAGGTTAAAGCTAAAAATAAGATCAAAATCTTTTTGGAGGTTACATTAAAAAACAGACCAGGTGTGTTGAGAATCCCATCATACATATGCTTGTTAAACAGATGCCAACCAATAAATTAATTAAAGCTACTCTCAAACCAGAACAGAGGAAAAAGCTGTTAGGGACATTTAGGGGGGTGACATTCTCTTGACTGACAAGTTTCTCATGCTTGGCCTCTGTTGTACAAACCTCTGATACTTCTCAAACATTTTCCACAAGGAAAATGAAATTGCTGTCTGTAAGGAAGAGAATTTAGTAACCTGTTTGCAGGCAGTCAGATTGATGCTCGAGGCAGATGGCTGTTTATCAGTCATGAGAACTGAATAAGGAAACAAGGTTTCAACACAGACCTGATGAAAATCCTTGCTGGTAACTCCTGCCATCACACTCAGAAAATCAGAATTTGCATGTGAAATATCTCACTCTACTTTGTACACTGTACTTCATTGTGACAGTTTTCACCTGAGCTGATCAAGTGAAAAAGTACCTTGTGCTGACCTTAAATTTTACCACACTTATAGGACTTGGAGAAATAAATAGAAAGAACTTTGAGGAACAGTAAATGGTCCTGAAAGGGCTATGTGATTCCTTGAAACATAAGCTTCTTCAGCACTTTAAGGACAAACAACATTCATTATATTTCTTCTTCCAATTATACAAATTCAATTTTTTTTTGGAAACCACACAATTGCTGGAAAAAGGAATTAGTGGATCTAAGGGGTTATTAAACATGGCATTCACCCACTGCTCTTACACAGAAAAGGCAGCTCTGAAAAAACCAAAGCTGATTAATATGAAAGGCAGCTAACCTAAAAACTAAAACTTGAAATGAATGGTGTGTGCTAATCTTTCACAAATACACTTATGAAAGCTAAATTTGCTGGAATTTGCCATTGCTATGCAGGTTAAGTGTCCATGTGAATGATATCTCCACGGTTCTCAGCAAACCAGTTAAAACCAAGGAATTTTGTCCTCACTGTTAATTTTCTGAATCTCCAGTCCATCTACAGCTGCCTGAATAGTGAACACTTCACAATCCAGGGTCATTTGTGATAAACTTTGTTAAAAAGCCGCCATTCATTACTGGTAATTTCCTTAATCCTCAGGTTGCTTGTAAGAAAAAGATTGAAATTCTAGGTTGTATATTTACTCTACTGGGTCTACAAACAAAATAACTCAACATGTCAGCCACATAAATAAAATACTCACCAGATCAAACTCATAATAGCCAGTCTTAGGCTTGCCATTGTTTATTGATGTTTGTTTGCCAGCCTATCTGGAGACATAGGGAAAATCTTAATAGCTCTGGCCACTCATTAGCAAAGTACCATGGAGTCCTAATCCCATAAAGATATTAAACTATTTTTTCCTTACAATAGCAACAAATGGAGGGAATTCTCTTTGCTTATTAAGATGTAGTACATTCTTTGCATATTGAGTTTCTTATACTTTGAACTCTTATCCCCCATCATTCTGTTTCTGAGGCTGAGATCAAAGTAGATCAGCCTTACAGAGCTGCAGATGAGTAGCTGCCTTTCAGAGAATATTAATGCCTTCTTGAAGAGCAGAGCTGGGGAGGAGGTGCAGTCCCCTGAAGAGTGGCCTGTGAGCCCAGACACACTGAGCTGCTCACCCCAGTTTAACTATGGGGCCCAAATCATAAAGCAATAGTGAGACCACGTCTGTTTTGGAACTAGAGAATCATGTAAATGTGGATTCTGGCAGACTGGTACAGAGCAATTTGTTTTACAGCAGGAAAACATGTGAACAGTTTTGTATTTTGCATTGCAAAATTTTCTGGTCTTCCTTGTTCAGACTTTTGACTTCTCCAGTTTATTTTTTACTTCTCATCACCTCTCCTACTCAAGGGCTGGCCTTATCAATGAGCTTGCTGGCAGCAAGACAATGCCCTGCTCCAATCATACACTTCCAGCAGGGATCCTGCCATACAGGGTTTCTTTCTTGCCTTCAAATTTGCTTGCAAGACTTATAAAGGGCAATTACTTTGGAACTTGTTAAAGGTAAGAGTAAACATGCTAAGTACTAAGACATTCAGTGCATATCATTATATGAAAAGAAGAAATGTTATATTCATTACAGAGGAAAATCTAGTAATAAAAAGTATTACCTGCATTTATAGCCCTTGTAACCTAATTTTTGTGACAAAGCAAAGAAGTAAAAACATTCCTTTCTGCCTTTCAGTGACCCCTATAAGAAACCCCCCATGGAGTCATTTAGGATAGTAATTTGAGTGAAAATATATGCAGCCTTTACTTTGCTTGCTCTTCTTAAATTAATAACCCTTACTGGTAATTAATCTAAAAGTTTCTAGAGATATTTATAAAAATGCCCTGAAATTAGTAAGCAATTAAAAGAAATAAAAACTTAAAAGACATTTCCCACAACATAAAAGAGTAACAGAACATGGAGCTGTGTTGTTCAAATGTTAAAACTGTACATAAAATACTCCTTCAATATACACTGCCAGTAAAAACCAAGGCAAAGCAGGTCATTAAAATGTCAGACTTGGGGCAGAGTGGAAAAAATGCTGTGTTTAAAAGTAAACATGTAGGCCTTTTATAATTATTTCCCCTTAAAGTTAACTGTTAAAAAACCCCAACAACCAGCAAACCAAACAAAAAGGAAACTAAACTCCAAAAGAGAAGTCTGCACCCTCAGGATAAAGAGTCAAAGCCTAGCCTTAGTCTTGTTCCTAAGCTAACCTAAGGACACTGAGTCTTTATGCAGCCGGATGTCAGCTTTGTTTGTGAAATGCCATTTATCTAGTTCTTCTACAACAAAAGCAGAGCGATGTGTTCATGCCATTGAACATACCAATGTCATGTGTGTGCTAAGGCTGAATAGGAATAACGGGAACTTTAGAAACCCTGGGAGCCCCCAGTGCAGCAGGACGACCCTTGGGAAGATGCTGAGGTGCCAGGCACAGCCTTGTGCTGACTTTCAGTTGTGATGTTAATGTCCACATGCAGGATTTTAGCACTGCTGTAAAGAGCTCAGACTAGAAAACCACACCAAACTCTTCTCATCACTGAACTAAAACTGCCCATTGAACCTGGCAGAAGATTCCATGAGGATAAAGGAGATGCTGAGATGAGCTGGAAGGCCCACTAAAGCCACTTACTTGAATTAATCAGTTTTGCAGTCCAACACAAATGAACCAAGACAGAAAGAAGAAAAGCGAAGTCTGTATCTTCAGATATGAACTATGTTGCAGTACTAAAAATACAGAGGTTGTATACTGGTGTCACTGTTCCTACGTCCAAAGTTTTTGAGCCAGTAACAAAGACCAGTATCCTTCTGACTCTTCAATCACATTCCAGTTGTCTCCCTTCTACTGGAAAGACATGCATCATGATCCTGAATAAAAATATGTCCATCTCACTAATTTTGTATATTTTCAGCAAAACTGAATATGAAGTCAGTTTACTATCTGCACTTAGCTGAATTCCTAAACTGTGCTGAAGAGGTAAAAATGCCCTAGTAAGAACTCTGTACAGCAGGCCCAATTCTACATTAATTGGGCTAGTGCATATCTGAACAACACCCCTGATGTACACAGTTATTACACTTTAGTTTTACAAAAGTAGTTGGCTCATAAAACACAGATAAATTTAACGATTCAAAAATAAAAAGGCTGTACCCTCAGGCAGTGTCTGGGACTCCCACTGAATTCTGTGCAGAAATACAGGTAAGTTGTCGTCTAACATCTCTGTTCCCTAAAGCTAACAAACACCACTGCTGAAAGTACAGGTTGTCACATTTACAATCAGCAATTAAAACCAACATTCTTCTGGTTTCCATCTGATAAGAGCAGAGCTCAAAGTGGACAGACAATGGAGAAACACATAACAGCACCAACAAATTCAACTTGTATTTAACTAGTCATTTTTCTTTAAATTGGGTTCTACAATGCAAATATTTGTAAGTTGGGAAAAAAGTCTGTAATCATGTTTGAGACATGCTATACTCAAAATACACAGACCATGGGAGAATATTAGCCTTTATACTTAGGCTCCCTTTTTCTAGTATTTTATGTATTATAATCAAACATATCAGGAGGAGACAGAGTAGTGGACCAAGTTTTAGACTGGTATCATTGACTCAGCAGAAAAACCAAGATTTACATCTTCAGACAACTGTGGTTCCATGACTGTTAACAACAGGTCTGTTATGACAATAATTCCTCAGCAGTCTTAGTCATAGGCTTACAATAGCAATGAAACCAGCAAAATCATACTCTGTATGGTGTGTTTTGTTTGTTTTTTGACATCTCTATAGTTTTCATTCTGTGATTAAAATAATGAGTAATGCTTTAACAGGATTAAAATTAGATGTTGGAAAGATGGTTCCTAGTCACATGCAAAGCCTTCAAGTAAAAAGCCAGAATTTTTTAGAACAGATTTTCAACCAAGAGGGTGACTTTAGACCACTTCAATACTTTACATCATTTCATTGAACCATTTTGATCCAGTCATAGGAATCTAAAGCCAGGCTTAATGCACTATGGAACCCATGGATTGTGACCCATGGCTTTAATGAAGGCAGCACATCATAATCCTGGAGGGCTGGTACTTCATTAAAATGGTAGTTTGAACTCCATTTCTTTTCTTATTGTCTACAGGTATCCAGTACGATAATCTGAGTTTTAAAAGATTTTCTAGTCTCATGACACCTCTGGAATTTCTAATTTCCTTAAAAGCAAGCAGAAACGTTATTTTTACCTGTATTATTTATGCAGAAACAACTACTATCAACAGTGGGGATTCCAGAGCTGGGAGAGAGGTTTCATTGTGGGTTCTTTAACTTAGATAAAAAAAGAATGGAAAAGCTTTCTGGGAAAATACTAGCAGTTCATTGTGAGTATTTCAAAAGCTTTTTCTTTTCTTATTTATTATATAATTGTTGTTACTGTCTTCCTGGCCACAGGCTAAAACCAGCAGCCAACTCTCCATTACCAAACTACTAAAATTGCTGTTTGAAAGTACACATTTAATTTTTCATATATTTTAAGATCTTCAAAAAGACTTATCACAGATCTTCTGAAATCATGTGCCATATTTCAAAAAAATTCTTTAGAGAAATGCTTTTCATAAGCATTTGGCTTTGATTGCTCAGGAGTTTAAGGAAACTGGTCTTTATGCTCTCTTTGCAGAGCACAGGCCCAATTAACACCCAAATGCAGGCAACCTGCACTGAGTCCTCATTCCTCCACATGCCCAATTTCTAGCTATTGACCAGGAAAAATAAACCTCCACAAATATCACCTACATACATATTTTGAGATTTAAGAGTACATGATAAACATAACATTAAATACCACCTACCCTCCACAAACAGTCTTCCTGCAGGGTTCCAATCTCCTGTAATTCAGTCCAAGTATGAACTAGAACAAGTCACAGGCATCACGCTACTTTGAAGTTCTTATCATTTCAGAGGGGTTTTTTAGAGACCTAATCAGCTAGATCTCTAGGATTCTTCTTCTGAAACTTACATTTTCCAGAGGTCCTTACTCCCATTCTCAGTTCTGAAGACTGTGGACCTGTTCTTTTAAAACGGATGGTTTGCCTTGTACTCTGATTGGCATTGCTACTTGAGCAAAGAATCACACCTACCTTGCCAACAGACTTTTTTGCCCAGTGTCACCCACTGTGCTAAAGAAGAAGGGCAGAGACTCCTATGTTAAAAAAGACCAAAAAAACAACAACAACAAAAAACCCCACAAACAAACAAACAAAACCAAACAAAACAAAAAAAAAAGAGAGGAAAAAAAAAAGATGACTAAGGATCAGGTCTTAGAGCAGAGACTGAGCAGGAAACAGGCTGTGGGTAGGGGAAGACAATGCAAGGCACCTGTGTTCAGTAACCTTTTATCCCAGCACAGCCTGTCTGCCACAGCCACACATAATCTGGCTGATTTTCCTCAGGCACAGGAGGGGATGGATTGGGAATAGTTCAAATGAACTGGTCACCCAGTGGCAAGCTTCTTTCGAGGGATGGTGATCAAACATTTTCAGTCAGAACAGCTGCTTCTAGATGTGCTGTTTGGCATTAAGATGACCTGTGCCAACCCAGGCTGCCTGCTGCATTTTAGAAAACATGCATGTGATTACTTGTGCCAGAGGACATGGCAATAAGAGATATGAGTTGTTTGTGGAAACAACTTTAACTGCACAGCTATACCTGTAAAACTGGGTGATTCCCTCCTCTACTTTCTCTTCTGTGTTAACTCTGTCATTCTGTTACTCCATGCTGGAGTCAACAGATCTTACAAGGCAGTCCTGGATCCTGCAAGTTGCACATTTAACTGCTATTCTGAGTTGCAGACCTATAGATGCTTTCCACTTGTTTCTTGGCCCCAGATTTGGAGAGCACTTTCTAAAAAACAGAAGGATCTGATTTACCTTCATTTATGTTGTCATTACAGTACTGCAGTTTGAACTCAGTATTTCGAGGCAATGGTTAGAAATCTAGCAGCGTTTCTGTATGAGCTGTCATCACCATCTGCACCACCACTGACTTTTTCTTAACTGATCCAGTTGAAAAAAAAAATAAAATTGTTAGATCAGCTTGAGTCCAATTCCCTGTGCCTGTGCAAACGCTTCTCTTGGAACAGGGCAGGAAAAGCAGCAGGGGCCAAAGCTGCTACAGAAATGCAAGTGTAGCCACATTCCTTGATATTTGCGTAGACAGCCAGACTGACTTAGAATAAAATGATTTTAGGTGGATTCTAATCTTTTTTTATAATCATCAATTTTTTCACATTCCAGATAGAACCCATCCACAGATCCGGTGTTTTTCCCGTGGATTTGTTCACACAATGCTTTATGTTGGCAGTTCATTTCTGTCTTAGTCATGTTTTCGTTTTTTCTTTAGCAGATGTTTACAATTACTCCTTAAAATGTTTCCATTTTCTGTGATCATTGAATGTGAATGAGGTGACATTTTTAAAAATAATTGGAGCTTTTTCTGGCCAGAAACCATGTTGTTAGATTCAAATAGTCTTTGTCTTTTAAACTGTAGTAAAGGTCTTATATCTTTGTAACAACAGCATCTGCACTACTTTGCCTACTCTTTTTTTGCCAAAATCAAAGCGTTATTTGCCATTATCGGACTGTATCTTCTGTCTGGCAATCACATGTCTTTTCATTTAACCTTAAAGACACGAGGCCTATTCTCCTGAATTTGTCTTAGAAGGACTGCAGAGCAAATGGTGCTACAGCAGCCTGAGCTCCAGAAACGCAGAGGAAGGTTTCTCTGCTTTTCTTTCGATCTGTTTTTTTTTTTGCATTTGTTTTTATTGACTTCAATTTAGACCCAAGTTCTTACAAATAATTGCCATGTTTCCAACACCTGTAATTATGTTACAATGTTTGTAATGTTTCAGACCCCATTTCTGGGAGTCCTACACATTTTTAAGAAAACTCAGCTGTTTCTTCTTTTTTCTTCTATTGTTTTGAAAAACAAGATTTCAATTTGCAGAACAAATATAAAAATGTGCCATAAATTTACCATCAAGGCTCAAACAAGAGTGTCACGCAGATATTTAAGACTGCTTTTTCATTTTTTTTTTCCCAGTGCAGTCTCGTGACTTTTGGAGTGCTGACTCATGATTTTTGCATGCTTGACATCAGCAATACCACAACTGAGAGAAAATCTTTGTGAAAGATTCCTTTCTAGTCCTCTGGAGACAAAGGGATCCTCCAGGAAAAGACACAGAGAAACAACTGTTTCTTATTCATTATAATTCTCAGTTAAAAACAAGCTCAAAATCCAACTTTAAAGACAACAATCTAAAATATCTGCCAAACCATTCCTGCTTTTTTCTTCTGCCATAAAGACTCAAAAAAGGTATTGCCACATTTTTTTTCCTTTGGTAGGATTATAAAATCATATAATGTATGAAAATGAAAAGTCTAGTATAATTTAATGTTTTTCAATAAACAGGTTTTTTTTTTAACATGCCGGATTCCTCTCTCTTGTCAAGCAAGAAGTCTGGCATAGGGACAGACAATGACTTTTTTATTAACGATCATATGCTATTTTTAATTATACTGTGTATTTTTTTAGCTTCCATTAAAAAAAAAAAAAGTAACAATTTTATGATGACATTCCTTCTGCTTAATTGAATTTTTTTCTTCCTTTACTAGAAATAAAGTATTCCGAGGGAAACATGGAGATGTCGTTGGAAAAATAAAATTAGAACCCTTTTGCTCTTAAATGAGAATTTTGGCCCATGAGTTCATCCGCTTTCATTGCAGTGTGCTGGTTGATCCATGACCTCAAGCTTCTACTTGTGAAAAACAATTATAAATATTCCCTAGTCCTAACAGTACACAAGGTAATTAGTGGCTTTCATTAACACTATTGATATCAGTAGTAGAGGGAATATTACACTAAGAGGAAAAATTTGGTTCTGGAACTGATGATAAATTGCTTGTGGATTTGATAAAAATGGTCAGAATGTTCCTGTATTAGAAGAAGTATTTTGGCATAAACTCCTTCAGAGGCAAATCAGGTCAGAGGATGATTTACAGAACTGTCATTGTCATATGGCATTAATTTGATTGCTCATTTCAACTGACAGTTGGACTCGTGTTTCTCTTGCATTCACCAGATTTTTGAATTAATTATACAAAGCTGAAAGCAAATAAAGAAAATCAGACTGAAAAGTAAAACTGTACTCCAGTAAAGATGCACATTATCCAGCAACATTCACACTATAACTGAGTCTAGATCTGTATTGTGCTATGAATTAATGAATTACACCATCAGCATCATCATTTATAGAGGGCTGCTCAGCACAGAATATATGAAACCTCCAGCACCACTGATAACTCATTTTTTCTGTCCATTTGCTCTACATGGACATGAGCAATGATATTACTACTTCTAAATACTTCTAATATTTCTAACACCATTACTGCTATAAAATATGTTATTTTATCTATGCTGCATCAGTTCTTTAGCTGATCACGAAACTCATGCTGGGTCTGTCTAAACATCCATAAGCATAACAGTAATTTAGGAATGCCAGAGCATCACTTCATAACTGCTCCTTAATAGCAGTACCCCATATTTATAGCAACTCTTTGTAATCCCTGATTTACCCAGAAGCTCTTTTTTTTTTTTTTTTCTCTGTTAAATACAGCCTTTATAAGTTATACCATATTTTAATTTTGTCTCAGTGGAAATATATTTAATAGAAAATATTCCAATTTTCTTATGCTCTCATTTGGACAGATGGAATCAGAACACCACAAGCTTCAAATACATTAATACTAAGTAAAGGGCTTCTCCTCCCCTCAGATGCATAAACACACAGTGATGATGTATTACTTGATCAGGAGGGGGGGGAAAAAGTTGTCTAGAGCATTTCAACTCTCCCAGTGTGGCTCAACTTGCCTTTATGAGATTTTCTCTTTTGGGACTGCTCTTCCCCAGAATCAAAATCCTATTGTAAAATCTCAATCCATAAGCCTTTCTCTTTTTCCTAATGTGCCCCCCCTCCATCCCCTCCCAAAAAAAACCAAACAACAAACCCAACCAAAAAAACCCCAACACCAAACAAACAAAAAAAATCAACCCTCCCCCAAAAAACTTAAGGTCTTCAGCTCAGCTTCTACTTTGGCTTTATAATGCATCACTCAAGGTACAAAATCTCAAAGAGAGGAGCAATTATATTTCTGCATATGTATCACTTGGTTTAAAAATGCAAGGATTATCTATAAGTTTAGCATCATTTCTGCAAAGGACTCTATGCCTGAAATCAGGAAAAGCCTGGTATAAAAAATAAATGTGTAATGTGAGTTCTTGGCTGCACAGATTGTTGTTGTAGATACAGGGTGGTGTGGACTGGAAGGACTGTTTGTTGACTGTTTCTCTCTGACACAGTACATGAATCCCATTCTGAGGTGGTCTGCTGGTTGCCTGCAGTGCAGGAGAAAATACTGTTTCCCTTTTGATGTATAATTTGGCTTCTGTTTTTTGCTTTGCTTTCCTTAGAGCACTGACAACTGAACATGACTGGAGCTGGTAGAGGAGGTCAGACTGATATGCTGTTGCTCTTACTCTACCAGCTGGTGTGCCTTCCTCATATTAAATAAAGCTTCAGATGTGAGGTCAATGAAACGTTTTCTCCAAATCAGATTGGTATGAACCATTAGGTATTTTTTTGTTTATCTATTTGAATTATCTAAAATAACTTGAGAATTTTGACACCATATCCCACCTCCAGCCTATGGAGTTTGGAATGAGTCCAAAAGCAAAATATTTAGGAAATGAGTTCTTGTTTACAAAGATTAAGCAAAAAAGTTATCTTTCTATCCTCATAAAAGCTGTCAAAGTTCTACAAGCAGAGCTATTTATGTTATTATATTTTAAAATAAGTTCTGTTCAACATTTAAAAGAATGTAACATGGATCAAGGGTTGGACTTGATGATCTCAGAGGTCTCTTCCAACCCAGCTGATTCTCTGAAAACATTTTAAAATTACAGTCCCCATTTCCTACTTCCTGCCTTTTGAGCATTATGCTGGAATGACAAATTAGTGCAGCTCCTGAGGTCATCAAATGTGATGTCACCAGCTTTGCATGCACGGACAAGAGGAAACTCATCATGACTTCTTTTCCTCACAGAAGATTACATGATGCTTCCCATCGAACTCACACTTCAATTTACACTTATAACTCTTTTTATTTTTAAAGTAATGAACAAAAGAAGTTGGAACTAGTAGAGCTGAACACACCAGTGTGAGTTTGGGTTTTGTTTGTGTTGATTTTCTTAACACAAATGTAGTGATTAACAGTAATGTTTTAGGAACCTGCGTTGGCAAGACCCGAGAGTCAACCTACCTGTTTGGTGGCTCTTCTGGAAGAGATTTATCTGAGTGTTTTAACAGACTAAGTTAAAATCCTCTTAAAACTGCTCGAGTTATTTATCTGAGAAGACTTGATTTGGTTGGGGACTTTTGCTTTCCTATCCCAAGGCCAGCGATTAGTCTGAAATAAAGTACATGTATAACTACATCTGGATATTTTCTGTCTGGCTCAGGTGGCACGTTGCCGTATGAAGAACCGTGTCTGTGAGGCTCTGGCAGACAGTACTTCATGTAACTTTCATGACTACATTTACTTTTAATTGATCCTGTAGTACTATGCCCCTTACGGAGTGTTTTAAATCAATGTCAACCATAAAGGGGCACTAAACTGTACAAGATCCTTTTTTGGTTGCAGTTAAAGATAACTTATTCATGAGGACATGAATAAAACTCTTAAGTGTGTGAATGTAAATATGTCCAAAACTTTCAGAACTCTTATTTTGTAGATTGGAGAATGTCAGGCATCAAACCATGGACTTTTTCCTTTTTCCATCATAAAAGATTCAACAGGGCCCTTTGAATGTTTTCCCTCCCCTTACATTTTTCTCCATCCCTTTCTTAGCTGGATATGACATTGCAAGTTCTGTTATGCAATGAGAAAATCAAAGCAAGTAGAAGAGAGACTCTTCCAAAGTTTGCAGTGTTCTGGCATCCACCCAACCCTTTCATGTTACTGAAACACGCCCTCGACTAGCTCAGCCCCGTGTGAGTCTCACCAGAACGAGGTCTTCTCAGGCCATATGCCCCAGCATAGCCTTTATCAGGAGCTCCTGAAAAGTTGCTTCAGGAGAGCTATCCCCTAGTAACTTCATTTAAAAATGCTTTTAATCCACCTGTACTGTGTAGTAAGAATAACAAGTTGGGGAGTGACTGCATCACTCCATCAACCAAATCCCTTTATTTTGGGATAGCCCTCTCAAACATTTTTCATAGCCTGAAGTACCTCCCAAGTAAAACTAAACAGGAGGTTTGGTTTTATTACAGAAGAGAGGAGCAAATGGTCCAAAATCCTGACCAAACCTGCCATGGTTATTGTATTTGGGTAGTTACATGACATTAATTTCTCAATAAAGGAAAGAGGACACATGGAGGACTTGCAGAAGTTGTGCTGTTCGGTTTCTAAGAACAAGAATCAAATACTGCTCAAGTATTGCTGACATAAAACTGATGAATGCACTGTAATGAAGTGCAGAATAAGGATGCCATTCAGTCTTTATATATTCCCTTTTTCCTTTTGGGTCCTTGTAGAAATTAGGAGAGAGTGAGTCAGTATGGGAGACAACTAAAATCTCATCAAAATCAATATGAAAGAAATTAGAGATGGTGAATTACCTATAAAGACTATTAGTGCTCATGAGTTATTGAAGGGAAAAGATCACACTAAAATAGAAATTAAAGGAATAAACAAAAAGAGTTCATTATCCTACTTAATTTTCCCTTTTATGGATTAGATTTTATACTTCTAAAAGTTTGGTGGATTTTTTTTCCCAGTCAAAGTGTAAGTTTTGTGACTCACCTAGAACTAGAATTTTTATTCTGTAGAGAACTTCAGAATTCCACACATTAAATATATGACGTATCATTCTACTGGCATGGAGCAATTTTCCTCTGAGAATGTAGCAGAGAATAAACAGCTCAGAATTAATATATTCCTCAAACCTGAGTTTAACATGAATCTCATGGAAGATGCTGAATTGTACCTGCTCAGAATCCAAAGTCAATTGCAATGTCTTTACAGACTCCATCGTGTATTTGACAGTTCAGCTCCATGTGCTTGGAGATCCTTCTACTCCTATTCTTTGAAGAGTAAATCCACTGAACAGGCAGCCTAGGAAGGAAAGTCACTATAACTCCAGTACTTGCCCGGTAGTGCAAGCGATGATACACAGGGGCCCTGCTGTGCTTACAGCAGCAACAAAACCAAAGAGTCCTACTGTGTTTGCAAAAATAACTAGCTTATTTTTGAACCAGAGGTGGCTCTTTTATATCCTGACTTAAAATATAACATATCTTTATAAGAGTTTGTTGTTGTTATTTTTTTTCCCTTTTGATAACAGTAGAAGTTTTTGTAAACTATTCAGAAGAAGGATACCAGGCTTGGCCCCAGCCCAGCAAAGCACATGTTTAACCTTCTGCATGTCACTAGTTTCTGAAATCAATGGGACTGCTTGCAGCCTGAGAGTAAATCATGTGCTTCAATGCTCCACCACAATAAGACCTTTACAATTGTTTTCTGCTGTACAGATAATTCTAGGAACCCTCGCAGAGCCTCAATGACTTTGACATATGATGAAGAATCTCTGCCATAGGTAGAAGGAAACCTTGCTAAACATCTCTTTTTACAGCCTCATGTCCCATTGCTTTGTTAACCTGAGACAAGAATTTAAACCTTGTTGGAGACATAGCTTAGATAGAAGAGAGGGAGTTAAAGGCATGTACAAAAGGGGAGGTCTTTCCTGGTAAACAAAGAAAGGAAAATAGACATATATAATAAAATAATTGTAGATATGTAAATTATATGTGCCACAAATAAAGGTCTCATTTAGCTCCAATGCTGAAAACAGTTTGGTTTAGTTTTTTGGTTTGGTTTCTCCCCTCAAAGAACAAAAGACTTGTATTTTTGCAAGACTTCTTTAAAGAAACTATTTGGGGTACAGAACTTCATTCATGAAAGTTGCATTAAACAACTTTTATTTGCTTTGCAAACGAGAAGCATACCCTTCAGAGATCCAATACTGCTGAAGCCTTGGAGCAAAGTGCAGCCTGTTTGCACGAGGATAGGCGATTAACAATTTGACTTGGAAACTGCAAGTGCCTCAAATTACTGTAAACACCTTTGGAACACCACGAGCCATACTAAGGTTGATAGTTTTACAAAATAATTCTGCTTATTCCCTCTGGGATAAAATTATGGAATTTTGGATAGGCTCAATCTTAAAAGCACAGAGTTGTAATGAACTTTTGAACAAGAAATAAAAATTAAATTGGCAATTTTTTCCTAAATATTTTTTTGTGACTTGCTCAGGCGCCATCTAATAAGTGGCATCATTTTAGTAGGCAAAATTAGCCTTTGTCTTCTAAATAAATTTTTTTTTTTTTTTTTTTTATGTAATAAAAAGATTCGGCTCACCTACTTGTTGCCGGCTGAAGGACCCTCTCCTACAAACAATCAGTCTCTGATGAAACCTATTATGTGCATTTAAGGTGAGAAACTACTGCCTTCATCGTGGGTGAAAAACCACTCTCAGCTTTACCTCAGGACGCTGAAGTGGTTTATGAGCTAATGCTTGTGCTGTCAGACTTAAAAATAAAACTTAACATCGTCCCACCCGCCCCCCCCCA
>JAWWEW010000020.1:8623341-8719928 GCA_035583185.1 Anabacerthia variegaticeps
ATCGTCCCACCCTCCCCCCCCCACAAGAAACCAAACCACACAACCAAACATACACACTTAAACATAGAGCGAAACATCACGAAGCTTTGCAGTAAAGAAGTGGGAGGAGGTTTCTGCTGAGCTTTGGCTGAATTTGTAGCCAGGATCCCATTTTTCCCAGTCGCACCTGCACTCACACACGGGCTCCTGCACTGCTCTTGCCAAACTGTGTGCAGTACTTGCCGCAGGTGAAAGCCCTGACTCCTCCTTACCTACAGTGTCCTTAGGCAGGTGACAAAGCGGCAAACCTTTACCAATGCCGAGTTTAATTACTTTACCTCAGTCTGGTGGGCAGGGCTGCTGCTCCCTTAGCAGGCTGTCTAAACAGCCTGGTATCCCTGCCTCTGCAGCTGGGAAGCACACTGCTGTGCTGCCAGCGCCAGGGAAAAGCCAGGAACACAATATTGCCTGGATATGCTGATGAAAATGAAGGCAGTGCTCAGGGTGTTTTGCCTCGCTGATGTTTGATTTAATCAGCTTCACTCTGCATCCTTTCTCGGGGAGCAGCACTGAAGGTTTATCCACACTTAACTTCTCCATCTGCAATGATTTTTTTAAAGCAGAGATGCCTTGAATTCAGTATGAGAGGTAAAAAACTAATTCCTAGCACCCACACCTGCCTCTGAGTTCAGTGATGTATTTCAGCCCTGCACATCTGACATGCAGTAAAATATCAACATCTTAGAGTACCAGATACTAATTAAAAAAAGAAATGTGTTAGATGTCAGGCCTCAAGAAAGCAAACTTAACATTCTGACAGCAGCTGGAGAGTGATAGCCATAATCAAGCATTGTCCCTGCTTAGCTCCGTGCCAAACAACCTCGCTTACTTCCACAGCTAATTCTCCATCAGAGACGATCTTTCTTTACGATTCCAAAGAAACATGTTGTCAGTTCCCACCTGCTGGCATTGCTAGAAATAAAACCACAGCTGATCAGATGCAATAGGTCAGCAGAATAGTGCATTGAACTGTTGTTTGTGCTTCCAAGCTGTGTTACAGGGGATCCACTAACATTTATTAACCCTTTCTCAAATCATGCCTTTTGTTACGCTTTTATAAAGCAGGAAGGTTCCAAGGATGAAAACACATCCTTTTAGGAATTTCAAAGGAAGCAAAATTTGGGCTTGCTGCCAGGCTAAAAGTTCGATATCATTTGAAAAACAAAATATATTAGAGAAGAAAGAAAATGCAGATGTCAGCCTAGTGACACAGAGTAATCTATTTGCTCAGTGCTTGTATTTCCCTACCAATTTTGTATTTTTCAAAAAGGACAATAAAAGAATTGTGCTCACTGCTAATTAATGACAAGCTGGTAAAAGCATCTATCCATTGTTCCATTTATTTCTTCATTTCCAGCAGTTAACAGCCCTGTTCTGAAATGAATCAATGTCGTTTACACAATGCTGTCACCCCTATTGTTTCTTTATCATCCTTGCATTTTCATAAATCGGAGGTGTTAATCCCTTAATGGCTTCTCTCAGAGCTCTAAAATGTATGCAAAATGGTAATCCATCCCCTAAACAATTCACATTTAGGCAGGCACCCTCTTAAATATGTTTACTATTAAAATGAATCCTTTGTTTGGATCTAACCCTATCTGTTTGTTTTCTAAACACTGAATCATAGCAGGTATGCAGAGTCTCATTTTAAGTAGGGACTATCAAGTAACCCCATCCTTTTAGAAACCTGGTGTTTTGTCTCTAGAGATGAAAGACCTTTTTTTTTTTTTTTTTTTAAGGAGTCATATTATGACCTATGAAATTGAGTATATGCCTGTCACGTTTTGAAGGAAAAATCAAGGGCTTGATGCAGAGATTACTAATTTAAGAAAAAGACACACTGCCCTTAGCAGTGTTCGGTTTGGGCCTGAGTAAGCAGCTCTATATCCTCTCTCAGACACTGGAAAGGAAAACCATGACATTTATCCAGCATAGTTTAAAAGCAACAGATTGTCCTTGCTGATAGATTTAATACCATGGTATTCAGAAGTGCAATAGAGCTTGTGGTTAAATCTCTGTACGACTGGGATAGCAAAGGTTGTGGGCTGTACCTGACTGTCTATGCAGAGATCTGCACAGGCACCTGGACAGCTGATCTGCTTGCAACCTTTTGTAGTTTGCATTAACTTAAACGTTCTTGCTCTCAGATACATTTTATAAGCTTTTAAAAGTAAATTCCACACAGCTTAATGGCTTCATCCCTCTTAAATCATATTTTTTTTCCATTAGGTTTTAAAAAGGTCACTATCAATGCTAATACTTCACATGCATTTTCCTGAGCCTGATTCAAAGTAATTTAAGAGTTTCATTTCATTACTATTATATACCTTTGGGTCAGCACCAAAAACATCAAAACAACTTTCTAGGAATTACATGCACACAACTATAGGATAATTTCCAGAATCAAAGTGCAACTCTTTTAAAGCAAGATTTCAAACATGTTCGGATCTGAGGAAGGTACAGTTTGATGAGATTATTATGTTGGCATAAGCATCAAGGTGTAAACAAAAGAAACCGCTAAACCCTTAAAACTATAATGTCTGACAAATAGGTAGACAAGTATTTCAATAACTTAGGGGGAAAAAGAGAATTGGTGGTAACAGAAGCAGCAATCTGAATTAAAAAAAAAAAATAGAACAAAACCAATACTTAAAACATCGCTTGTGTATTTCTGTTTAATGCACTTTTGTTTCAAGTTGCAGAATCTGTATTGCTTAGAAGTGACACTGAAGTTCTCCAACAATGTATAATTGTGTGATCTGTGCTGCTTAAAGGATGGATCCTTGGAGTACTGACACAGAAAGAGAAGATCAAGGCTTGGCAGTGACCGTAACATGCTGCTACACAGCAGGCAAACATTGGAGTCGAGCAGCTGCACCAAGGCGGGTTGTGCTGCCTTTTTCCTTTATGCTCTTGTTTTGACTTGTGTTAATCACCCATTGTTCTAGGTGGGAGAGCTAAATTAAAGGACAGGGCGATCGAATAGAGCTCCCATTCAATTAGAGGAAACAGGTCACTGCAAATTCCACTGCACGACGAGGTGATAAGCAGGAATTAGAAGTATACCTGGAGAGGTGTACCATTTAGAAGTAGGGACAACAGCCTAACTTTAAGTGAGCCTAAATAGAAATACTTTGTACTCTTCCCAAATGTTCAACATCTTTTAGCACTAGACAATGGAGATCTCTGGAATTCTCCTTTTGCCATGAACTTAATAGCACAAATTTTCAGGGGCAGAAGTATAGACTAATGGGAAGATGAAAAAAAAAAAAAGGGAACAAATGAAAAGAAGAAATCACTTGGAATATTTTTTGTTCATTGTTTTGGGATAATATTCAGCACATTCATGCCATAGTGCCAAATTAGATTGCCATTTCATAAATACTTTAAAGCATGGAGAGAAATTTAGCTCTGTAGAATTTTCAGCCTAACACATGGGATGCTGGGATCTTCCCTAATGAAGCATGTCACTGAGAATCATTCCCTTGGCTGTGTTTAGGTGCATTTCCTATCAAATATACATACACTGTCATGTTCTACATGACACAAAATTTCAACCAAAATGTCCTTGGGCATGGAGGTTTTGAATAGGCTGTGGGTGAATCTGAAAGAGTCACATACCATGATCCACAAAGCTCTTAAGGGTTTGCCAGGCATTCTTCACTGGCTTTCCCTGAACTCTGTAGCATCTGGGAATAGTGGCACATGCTTATCTTCTGGACAAGTGGGTGGTATTTTGGTCAACAAACTATTGAGTTACATGACCTACTGAGTGAAATTAGTGGTTACACCTTTCGAGTAATCTTATTTACTAGAACTGCTGCACTCTGGTGACTTCTCTCAAGCTTTTTATTCGATGTACCTACTGAGAGATCCCTCTGTGGTGTGTGGAGTGCACCTTTCCTGGCTAGAGCAAGAGATTGAAAAACACAGGGTTGGTATCATATCTATGTATGAGTTAATCTATTGATGTGGTGATTTCAAAGGGCATCTCTGGGACATTCACAAGAGGTGATCAGCAGTTCTCCAAAGAGCAAGAATGCAATCGATCCAGGATGCAGATAAATGGGAAGTGTCACTCTCCAGCTATCTGTAGAAAGGACATTTGGGCAGAAACCATCCTCTTCCTGTGGCATAAAGCAACTTTCGAGGCTTTCAAGCTCATACACTGCCATGTCCTGGGACAGATCCCTGTGTTTGTGGTGCATGTGAGGAGTGGTCATTTTTGATCAAAGCAATTACTGACAAACTGCCTGTGAATTAATGAAAGGAGAAAAAGAGACACATCTGGAGATGGTTTCTACTGATCTAATCTGAAGTATTTTCAGTTTATAAAAATGGATAATATGGCTTTATCTGTGATCCTTTTTGAGTCTATTGAGCATAACCATCAAACATAACCTAAAAAAAAATCAGAATTTCCTATGACCTGACTTTAAATATGATGGAATTCTCTCTACAACAGGGCAAACAGTAGCATTTCGCTGATTCTATTGACTATTCTAAGTCATAGATGGGAGGCAAAATAATTAAACATGAATTGTCATTTGCCAGAAGAGTCCTCAAGCATTCCACAATATATATTTTTCTAAGGTATCACCTGAAAAATTTATCCTGTAATAGGCTTGAAATGTGAGGTCTGGCAAAGTATTCAGAGTCTGGATTTTTTAAGCCTAATTCTATTGCAAATGTAACTACTCTGATTGTTTTGATTTAATCAAAACTGACTGTTAAATCTCTAATTCTGAAGTCTTTTCAATCTTTGCTCAAAGTGACACATACATACTCTGTGACTGCACATTGTGAAGTTAACAACTTGTTATTTGGCCTATCAGTTGTTGAATATTCAGCCCCTTGTTGGAATTGTTCATAATGTAAAACTACTTCTGCCTTTATCATTCCTGTCTCTCAATTCATCCTTAGAGATCATAGTTTTTCCAGAAAACAATTAAGAAAAATGCAGAGATGTTGTATTTTTGACATCTGAGGTTGAAGGTTTCCAGACTCTCTTTGTAGCTGAAGGAAGAAAAGAATAAGGAGGAGGAAGAATAAAGGATATATTTTGTCTTCTAGTGATAAACCAATACAGAAATATACTTGTTTTTAAAGACTTAGTCAACAGCTTAATAAAGAAATCAAATTGTCATGTATAATTTTAAGATAACCACAGGAATTACCAATCACATTTTTATATGACTACATGATATTCTTTGAAGACTGAAAGATTAATGAAATCCCACATATATTAATTCATAAGAGGGATTTTTTTTTTTTTCTAGCAGACATGGAAGTTCATGGTGTCATTAGACCTCAGCATAATAAGGAGAAATAATTTTAGTTGGTGAACACTGTTCAACCCATTGAGGAAAAAAAGCCCATTTACACAAGCCAATTAAGGCTTATATTTAAAATAATCTTCAAGAAATGAACATTAAAATTTCACAATAAGCATTAAGATTTCCAAGTAAGGTTATCAAATACAAAATCAGACTATTGTAATTAAGGCCATCCTAACAGTCTTTCCGAAATAATTGCCAACCCTCACACATGACACATCTAGCCACCTACATGCATACTTAGTGGCCAGAGTGAATTGGGACTGTGTCAGCTGATTATTTCTGTAATCAAACACCCCTTTGATTAAATGAAGCATCGCTTGAATATCACTGAGTGGAATTAAACAGAGACTATTTATTAAATTGTTTCTAGCTGCCATCACTGCTGGGAACATTTAAAACAATTCCTGTTCATATTTGTAATTTTTTTTTAATCATTGAGAACAGCTGTCATGCGTGGAGAAGTCAGCATTCTTATATCATTTGTGTAATGAAAAATACTTTTGCTCTTTGCCTAACAAATCCTTAACCGCTAACTGATGAATTAGCTACAGGATTCAGCCACACTTTGTTCACAATAAGTTTTGTGTCCTACCAAGTAAACTGAAAAAATAATATTCTTAGCCAAATGATGCAGAATTTTTTGCATCCGGTCCAAATATTATTGAAATCAGTAGAGACTCCTACAGACTTCAGCAGGCTTTGGATGAAGCTCTAGGTGTACGTTAGCTTTAGGGACAGATTATTTTGATGTTATCTTTGTGATCTCCTCCTACCTGTCCAATTGGCTTGTTTGCTCCATCAACGCACCTTCTGCTCTGGGTTGGTCCGTGACTTCAATGAAGGGATCATGTCTACTCTTATTTAGCTTTGATGAACATCATTAACCTATCATACACTGAAGCGACTTGCAGAGCAAATTTGTAAGCCAATTTCAGCAAGCCACATAAAGCAAAGAACAGCTTGGATTGTCAGATAAACATACCCAGAGGTGCAGTTAGGATGCTGAAGTTATTAGGTGAATGATAGGAAGCCAAAAAATCAGTGAGCCACTTGAGCAGAGAGTATAAACATAAATATCCAAAAGCATGCCACAGTGCATGCGTATTTTATGTTGATGTGCTAATACATTATCTGCTAAGGGTTTATTTAAACCATTTTTGTATTCTCTGCAATTCATTTATCTGCATAAAGTAGAGCCACTAACAGGACAGTGCCTTATGAACAAGCAACCCTGTATGTTTTCCACTGCTGTTTATAATTCTTCATGCTCATATCTACAATTCATGAGCAAATTGGCTTGTGAATGTTTCCATAAATGTTGAACAAAGTATGGTGCTGTTAACACTCGCACTGTCATGCACAGAATCAAAATGTGCCCACTCTCATTCTATTCATCACAGCTCAAAGACATTTTGGCAATGATATTATCCAAATATTATTAAAACTTTGAACCCTGTCCCCATAAATTATAGCAAAATGGCTCCAGAGCCATTAGGCAAGGAGGATGTATGGGCTCCAGTTGCTTTGGAGTAATTATGTGCTTAAAAGGAAGCGTGGCTAAGCATTCTACCAGTAAAAAGAGAAAAGCTATGATCATTTGTTACTGCTTCAGTGCTGTACACAGTATTGCTCACACAGGTCAAGCCAACCTTACAGCAGGACAATTATCTGCCTAGAGAGACCAAACATCTGTTATTAAGTACACAGAGGCACCACTGCAGCATGCTAGAAATCTTGTCCACTTCATTGGTTTGGCTTACGGTAACGTACTTCAAACACTTGGCTAACTCTGTACAACATCCCCCCTTTCTTATTGTTGCTGCAACAGTTCAGCTTTGAAATATGCAGTACCTTCACTCCCCCATTACTTCCTTTAATATGCACACAGCTGTTAAAGATGATGGTGTAACTTTAGACGACTGGCTCTTTCTCTTCTCTTTTCTCCCTCTCTATTCCTGTCTTAATCTCTTCTTTCTTCAAAATGTGTTTTGAACATTCTTGTACATTTGTAAGTTACCCACTGAGAGTCACTGTGGAGACTTAAGAGTGGTGCAAAAGTGCAGGGACACACAGTTTTTACATTATAAAACAAATGTTGTTTGATTTCAGACATTCCCTAGGCTGGCTGAAGAGGCAAAGGATGCCTTTTCACACAATAGTTATGAAATATGTGTTTAAAACAAACAACAGCAGAAGAACAGGCACCACTTGCCTGCACTAACTGACAACTGGGTGGAATGATCCTCTCTTGCCAGGCTGATTATTCACCTGAAGGGAGGCGATTCTGAACTGTACACAATTTACTCCACTTTTTAAAAGCTCTAATGTTAATATACAACTATTTTCCCCTCTCTGATAGAAACTGCAGATGTAACTGACACATTTGCTTTCACAAGGCATAGCAAGAAATGTAAAAGAGAGTAATGAATGGGTGGCAGAGATGTCAGGGTTAGAAATTAGATCTATCTTATCTCTCTTGGGTTTTTCTAAGGAGCCTATCACAGTGCAATAATCAAAACTCTGGAGGAGATGCTAGGTGGGAGAGCTACAGAAATCAAAGATCCTAGAAATATGTTTTTCTATAGGCTTTGAGGAAAAATGTACTACTTCTATATTTGCTCTATGCACACTGTACTACAGTCAGAGGAGCTGATACAACTGACAGATTTATGCCATCCTGAGATTCTATCAACATTGACTTCTCATAAAAGAAACCCAAATTTTCTTATGTTAAAAGCAGATGAGATTGATACTCTGGGACGAAAAACACAGGTCTACAGTGCTGCATGCATAGGTAGAAAGTTAAAAAAAAAAAAAAAAAAAAGAAACAGAAAACATGAATAGGATCACAAGAGCAAAAAGCAGTCTTATGCCAAAGATGACATTATTGCGTAGTCGCCTGATTATTTTGCCCCTTGGGAGAAAAAAGACTTCCAAGGAAAAGGCATACCTCATCACTATGATGCGTAGCTCACTTCAGCCATTCCCATCTACGTGATGCTCCCTTTTCAATATCCATGCCTGGGAATAAAAGACCAGTGTGCCTCCTGTCTGAACTTCATATTCTCTCATGCCTAGCCTTGAAGGAATTACAGAATCAATTTAAAACACACCTATAAAAGAAAAACTTTAATTAGTTCTCTTTTAATTTCAAATTTCTTCATTCTAAAGCCATGCTCACAGACTCATTGGACACACTCTTCTTCTCACAGTTAGAGCAGACATTGTACCTATAATGGATATGTTTGTCAAACAAAGAATTCAATACTCAATACAAGAGGAGGTATTTGGGGCAAGTTTGAAAATGCCTGCACTAGCCAAGAGATTTGTTTCTTTGTCCAAAGATGCCATTCTTGCAATTTAATGTGTACCTTCCTTTGAATCCCATTGACTCTTATAAGCCTTATAACAGGTTTGGTAGGTTCACAGTAATGGTCTCAATGGAAGAAACTGATCCTTTTGAATAGGCTCTTCCAGAAAGGATACATTTCAAAAAGCTCATGCAGCCATTCTAGAATTTTTTTGTGTAAAGGAATACATTGCACAAGTATCCAGAACTGGGATAGTTTATCAGTACATTTGATTTAACCGGTACATATTTCAAAAATACCTAAGAATTATGAAAGTTATCAACTCAAAAGAAACCTGTAGCATTCAAGGATACTCTGCTCCAGTAAAAATAATTTTAACCATGCAAAGGGAAGAGAGCAACTCACCCTTTCTGTGCAGTTCAAGCAGGTCAGACTTCCACCACAAAGTCTGTTCTCCACCACGGAGAAATGACCATGACACAGCAGAGTCTCCAAAGCTCCTGCCTCCTGTCAGTCCCCAGCTGCAGCCTTTTACAAGCCAAAGGACAGAGGTTTGGGTAAGAGGGATGCCAGGACACCCCAGAGTCAAAATAATTTCAGAAATCACTCAGATGATATAGTAGATTGATTACATACATACAGGTAAAAAGCAAATTCAGGAGTATAATGCAGGCAGAACACAATAACACCTCGTTGGGTCATAGAGATGTAGTTTGAATAGACAAAATACAGTAACTGGAATGAGATTCCTTTGGGCAAAAACATTACCTTAATCATAGGCAAAACTGATCCAGTTGGTCTTACTATAACATATTACTCCTAGCAAGGTATTTGAGCTTTCCTGGGCAAAATACAGACACTCAGAGAATTATTAAATAGGCAATGTTTTTAATGCAGGTATTACCAAGTATTGTTACCCAGGTAGCCACAGGCACCTTCAAAATCTGTAATATGATTATAATTTTATATAATATATTTGGTATTTTGGAGCTCAAACATATAAGGTGATTTTAAAAAGAAATACTTTAGATGTAGAGCCCTTTTCTATGAATATTTATTTGATTTTACTTTGAATCACTGGTTTTCATCCTTTTGAGGATGAAATAAGGACAATAAACAACCATGACTGAAGAGAAAATAACATTTTAAAATTTGGAACTCCACAGAAATCAATGGGAGTTTAAAACCCACAGCAGCCTCTGGTTATGATATAAATAGTTTTCTGTCTTAAATCACTACAGTTTATTATAAGTACTCATGATAATCCAGGTGTTTATTTTCAAAATGGGGACATGATTTACTGATAAGACTCTTCCAGAAGAGCATGTTTATACATGTACCCTATATATTTACCTCTTCACAAAATGGCCATTTACGTCGTGCAGATGAATAAATTAAAGATGCATCACACTTGGCTTTGTGGAATATATCAAACCAAGCGCATGAACTCAGTTTTTTCTAATTTGTTTAAACACAACTAGCAACTAAGCAGGACAATTAAAACTCAACAGTAAAATAACACTGTTTGTCTATATGTTCACAACAAATAGGGGTTCAAAACTTCTGTGACAGTGTCAGAGAAGTGACAACAGATGAACTGGAATCACAGAATCATTTGGGTTGACGAGACCTCTGAGATCATCAAGTCCAACACTAAACCCTGTCCTTAAGTGACACATCTACATGTTTTAAATACCTCCAGGGATGTTGACTCCATCTCTTCCCTGGGCAACCTGTTCCAATGCTTGAAAACCCTTTCAGTGCATTTCGGGTGGAGGACAGAAAAATGAAAGAGGAGAGAAGAAACTAGTATTATTCTACAAACTCCAACATTTTTTGAAAGACACCCCTTCTGATGAGTGAGTCTGGAGTCTCAGTTGCTTCATCAGTGAAATCATATTGATTGCACTTGCATTGCAGGTTCCTCTGAATGTGATGCTGTGAGCTGATCAGTGGTACCAGCACTGACACCAGTGATGCCTCACCTGTTAACCACAAGTGTACCACTCATACGGTAAGAAACCAATCTGCCTGAGTAAAGGCACAGGAAAATGATCACATTTGAACTGTAACAAGCTGGTAGTTTTTCTGTAAGTGTAAAGAGGAAAATCACAGGATGTGCAAAAGTGATTTACTGATGTGGTGGTAAAATTGTTGATATTTAAAATTGAGAGGTCTGGCTAAGCAATAATTTTTACAAGGATATCCCTTTTGAATAAAACCTAACAATCTGTGATTGTTTCCAACTTCTAGCTTCTGAGCCAGGATAATACTGCAAGTGTTACTTCCACAGGCTTCACCAAGGGCTGTCTCTCCTGAAGTGTGAGAGAAATCACTGACAGCATTTCAGGGTACAGCTCAGACTTTATACAGCAATAGTTCATCAAATAACCTCCTTCTCCTGACTGCCTTACCCAATATCCACCTCAACTCTTTCCATGCTCCCAAACTCCTCTGACAGGCTAGCAGAACTTGCCTTATCCCATGCCCTGATATTTTTTTAACTCCATTTTCGTATTTCATTTAAATGCTGATTGCCCAAGAGATGCAGAGCTACTGAAATAGATTTCAGGCAAGGTTTTCTTTATCTGAACAAGTCTCCAGGAAAAGAGGAGAAACCCAATACAAAAAAGCAGGTTAAAAAGGAGAAGCGTGGGAATGAGCTTGTCAAAGAGGGTTTTTGATCTGTCTCACAAAATATTTGACTATGTGAGGAGACAAGTACAAGTAGATGAAATTTTCCATATAAGAAAACTCCTCCACAGTCTAGTTTCAAAACAAAGAAGTACACACATTAATGTCAACCATTCTGTGCCAACTGATTAATTTTTGTAATCTTGTTTTAGGTTTCCTCTTCAATTGTCAGTTGTAGTTTCTTAAGAAATCTGCACGCAGCTGCATTTTTAAGCACTCTCTCTACTCAAATGAACTAATCTCTTACATTGTACTTGTCAAAAAAATCCTTTCAATATTCTTTTCCCCCAGGAAGGCATAATTTATGGTAAAGCGTATTTTCTCAAGACCTTGCCTTATCAAGAGGACATATGTGAAACTGGGCATAACTTTGGACTATCTTTAGCCTTCTCGATAACAAAACAGTTAAGTCTGTGTTACTAAAGCACTTCTTTATGGAGGTGGATGGTAAAACCATCCTTCAGCCCGAAGAACAATATTACTTCATGCAGCTATGATTGCACTTCCAAATAGGTGAGAAGAACAGATATTTTTGAAAACTTATTTTGAAGCTTTCTTATGCTGATCTTACGTAGTTTCCCAAGGGCAGCTGCCTGGTACTGGTCATAAGGCAGAACCAGATTCAGACTCCAATTCATAAACAAAGTGCCTCCTCTGAGATAAAAAATACTCCAGCTATCAAATGAATTTCAAAGTTACCATGAGAAATTGCAATATTTTTTTTTCCTCTTGTAGCTGCTTTCTCTCACTACTGGATTGTGGTGGAGTTGGAAAATAACCTAAACAGTTAACCTGCAATGAAAATTCAGTAGTCTACAGGGAAAAATCTTTCAGTTCATTTTTGAGAAGACAAACATCCAACCAAAACATTAACAGTTTCAGTGAGCAATAATCACCCTGGTTAGCAATCTAAGCAGGGATTGTACAGACATGGTGATGAAGCTAAAATCGAATATTAGTATGGTGTTTCTGAGTTCAGTTGGTAGATTGAATCAGGAAAAGTCCCCTGTCTAGACAGTCTCAGTTTTGTAAATAAAGGAAAGACCCCATTCCCTAACTGTTTATCCACTCCTTTTATGTGTTCACCTGAGGACACAGACACACACATTCAAATTTATTCCAAATTTTAAGAAAAGCGGGATATTCCTTTAAAAAAATATATTGGACACTTGGATTCAAAATTCCGGAGAGTTTTTGCTGGGCCTTTCAGCAATTCTTGTAGTGTTTATACAAAAGTGCTTCTGCCACTAAATTATTTGCAAATGTTCCTCTTTTGGGGGGGACTTGGAGCCAAATTATAATAAGTAAGAGCAGATTGACCTAGATTAAAAGATACAATTAGTCTGTCTGATTAGTAAACCTCAAAAGTACTACTTACACTAAGTTATTGTTTTTATGACAAAAGAAGGCATTCTGGCAGAACAATAAGTCGGTGCCATGGAGAAAAACCTTGCAATTTACTCCATGTAGTCTAAAAAAAATCAGTTTAGTGATACGGCAATTCAGTAGAACCGAAGTATTATTATGCTAAAGGTAAGTCTGATGATACAAGTAAATACATTGTGACTGTATATTTTTCATACCAAAGCCATTTTTTGCATGGTGTGGAGGATATTTTAGTCATGTGCAAAATCCCACTGAATTGCAGTAAGACCGGGCTCTCACTAAAAATGGATCTTTTCCAGTAAGCACTCAGGCCCAAACCAACTTCGCTTTACAGCTCCAGTGGGACCTATCTTAGTAAAAATTGAAATGAAAATTAGGTCTCAAAGTGTGTAAATATATAGACATGTATATTTCTATTTACACAGATACAGAATTACAAACCAATTCCTTTAGGGACTACACATTGAAATATTTTTATTCACTAAATTTAACATTAATGACAAACAATGAATCAGTCACTACTTGTGGAGTGGGGGAAGGACAGAGCTGAATCCACTTGATGTCCTATAAACACCATTACTAATTAAATAAAAACATTAAGAGTATTATACTCTCAAAGATACTACTGTGATCTGTACTACTTCATTCCAGTACCTCAAAGCAAAGTGTTGTGCTGCCATAATTTCCATTTCTTTTTAAAGCCTGAAACATGTGCTTTTTATGTGAACCTGTCACATGGTACAGCTTTGCCTGCACACATTGTCAGTGAAGTGAATTGTGGTCATAAAGCATCAGCGATGGGCAGCGAGGCATCCTCAGCAAGATATTTCTCCCAACCTGGAAAGCTTGTGGTCACTGTGACCTGAAAAGGTGCTACTTTAATGGATAACATTTCAGCAACCAACCCAAAGTTGGCAGTTCTACCATTTGATGCTTCTAAGTCTGCTGAGCCACATGCACACCACTGTTACTGGGTTCACTGGCTTCCCAAACTGTTTACAAAATACAGATCATGACCAGGAGCTGTGCCCTGTTTTCCCTCACAGCAGACCTTAAGTCCGTCAAGAAAAGGGTGGGTTTTTTTCCAGGGTACGCTGCAGGAACTTTGAAGAGAGGACATCATTTGATTTTGAAAGATTCAGGGTAGCAGGATCCCCTGGACAGTTCTCTCAAGTGGGAAATGGGAATTTTGTTCCAATGTGTCTTTAATATAGAAAATCTGCTGATTTTCCCTCATTCTGGGAGGCACTCTGCTGCTGAGTGCTATGATGCTATAACTGTGACCATACCCTAAGCAGTTTCAGGATGACAGTGAAATGTGCATTTTTAAGACTAAAGGGAGAAGGAAAAGCCTGATGTCGAGACAGGAAGCTGATGAGTCTTGTAATAGCTGACTCTGCTACACTCTGTCTCCGTGAGAACAGGAGATGAGAAAAAGTGACCTGCGAGAGACAGGAAGAAGCCCTGGGAAAAGCTTGCTGAGTATTTTGACAGTCAAAGAGAAGATCTATGCAAAAAACCTACTTTGGGCAATTATATTCATGCTTCCAGTCTAGAATAATTTGTGAGTAGAATAATTTGTGAGTAACATGTATGTTTGTACAGGTACATAATACACATCTTTATGTGTATAGGTAGCTATGTGAGGAATTAGTCCTGCTCCGTGTGTCCATCATCATACTTCATGTGGTGGTTTTTTGTTTTTTTTTTTGTCATTATAGAGCACATTTAGATTTATTAAGCGCATGTGTGGATTTTATGGCAAATGATGTCAGACATTACAACAAATTGAACGTGACTCAAAATTGTGATTGCAAAGGTAACTTCAGTGAGTTTAAAATAAGTAATAATACACTGAAGACTAGGAGCAGCAAAAGTTTTCACTGAGCATACAGAATGACCTTAAGGAAAATTAAGCATTCTGCTGTTCTGGGGGCATAAAATCTTCAGCATGCTGAATGTGAGGCATTCTTACTTAGCAAACACAGTAGGTGAGCCCTCTCCCAAGCTGGTATCTTAAAGGTAAATTCTTGGCTGTATTCCCGTGATTAAATGGGAAAAGGAGTACACAGGATGGGAAGAGAATGTAAGTCATCAGTGAGGGGAAAGTGAGGTCTTTGCCCCTGTCTAATTTCATGGCAGTACCCACACTGTGAATGAACCCTGTGTTCACCCCTGCTGCACCTTCGAAGTAGCAACCGAAACCCAGGGTCATGTTCTTGTGGTTGGCTGAGGATGATTTCCATGCTACATTAAACACACAGTCACCGAAGCAACTGCAGTACAAAATGTCTTTATGGCACTTAAGCTTTAGAAGATTGCTCTTTACTTTCTGCAGTTCCCTTCACTCTCAGGGAGGTTTCACAGGGCAGCTGAACTAATGTATTAGTTATCGGCTTCAGAAAAGTGGTCTCACTCTTGATTCTTCTCCATCCCACCTCAGCAACCTCAGCTGAGCACTCAGTCTGACACTTAATCAAACCTCTCAATGAGATGGTTTAATTTTCTGCAAGATAAGAATTACTGGAAATAATCTGCAGGGCAGAAATTACACTCTCAGACCAGAACCAGACTTATAAGTCCCAAAAATCTAGCTGTCTTGTTCAGCAAAGTGATCACACAGCCTTCTGAAGCATAAGCATTATTTATAATGGTATTTAGGTGTTTGCTCTCACCTAAGGCCAGCCATTTCTGGCAGTGTGAGCAGGCCTGCCAACTTCTGATTCTTCCCAGACCACAGCTCTGCCTCAGGCAAATTCTCCTGAACCATAAAATCCCATCTCTCAACAGATCACCCTTTGAAATATACCACATCTACCTTTTTTTTTCCCGTTTGTGGGACTTTTCTTGCTCTGGTTCAAAGGGCTGAAGAGGAACCTTCAGAGTTGATAGAACCTTCCTAAATGATTCTCAACGGTGTGCCAAGAAGTTTCAAGTGGAGCCAATACTTCTCCTTCTACTTCCCCCTTCCAAATCCTCCATTAAGTAAAACCAATGCATTTTTACAATAAACATAGCACTAAACATATCCATATATAGACTGATTTGATTACTATTGCAGACCAGCTCTTATTTTTCCGAAGAAACTTATCTTAGTCATCACTATACAACACAGAAAAAGTCATAAAATGAGAAAGTAAAAAAGAAACTCTAAACCTTCTCTTTAACATTCCTCATTGACAACGTCTTCTTCATGTATTCCACTTTGTCCTAAGTGTTTCTCCAATGCTTTACTAACTTGCTGTACTCTGTCTACCACTGAAAGTGAGCCAAACAGGGTGCGTGCTTAGGAGGGCATATTTTTTATGGAGTAAAGGAAGTGAAGCATCTCCTATGAACTTAAACTGCAAAGCTTTGGGAGATAGAAGTCTGGCAAAGTGGAATGAGAATATGCTCAAAACACAGAGTGAATATCTATACTATAGAATATATAATTACAAGTACTTGGGAACTCAGTGTTTTGTTTCAACCCCCTTAAAAGCTGCATTGTGACACAGGAGCCAGCATCAACTCTAATTGTGTCACCAGCAACAATGACAGTTATTCTTTTTTATTATATGCGAATTCTCCATTTGTTACTGCAGCTATGATGTTCTTTAATCTGGTACCAGTACAGCATAGGTGATTTCTGTTTTTACTGGCAACAACATATTCCCCGCTGGGAAAATATGACTCATCATGGAAAAGGCTTAATCTTAAAATTCAGCTATTTTTCGTTTCTTGGTGGCCTCTAATTGCAAGCTTGAGGCAGCACACAATAATTATCAGTCTGCAAGCATGAAAAGGAATAAATGCCAGTCAGGCTATATGGTGGCTTTGTGCACACAACAACATGCAAAGGACTCTGCCATGTCAGTGGTAGGCTGGCAGTTGCTTCTTCAGTGTAATGGCAGTGATTCAGCTGGTAACTGGATGAAAAATTGCAGCAGGTTTCCCTGTTAGGATTCTTTCATGCATCTCTGTCAATGACAGTTTACATTCTGGGATTGAGATCATTTGTTTCCTGTTTGCTCACAGCTTCAGGCTTTTCTTGTTTGCCATCATGGATTTACAGCCCTCCCCCCCAGTAAACCACATCTAAGGGGTTGAGGGATTACAAGGCTTAATACTTTACAGCTCAGCATATGTAGCAGAAAGTTAGAACTACTGTAAAAGGAATGGTGACTAGATATTCCTGTGAAATAGATATCTACATGTTTGTAGATATGGATGCCTATGTAGGAAGAAGCCCACAGAGCAGTCCACACAGAGGTGAGATGCTAGGCTAAAAGCTTTCTTAGCACTCTGTATTCTCATAAACTAAGAGGCAAAGTGTCAGAAAGAAAAAAAAAATCAAATAATATTTTAATCCATTTCTTCCCCTAACCCTACTTGGGAAACAATAGCAAAGTAAAATACACAATTCAAAAAACTTCTAATAGTCAGAGTTTTTTGTACTTTGATGAAAAAAGATGTTGCTGTATTCATACAGTCATTAAAACATAAACAAGGGCACAAGTACAAGCATGAATGACCTGATGCAGTACTAATCCTACACACCTACTAGGAGAGATGTTTACACCCCAAGATACCAGATCTTCAATATTTTACTCACATGCTTCACTGCCATCAATATGTTCACCCTCCCAGTGCCTATCTGAATAAGGGAACTGCTACTATGTACATTAACAAATGTATAAGCACAGACAGGAATGCTAAAACTTGCATTTAACTCTTGGCAAAATTAACTGGAGTTGATTTTGGCCTTGAAAAATGCTACCCTAAGTTCTCAGAATAAAACATGAGGGTAAAGCAGTGAGACTAGGACAAAATGGTGTGTGTGATTAAATGGAGATCTGAATAGAAGTTGCCCAATCTACCATCTTTCTTACTCAGCTATTTGTTTTCTTCATCTATGAAAGGAGGTATTGTTTGTCTTTATCACTCTTGTCATGGTCAGCAAAACTGGGTGAAACACAGTTTATTTGGTAAATGCCACCTGCTTTTTGTTTTTCTATTCACTAGCTGCTCAGAATCAGTTCAGCTTTTCCTTGAAAGAGTATTTGTATTCAGATAATTATTCGTGGTTGCCAGCTTATTCTCAAGCAGCTCATTACAAGCGCTCACTCTTTAAGCACTTGGTTAATTTTGATTAGATTAATGGCTATAGGGTATGTTTCTGTCCCTGACTGGATGTCTAAGTGTTCAGTTTCTTGATTAAGTACTCATGTTTGCAAATTTAGAGCTCTCTTTCTAAGACTTTTCTTAAATATTTATTTAATATACACTATTTCAAACATTACTGCCATAAGAAAATAAGCTTTGTCACAGCAGCTCAAGCAACAGTCTCTGGTGACTGAAGCTTTGGAAGGGACATTACTTGTTTGAGTGAGTGCAGCTGAGATCACCCTATTTGAAAATGCAAACATGATGTATTACGCAGGTTAGCTGTAAGAAAACTAGTCCTTAGAGGAGTCACAGTGAATTATATAAATCCCTCTGAACTCACTAGAATATTTTAAAATATAGTGGCATAGTCAGATCATTAGAAATGTTTCTGGATGTAGACCACAGAATCAAATCCACTCTTCCTGGTTCCTTTTCATGGTTCCAGTGCTGCAAAACAGTTGTTAAACTGTCGTCATCAGTGAGTTTATAACTGCTGATGTCATCAGAATTGTGCAAAGAAGCTTTTTAGAGGTGGTCTTAGGCATCTAAAATGAGACAAAACACTGCCACATTAGCCCCTTGTTTCCATCAGGTTCACTCACATTTACTGTAGGTCATATATGTGAATTGTAAAGATGTGCCCTTTTTGGAAAACACTATTAAAGGATCTCAGGACCAAATCCTGAATTAGGTTGGACTTTAAATATAATTTCCTTATGTCAGATGAAGTTGAGCAGAAGGTCCAAAAGGAGGCAAAGGCCAACCTAGAGCCTACCAGAGGTGGGCCAGCAGAGGCAGCCAGGGAGTACAAGTGACATGAAAAGAAGCAAACATCCTTTCCAGCAACAGCATTAAAGCCACTGTTTGAAATGACCACCATGAGCAGATTCTCCTGAAAAGAAAGGCGGGAAAAGGATAACCCACTTCTGCCAACTGAGTCAGGCCACAGTCTCCATGCAAAACTGACACTAAGTATTTTACTCTTTACAAATAGTCTTTATAATTGGGATTTTTAAATAATCCTTCTTAAAAGGGATTGCAGCTGTAATCAATTTGTGGAGGGCTGTTTTAATAAGAAGCTGCTCGAATAGGATTAACTATGAGACCCTAGACCTCTTTCCTCCAGTCCTTAAACTCCTATTTGAAACATTTAGATACCCCATAAATTATTTATTGGTCTTACAAGGTGTCATCAGGCTAAGAAAATGATGCTTGACAAGTTGAAAACCGTAACCATTTCCACCAATTTGTTAACAGCCTCTCCCACATGGCATGTAATGTCTCACTTCTGCCTTGTCTTACAGGAACAGTAGTTATATTCACCCATTGCACCAAAAGCACATGTGGAGAGCTGTCAGACCTTGTGCATTCTGTTTATTTCAGGAAATGTTCCAGAAAAGAATTTATAGATAGCTTGAAAAGAGAATGTCAGAGTGGATTTCCTTTTTCTTGCAAGGTTCTTAAACACGGGAACAAGAAAAACCAGAGGTTTTCACCCCCTCTGTCTACCACCCAAACTCCACTCCCCCTTGTTGACTCCTTGATTTCAGAACTGCACAGATAAATATATATATATATACATATATATATAAACATGCTATGGAAAGGAATACAAGGGAAATCTATGGGGGCTTTTGCCAAGAAAAGAAAAATCCTCCCTTCAACCTGAAGTACATCTCTCAAAAGCTATATCTATCAGCTACGGTTGGCAGTGAGGCTGCTGGAATTTTTTCTGCAGGGCTTCTCCAGCAACACTGATTAGTGAAGACTGGCAAAAAGGTAGCGGGACTGGGAACATCTTTTCTGGAAGAGATCTAGCTTAAGGATCACTTCAAGCATGAGGCAATTCGCATTTAGCAAATATCTTGTCAGTCTCTACAATTCTGATTGTCTGAGAAGGATAGAAACTCACTGCACCTGAAAATAGGTTTTTGCTCGTCACTGCTTCCTGTGGGAATGTAACACAAGGGTTTGTGCCTGCTTTCATCTGTAGGGTCTTAACACACCAACTCCCATACTGACAATGTTCAATCATTAGTTACAGCAGTTTTGTGGGAATCTTGGGTCATAAGCACCTTGTTTAAATGTTTGTTAGGAATTTTTTTTGTGTAGTTTTTTTTTTTTTAAAAAAAATTACGTATTTATTTTTTACAGCCAGCATGAGATTATAGATTTGGTCCATGGTGCAACAAAGCTTTGTACCATGAAGCAGCCTGTGTCAGTGTATCATATAAAGCAATTAAAAAACTGGTTAAACAAAGACTTCACAGTGTGAGGCTCTAATTTATTACATGCTGTTTATTTACTGTATTATTCTACTAATACCAGATCAGTCAGCCTTCAAAAGCAATAATAAAACTGTCCATGGGACCAAGGCTCATGGGGGAGTGACCTGCAGTTTTGCAAGTGTACAGTTTCCACAGACAGAATATCTGAAACTAAATCCACTTAAAAGCACAAAACTGGGGAAACTACAGATGCACACAAGTAAGGTTTTGTCTGATCTACTTCCTGATATAATTTCAAGTTCACTGAACTTCTTTGATGTTTGCTCATTTTAAGAGACAGTGACTGCTGAAAGCTTCTCTTCCGTTCAGTCGCGGTGCATGGGACACAAAGGAGAGCAACAACTACCACTGTTACTTATGGCCTATTCTATACATCTGAGTTTATGAGATATTTAAACATTGGGACTGGGTGTGGTCATTGACTAGAAAATCCCTCTTTGTCTTAAAAAGAGAGAAAACAGACTATGAAGTGAAAAAAAAAATAGGAAAAAAAAAAGTCTATTTTTACTTTCAAAAATATTTAAGCTGTTTGTTTCTGACTCTTTATAGACACCATGAGATTATGGTTTGATCCTTTGTACAACCCATCTGTTTAGTATGAAGCAGTCAGTGTTAGTGTATCACATAAAGCAATTAGAGAAACTGGTTAAACAAAGACTTCAAAATATGAAGTCTCTGGTAGTCCCAGCTAAAATATTTAAAATACAATACAGTGCCTTTTCCACAAACTGCTCTATGCAATAGATAACTCCCAGCAGACTGGAAACATTAGCAGAGACATCACTGAAAACACAAGCTTACATTTCATCAAGAAAGTTGCTGCTTTCTGCCATCTGATTCTTAGATGTTTGTATATGATTTTTAAGCCTCTTCAGTATGTTAAAAACAAGTACTTCTGCTTCACATGTACAAACTTGGACATGATCACCTCAGAAAGATAGTGGGTGAAAGCTTTCCCCATTTCCTTTGGAAAACTTGATTTTGACTGTTAAAGCGTACAAATAGTCAGCCATAAAGTTACTTTAAATAACAGAAGGAAACCTGCAGTTTACAGGTGAGAAACATTCCATAAGAAATGCCTGAAATGCAGAAACATTTCAATACGAGCTTTTCCTTGTTCTAGTAATTTGCAGAGTTTTTATCATAGTACAGCTCTGCTCATTCATGAACGAAGATGTTTTGGGGTTTTAGGCATACATACAGAAGCAAATGAGTTTAAAAGACACAAAAGGCATTATAATTTAGCAGGAGGAAAATGAAGGATTTCTTGAGCTGCTAATAGAAAAGAAGCACATTGGCCTAGAAACCCCTTTTTGTTTATAATTTCACAAACGGACTCAGTAGCCTGAGACAAGCGTGTCACATCTTTGGCATAGAACAAGGGTCAGTGACGGATAACTGACCTCCTTTCTCACTTTTATCAACAAATGTCAAAAAAGGCAAACAACAGCAATGACATCCTGCCCAAACAGCCAAGAGTGTTTCATTTTCTTTGCACTTCTGTTTCCTCTGTGCCTTTAATCAGGGCCGGGGGATGTAATTGCTCTGTCTGGGCACAGCTTAGGGCATGCTGTGCAACTAACAATTAGTTTAGAGACTGAGATCTATAAATTTTGAGAAAAGAGTAAGAGGATTTGGTGTGCTTGAGCTATCCTTTCTAATGAAGAAAAATATCACACCGGAAGGGACCCAGAGTGTTATCAAAGCAACTTAATATCATCTGGTAGTGATTTGTAGGCCCTCATAATCTATTGTGATCATGTTGAAGGGGGAGGAAAAAGTCCACGTGTTCCACTATTTATGAGATTTCCAAAACGATGGCCGCCATCTGTGCAAACGCCACTAATCTCAGCCACCATCCTCATGGCAAATGGCTCCATGAGATTCTCTGAGGGAAGGGAAACATTGCAGGAATGTTGGGCTATTTATTGTTTATAAAAATAAACCAACTGGACTAAGACATATGCGAGGAATTTATATCAAACAGCTGCAAAAGCAAGTTGCCTCAATAGGGAGGGTGCATCGATGATGCAATCGGACCACACTGAAAGATTTTCCTATTAATCTTAGAATATACATGGCACACTTGAGACACTCATTTGTCCTCATCTACACCCAAACTCACCTTACATGGATATTCTTAAAGTAATTTTTGAAAACAGTTTATGTAGACTGAAACTGTTTTATTATATGAGTTTATGAACTAAATAAATATAAACAAAGTCTAAGAACAGTCTGTCCCCATAGAAGCTTACCTCTCTTAAACATTTCCTCATTATTCTCTTAGCTAAACAAGCACAATGCAGATACTAATACTCAGTGTTAGTGAACCATGTGCACCAAGTTTCTAAGATTTGAAAATTTCTTGCTTTATGATTAGCAGTCTAATCCCACTAAAGTCCTTTCCTAATTTCTTAATGAAGAAGACCAAATCCATCACAGGAAGAAACAACATTCACTGAGAACAAGGAGTCAAGGAGTAACAAGATAACACCAAAATGACAAATGGTGTCACAACAAACCCATCAAGTACAATATTTTAGTGTTGGGCTGGTATAACAATATCAGACAAAGGGGAAGAGAGATCTGATCAGAGAGACAAGCTCCTTGCCTTTGCAAAGCTGGTTTATCAGACATGCTTGACACTTGAGAGAATCTTACTTTTTCAACTGTTAATGTCTTGGTATATACACAGCAACCTCTGGAAAAATCTCTTTCTATGTCTACATGCTTGAAAACAGCTATCTTCACTTTTCATTAAAACTGCATGCACTTTGAAACAACTGCTTTCAGGAAAACTCTCAAGCTGATTGACTTTAACATGAGAATTAATTCAGACTGCTTTAGTGTGTGGACAAGGCTCCACAGAAGAGTGTGTCAGAATTAGGCTTTTCCATAATACAAACTGGCAAGGATTGCTCTTTTGGGAATCCTGCTCAGCTGGAATTCAAGCCCTTTGTTTGACAACTGACTTTCAAGGTGTGTGTCCTTTTCTTTTAGACAAACACATGATGCTTGAAAGCCAAGGTACAAGCGTGCATATAAAGGGATATATGAATAAGAAAAGGACAGTTCCTAAGAAATCATTTCCTTTATCTTGTGGGTGTTATTTATCCATGCTGATGCCAAAACTTTCTAGCTAGAATGAAAGAAATATGTTTTGTTTGCTCAATTTGTTTAAAAAGAGTAATCATAAGAGGAACTGATAGATACCAGTTGTGTTTTCTGACTTCTGGGAGACTCTAGCATTGGGGTCTTCCTATTTTTTTCAGTAAAAATCATCATACAGTCAAGGTATTTTAGCTCAGACACATTAACAAGTGAGGTGCACACTTGAACTGGATTCTTGTTAGCAAAAAAAAACTACCCCCAAACTCAACTCTTCACCCAAACCAAAACATTTAAACCACTCAAAGCACAGCTTATGTGCTACAGACACACTGTGCATTGGTCACATTGTCTCAGGGAATGATTTTGCCAAAGCCCAGGCTCCAACACCTGCCCATGCACAACACCAAACTTGACACAAAGCTCAAAAATGCCCCTGCAGGCCTTCCCACTCTGCCTCCTCCCCAGCTCTCACACATAAATATTTTCAAGTTCTCTGTCCACACCCAAACTCAAAAAGCAAACACTTAGACACAGGTCACAGTTCTCCTGCAGTTATAGTTGATCTATAAATCAGCATCAAGACTGTTTAAAATCATTAGTGAATCTGACAATAAACTTGCCCTTTTACAGGCAAGAGATGGTTGAGAATCAAGTTTAAAGATATCTGTTGTCTTAATAATCACAGAAATGCAATCTTGGTATTGCTCAAGGTGTAATTACTTGATATTTTTCTCTGACAGTAAGGCAGAGAAATTCTTTTATTTCCTTTTAGACTCTGTCCATTTCAGTTCCTGTGCTGCAGTTAATCCTCTTTTCTGTGCTGAAATCTACAGAAGTGGCCTCATAAAAATCTGTAGTAGCATAGCTAAGGTAGGTTCTGTGACCCAGAAGCCAAGGAACCTCCACAGTTAACCCCACCACTAAAGAAAAACAGATCCTAGAACTACATCAGCAACAGACTTCATTTCCAATGAGATCCTAAACTGGTCTTAGTTAGAATACATCCTAAAGGTTATTTAGTAAAACTGCTGTTCCAAAGCACACTCAGTCTACTTTCTCCAGTAGCACAGTCTCAGAAATTAAACTGGGGGCACTTAAAGATGTGTTTCTTAGAACTGGATTGAGACATTTCACATGAACATGTGAAACAATCAGTATGAAACAACGTGCCTGGAAGAATTTCCTTGTGTCAATGATTCTCTCCCTCTTTGCCAATATCTGATCATCTATTTGAATACACACATATATATATATTTTAAGTCTATTACCAAACACGTAAGTGTTCCTAACACACTTTGGATTGGTATGCATGGAAACCCAGAAAGAAAGGACAGCATATCAACTAAAGATCAATGTGCATAAGATAAACCATGTTTAGCCTATAAGGTAGGAGCTCTTATATATCAACCCATGGTCTGACACTGTCTGCAGAAACAAACAGCTCCAGCATCCTTCCCCTGTTAGATTCTGCTGTCAGCGGAAGTTAATCAACAGGATGGGTGTGAGCACACCTCGGCTCAATGTCCCAAAAGGAAGTCTCCTGCACTGGTACACTTGTTCCCATCTCCTGCTGTGATTTATTTCATTCTGGCTTGTACCACTCCAACTGTTTATAAAGTCATACTATAAAGTTGGTTGAAAACTGATCTGGGTTCAAAAACTTTTGTGAAATGCTGGTGGCAGATGTGAGATTGGCAACAGTCTCTTAAATCAGTTGTGCTACATGAGAAATAGTGGAACTGTATCTAAGTTTATCTTTTCTGTGGCAACTTCTGTGTATCTTATGTCACTAAATTCACAAAGAGGTCACAGAACCTCATGGGAAAAAAATTGCAGAGCTTGAACTTCACCAGTGAACAATCTTTCCAAGAAGAAACCCCACAATGGCATTGGTTTGCAAAAATATATGCAGATGACCCAGGTAAACCTAAGTAGCTAGTTTTCAAATATAGAAACAAGAATAGATCGTGTCCTCCTGTACATGCATAGCAGGAAAGTACAGTCATAAGGACTGAAATAATGTCTGGTTTTTGCTCCTGCTCTTTGAAGCACCAAACAAACAGAAAATAAAATTTGATAGCTGATTGCTTTTTAGGTTTCGTTAAAACATATAACTCTAGTGTACTTCCTACTCCTACTTATTCCTGCATCATCAGTCATGCACAGCACTGTAAAACACCATGTTTGTCACTCTGCTGAAATGTAAAGGCATGTGCTACCTGTGATATGTTGTTTCAGGATTGCTGAGTGATTCATACTATGATGAAGTCTTACTATGAAGGGAGGACAACGGGCCATTCAGAGCATGCCAGTAACTAAGGTTTTTCACAAGATATTTATTAATCTTTCAACACATTACCACATTTTCCCTAATGAAACACACAGTGATATCGCTCAGAAGCTAGTGAAAATTGTGGTATTTTACTCCTGTTCACAAAATGCAGAGCCTGGTTTGATCCAGTCAAACTTACACAATATGATCATGATATATATAATCACATATAATGACCAGAGTAGAAACCGGGTGTTGTATCCCCACCAAAAAGGGAGAGGAGAAGGCGTGTAGTGTGGGTAAATGCCAAAGCTGCTTTCTGCTGGTTTTCATGTTCACTGTGGAAGGGACAGCTTCACAAAATCACCTTTTCCTTACATTGATTTTCTAGTTGCTTTGCCTTTCCAAGGTTTTGTGGAGTAGTAAGGATCATGTAGTATTGAATTTACAATAAACAAGACCTGAAAAAGCACTCTGTATGACATTAGGAGGCTGAATATGAGCTGATTTTTTAGATCATGCAGTCAAATAAAAAACCTACAGTAGATTAGCCTAATGGAGTGCCTTTCTGTTCATATTTTCTTATTCTTAAAAAATAAAACTATTTTTCAGGTTTCAGAAAAGGAAGAATAAAAATCAAAGTAAAGAATGTTCTCAGCATTCTTGAAACAAGTGATTCTTCATATTACTACTTTTTATGGGAGTGACTGTCAATCATCAATCTTCAAAATTGTCATAAACACCCACACATGCTATTTCAAAGATACCTAATGTAGGATATATAATACCATATTTCAAGCTGGATTCAAAGCTTTTCATCTATCTAATAGTTAAGAATGAGGAAAAACACAAACATCAAATGGAATGAAATGTATTTGTTGATGCTAACTGCAAACACTCATTTTACAAAAATTAAGTCTATTACATATCCATTTAAAAATAATTTTTCATGTCTGAATGATGATAGTGATCCTGAAATGACTGCATCCATAAAGAACCACTGATCCCAGCAGGTGATCTGCCAGACAGGACCAATCTTAAAGTGCATGTTGTGGCTTACAAATTTCCTCATTTCTAAAACAAATTAATAACATTTCACAGGTTTCATTCCATTGTGACCGTATCTCAGTTATTCATCAAGAACTTACAATCCCTAGAAGCAAGGAGGGGAAATTCCACAAACTCCTAGTTGTGGAAGATACTCCTCCTCCAAAACAACACAAATATTCATCACAGCTTTACAGATTCTATTAGCAAGGTATACTGAAGAGAGAGAAGATGCATACGACAGATTTCCACCCTGTTTTCAAATAATTTGGAAAAGTAATCAGCAACAGTATATTTGGAGCTGCACAAGGGAATAAATTATAGCTTGTTCTTGTAATTGAACCAAGAGAGAAACACTGGGCAACCAAGGGAGAGTTATAAACTGGTCTACACAATCCCATACAGAGTGATTTCTTGGAATGGACTGCAAAGGAAAGTGGACAGTGAAGTAAAGAGAAATTACTAGGACAGATAACTTTTAAGTGCTTTGCTCCCTCATCATCTTTGATGTTTTACAGCACCAGGTAGTGTTTCATCTAATCCAGAGAGTTTACATATTACTGCAGTGACAGTCCTGTTGGCTGAGAACCAAACTGACCAGAACTATCTATACAAAGTTCATCATAGAGCCCAAGGACATAGTCACAGAGCACTGAAAGAGGTCAGAGCTTCCCTAGAGGGACTGGTGACACCTCTCTGTGCTTTGTTCCAGCAGGCCAAGGACTTTATAGGATACAACCAAGCCCAAGACTGAGGCAAGTGGTGTGTGGATGCTAAATAAAAGGAATTAAAGATTCAAACAGTATTTAACCTAACATTCCCTTTCCCCCCCCCCCCCCCCCCCACATCCCTTAGGTGAAAAAAGTTCAGCAATGCATGGGGAGCCCAGACACTGCAAGCAAAGCTGTGGAAGGAACACCTGTGCTTGCCTCCCTGTTGGCTGGGGCAGATGGCAGGGCCACACTGGCACCATGTGCATCCCTCTGCATGGTTCCTCCCTCTGATCCAGCACATTAATGGAACTTCAGGCCCACTAAAAAATACTGGATATATTTCTCAATCTCAACTCCAGCTTTCAAATGAGTGCATTATTTATTCATTAGTACGACATTCAAAGTGCTGTTTCCCTTGTTACTTGGTGAAATAAATGAAAGAACAGTGATATCACTCTAAATCCCAATTTACAGCTCTTGCAAGCCCCAGATGACTGCATCATAAAATTCTCCTTACCCTCCCCCCTCTCCACTCGTTTCTGCCTTGCATCTGATTGAGGGAACTGCCAGTGCAAGGAGCTGACTTGATGGCCTGACCAAACCAGGGAAAACCATTATAATGATGAAGAGATTCCAAATGGGAGGAAGGACAGTCCTGGACTTAACACCTGGATCAGAGGATTGGGCTCTACATGTAAGGTGCAGCTACAAGTACATTTCTTCTCTGGAGAAAGACTGGATTGAGAATGAAGGGCAGAGTGACTGTCAAAAAGGCCACCACACATATGTGTACAGTGCACATATACAGAGAATTTGTTCACATCCCTGTCTGCTTACTTGTCTGATGGGAAACAAGATATTGATCTAAAAAATTAAACCTGACCAACTCCTGAATCTTGATTTTGATTTTTTTTTTTTTTTTTTGGAAGACACACCACAACATCACTACTTCTCATGTGTAGCTGAGCTCCTTATGACTGTAACACACAGTTCACCTCTCATAAGCTCCCACTGGCCAAACTTGCTGCCCCTGTGCTGTTGTAAGAAATACAGCAAAATGCAGTTTAAATACTAGGCAGTTTTCAAATCTGATAGCATTAGAATGAGCTTCAAATACTATATTCAGGTCCTGGCCTTTTATAATTATGAGAGAATTCTAGCTCTGACTATCCAAAAAAAATCAGCATGGATTGGCTTTGGGATCCTAATCCCTGCTATTTTTCACACATCATACTCATAAAGAAAATCTTAAACTCAAATGCTTAATATAGCAGACTAATAAGATTTCAAAAATTTCATAATTTAAAAAAAACATGATTTTTAAATCTATGATTTTTAAATCTGATTTTTAAACCCCATCTGGTGATTCTCAGCATTCTGTCCTCTGCACACTGGCAACACAGCAGTTTGGCTGCTTAACCAACACTTCAGCCAGACACAAGGGAAAACTTTGCCTCAGACTGTCCTATTGTCAGCACCTGAGAGCTTGTTCTGGCTACCTCCTACCTCCACTGCACTTGGCCATGTGTTGTGAAAACCCTTCTTCTTTTCAGGGGTGGGTGGAGATGTGTGTAGGGTAATTTTTCAAAGGGTTGTAGCTGTCAAGCACCCACTTCTGACCAACTTCCGTAGTCACTTAGACTCCAAGGAGCCCTATGTGCCATCGAAGAGCAATACTTAAAGACAATATTATCCATCACCTCTCACCTTTCAATTCCCTAGGAGCTGCTGTTGACTATTAAGACATTCAAGTTACTTTAGTACCAGGAAACATGAATCTGTATCTCCCCAAATATTCAAGCTCACAGGAAATGGCAGATGCTTGACCCACACAGACATGTATGTGTGTAAGTGCAGGTGAAAGACGGAATATAGATATGTGTGAGTGTGACAGCCAGCTAGGAGACAGTTCCTGCTGCTCCTCTAACTGTTTAAACACACCCAGCTACCTTCGAACAGACAGTAAAATACCAGCACTGGCTCTTCTGGAGATGCAGACAAGTAAGTGACTTGAGAAGAGGATCTAGTGTGACAAAAGCAAATTTAGCCTTTACAGTTTGAAAGATGTAGATCAAAGAGGATAAAGTAAGCAGAGTTAAATTAAACCAAGGTCAGAATGTAACCACTGCTAAGACAGAATTAGGCAGCAAACCCCAAATTGCTTGAGGATACAAAAACTGGTAGTTTATCTTGAAATCTAACATGCACTATCTGGCAACAGCATTGTTTCAATTATGAAACAATTCACATCTCAGCTGACATATATAATGAAGCTTGCTACTTGCCTAGTACATAATTTAAGGTAAAAGAAAAGAGGGTATGTTTTATCATGGTCTTTCATATCTTTGTCTATTGTTCTGCAATCCATTTGCATACCTAAAGGGAAATGGCCTTTTTAATTTCTTTCCCCTCTCCTAATCATCTGAGGCCTATTTAGAAGTGTTCTGTATCCTGTAATCAGGCAATTTATACAGTGTGCACCCTTAGGCTACAGCCATTACAAACAAGCTGAAAAACTCCTTTACAAGAAATGATTTAGCATGGGAAGACACTATTCATAATTAATTTTTTTCTGTTTGTGTTGGCAGATGGTTCCAGACATTGAAGCATGGCCTATTGCCCACACCTTTATTCCAAAGAGAAAAGGGTAGCCTTAGAAGAAAAAGAGAAACGCCTGTAAGACTGCATCACTTTGGGAATAAACATGCTCCCCAGCTTTTCATGAATTTGTGCACATTAAAGACTGGATTCAAAGATCATGAAAGTCAAAGGAAAATAAATCTCATTAGCTTCTGACCAAGACCTGAATTAAAACCATAAGGAAAATATTAACTTGAAGGACAATGTGACTGCTTTTTTTTTCTCATCATTTTCCATAAGGGTTATTCCTGAGGCAGCTTAAACAGACATATTGTGAGGGTGGATTTGAAAATGATCAGCTTTGGATTTCTGAAAGCTGGGTACTCACTGCGGCAGCAAATAAAAGAAAGTTCTGCTTTTAGCCACATTTTACAACATGCATTTTCCTGTTTCCACAGAAGGACAGCTGATGACAACTTCATTCTTCATTTACTGATGTATTTGCTCGTTGTTTACACGCTGCTTTTCAGTACTTTAAAACAACTTCTGATGCACTTCTGAGCTGCTGGCACCACTGCAAACTCCCCCAGAATGAGATCCAGCAAAGCAGACCTGTGCCAGCATTTTCTTGATGGTGATAGGATAGTTCTAACTACTACATAGCAGATTCCTAATTTAAGAGTAAATAGAGCTTTTCTGTCATGACTCAGGGTACTCTGAGCCTCCCTTTTGCTCAGTAAGAAAACAGTAAGCTGCTTTTCCATATGTGATCTCTAGAATGTGATCTAATCAAGTCTCACTGAAGTCTGCACTACTGAAACCCATTGACTGCCTAGTCAAGATCGTGTTTGGATTTACACACACACAAATGCAAAGTCTCTGGATGAACTCAGAGGCATAGCACAGGATTACAAGGTTTAACTAAAAATCTAGTTATCTTTAGCTGCATCTCATATTTGTGGTATCTAGTCATACCTTAACTTGCTAGGAAGACACATTTACCAGAGCCTCCTAGGGCCAACATCAGATAATCCAGGTGAGCTGGACCTTCTCCAAGAAAATATGGCATAGTGCACTTTAAGCAGGGGCACTGCCACAGAGTGATCATGCACAGGTAGAGGCCATACTAAGAGGCTTTATGAGGTTCTTGCTGTTGACTTCAAGTAATTTTCCTCTGAAAAATATAAGAATCAGCTGGTACAAGCACCTACAAGGCATTATGTGCCATGTTGTAGTTTCCAAAGGGAAAAGAAAACAGGAGCATTTAGTCTCCAAACACTTGCCCACCGAGTCTACTCTTCAGCACTGTCAGACTGAGAGGAAGATCATCCCAGGGTGGTACAGCCACATACAGTCACTTCCAAGGAACACGTGTGGGGGAATGGAAACTGGTACAGACTTTCCACTGCAGTAAATCTTACTGACTTCTGCTTTAATAGGCTTTTGGGGATCACCAGAGTTGGTTAATGTTGCTTTCGTATTCTTTTTCCCACTGTGTCAAAACCTACTTGCCTGACAGAGGTTTTGAAATGGGAAAGCTGATTTCACTCTAATTTCAACCTGGCTCAATCCACCAGTTTTACCACCACACCACATGGATTTCCAGATGAAAGTAAAAGAGTTTCATCTTATTTGGAAAAAAAAAAAGCGCTTTTGAGTTTCCAAGTTTTGCCATTTTTTACTTGTGTCCTAACTCTATCAGTCCTATCTCAGCAGAGAACTGATGAAAAAGCCCTCTGAAAATCTCCAATTTTGAAGAAATAATCAACTGTTTCTAAAATGCTGTTCTTTCTGCAAAAACCATCTGGATACTAGCACAGAACTAATAGTCACTGGATATGCCACTGGCCCAAGGAAATGTATTTTCATAAAGCCAATCTGCTTCCTTCAGATGAACACATTATTCTCTCACTGTTTCTTGCAGTTGATGCAATCAATACATGTGTTTCTGCCTCTGTGTGAAATTTTGCTACTGATCTTCAGAATGAAAACAATCCTCTTTTATCAATATGACAAAATCTTGAGTAATTAAAAGATTGTTTTCTTAGCCCTTCATTGTGTATTCAGAAGAACTGGTAGCCAAGGCACCTGTCTCTTTCCTTTTCCTTTCAGCCACAGAAGAGGAGCTTTCTCTTCTCCTTTCCTCCCTCACCAATAGACACTTAAAATTCAAATTACAGTTATACTAGACCATAAAAATATACAGGTGAGGCAGATGTTGTGAGCAAGCTACTTGACAGAACCTCTTTATTTGTTTGGATGACTTAATAAACTGCAGAAGCTGAGGTCATCAAAACCTCTCAATCATGTTGCAGGCTAGTGCCAACAGCTCTAACAGAAACTGATGATGTAAAACATGCTAAACATGCCAAACCCAAGTTTCAGACAAGTCAGTATGTAATAAGACTATTTTCTACTTGAACATTACACAGCAGTGTGCTAAGGTTTATTTATGCTGTTCTTAATAGGAATAACCAGAAACCCTCTTTCACTTTTTCAAGGCTGAACGCAAAGACTGTTTTGTCATGAAACAGCTTGAGATCTATCTTGCTTTCAGATCCAATTAGGCAGAACACAGGTATTCAAATTGGATTTTAGAAATTGAGTTTCATCTTCTGTAGGGAAAAAAAATCTATTCTTATGAAAAAATACTAATTATTACAAGATTGGTGTGAGAAAGAAAAAGTAAATTTATAGCCTTCACATTTTCTGCCTCTTACTTTACAACCCTAATTCAGTGAGTCAAGAATTCTGTAAAGAAAGCATGAAGTGTATAAAGAAAAAAAAATCAAAATTGATTGATCAATTCAAATAAAAAGGCCTTAGGCAGGATTTTTCATATTGTGAAAAACAACCTACAGGCAAAACATGTACAAATTGCTTTATAGGTAAACTATGTTGCAGTATATTAGGGAAAGAAAGTAAATAGGAAAGAGAGGCAACTCTCCATGGTTTTCCTGGGACACCACTGCGGCAAAGCCGAAGGGTCAGATTCCAACATCTAACGCACAGCACGGATTGCACACAAGTCTAAAAATTTCTGCTGACACTCATAAATTGCCACATGTTTGGATTTCCAACAAGATCTCACAACAAGCTGTGTTACTGCAAGTCATTATTTCCTTTGGGGGAAAAAGTGTCTCTAGTGATGTTAAAACTCATGGCAGGATGTACTATAGTGTCAGGAGAGCTCTCTGGGGAGCACTCCTGCCTCAAGGCCAGGAGGTTGTATATAAATTCTGCACCTGGCTAGGGGCTGGGGGGAATGGGACTAAAGTTTTTCCAAAATCTGTACAGCCAGTGGTTGTGGACAATGCCCCACTGACAAACTCAGAGGGTAAAGGGAGGCAGGAGCAGTGCAAGCCTTCCATGGCTTGCTCATTTCAGAACCTGCCTGTATGGAAAGTGCATCTGAAAGATGCTTATACCAGCACTTGCCTTTTCAAAGGTATGCACTAAGCTATAAAAAGCTTCAGAGATCTTTCTGTCAGAGAAAGACACATCCTAATTAGCTAGTCTGCATTCCTCAAAATCACAGATCAAAGACTGTTTCTAATATTTTCCCATAAATAACTGGCTTGTCTCTGTTGGGTGTTTCTAGAATATGGGATCAGAAAAAAATGACCAGAAGCACTGAGTCATCTTGCTGATTGCAATGTTTCCAAACTGACTCAGATGATGCTTTGCATTTTATGATTTTACACAAAAATATGATTCTTCCTATATGCAGAAAAAAACAATAGAAGGTATTAATATGGAATAGCTTAAAACTAAACATTATTGGCCTACACAAAGCTCAACATCTTGCCTGTTTGCCTATGCTGTTGCTTTAAAAGCACGTGGATTTATGACATATTTTTGTGCTTGGCCTCCTGTTGATGCGTTGCTTCAGTGGCCTAAGTTAGGAGGCAGCACACAAAACTGTTACTGAATTTTCACAAGTTTGAACACATAGGGGAGAAGTTTAAGCACCAACTTCTCCCTATGATAGGTAAGAAGAGGCTGAGATCTACATGAAGTGCTTTTAAGTTCCTCAGTAGAGTAGAAATTAAACATCTTATTATCATAAACTGATTCTTGTCTCCATAACTCTGCTGAGGGACATGAAAGCCCTTCTGCAATCTTAAGAGGGGAGCTCACAGTTAGCAAAGGGTCCTGCCACGGACACACTGGGTGGTTCAGGAATCACACCAAGAGGAGCCAAGGCACAGACCAGGGCTCCACAGTCCAAGCTCTCCCAGCTCACAGTCTGTGCTCACAACTGCATGTAAGTGAGGACTGTACATGCACACAAACACACACAACTTACACATGAATATATATAGCACAGATACCATTATTTTTCAAAATGTACCAGATTTATAATCCTAGATCTCAGTCTTTCAGAAGCTTATGTTAACTACCTTATGTTTATGAATATGTCATTTGAGTCAATGAAATTAATTATGTCTTTTTTAGATAAGTAGATGGATAACAGCATGTAAGGACTTACTAAAATCAGTGGGGAAAACCCCAAACCCACTAGCACACCTATTCATAATTTACCTAACTGAAGTCAAAATATAGTGAGTCAATCCCTTGCTTAGTAGAAAACAGCACACCTTACTGACAGGAATGGAGCTATGCTGACTTACACCTACTGAGACAGCAACCTAATAGATGTAAAGATAAATTCTGATCCTTGACATATTCTGGCAAATTCCATTTATCGAAATATTGAATCTTGTTACATTGTGGCATTTGAAGATTTAACCATCTGGGGAAGGAAAGTGAAAATGCTGATTATTTTTTTCTTTTCATATGACTAGTTAAAAAACCAGTAGTTAAATAAGTTGGAAAAAAAAATCTTCACATGAAGAAAATTTAATTTGGGGAAACTAAGAAAAGAAAAAAACATAATAATACACAAAAGGATTATTATCCAATGACACTCCAAACATAGCTTATGATTACTTCCATTCCCTTGAGCAAAAAACATTTAAATACTCCATACAAAAGAGAGGACTAAGGATATTTCACCATCCCAGAGTAGCTGATGCTGTGGGGGTAATACAGTTTCTTGACACATCAGAGCCCTTAGTTCACCCTCTGCCAGACTCAGAGCATGGGCAGAAATCCAGAAACCCTTCTCTACCATATGTTTGAACTGCTAGGACATGAGAAAGATTCCTTCTCTGCTCAGTGATACACAAGATGACCATGTGAAGTGGAACATAGTCAAGATAGGAATTCGAGCACACATTGCCTTGTGGAAGGGTGAGGGCACTCTTGGAGGGCAGGAAGACTGAGATGTGCTTGAGCCAAGGCATCTCATGGCATTTGTTTGGTAAGAGGACACAGTCCCCAAGTACTTTGGTGAACTTGGCCTTTTATTTCCTCAGCTTCCTTTACAATGCACAAACTGAAGCATTCTGAAATAGTAAACCAGTTCATTTTGACATTTTCAAAAGGAAGCATTTCAACATTGTGTTGAAAAGTTTTTGTCAGTTTTGTTTCTACTCAGACTATTTGACAAATAGTTTGAGCCACTCTGAAACTTTCCTCAGAAATTAACATCACCCTGATACCTCCCGCTCCTTAGCTTTGCTTTTCAAATACCTCAGCCACAGCCTGACTTACACTTGGTAAAATTTTTGTTCTGTTTTATTTCAAATGGTAATTTTAAGTACAAGGCTTCCTGCAATCTGCAATGCAACAGACTGCTTAGTCAACACCAACCCTGTGAATGTTCAGGAGACCCTATGGTGTTTAGAAGGAAACAGGATATGGAACATTCTGCTAATTGAATAAGACAGATTTTACTACTAATCAGAGTCTTTCCATTTCCCACTGTAGTCAAGATACTTACATACACCTAATGTTTCAATTTACAGGCTATAAACAGCCAAGTCATTGCAATGCAATTATTAATTGCAAGTGTATTCGCATGGAAATTATTCAGCAATTAATATTTTGCAGGAAAGAGTAGCAGCTAATTTTGATCTCACAAGACAATCTGTCCAATGGCATATTTATGAGACCTCAGAAACAACAGACTTAAAAAAAAACAGGTTGACATTTCTTTAAAATGAATAAAATCCAGAATTTTCAATAATTCATTTCTATATGTTTAGATGTTTTTAGATTCCTTTACAAGCCCTAGCTATAAGTTTGAATCAACAGTAGAAAAACATGCAGAAATGAAAGGCCTGTTTCATTTAGTTTGACTGAAATGGACAATACAAGTTTCAAGGAGACTCTGATCTTTCAGTCAGTGTGTTTTCATTTAGAGAACAGAGCAGAAAGGCCAGTGTTGTACCATCTCACAGCAGGGAAATTGCTTTAATATGTATATTTTGGGTTATTATTCTATTTTGAATGTGTTGAAGATCCAGTGACATCAAAATACATCGTACAAGCTTTACTGAAATCTTAGAATGTTCTGTAAAAAATGGCAGACTCCATATAAATGATGACATGGAGTGTATACATTCAGGCCATGTAACTAGCTGGAAAGACAAACTAAAACTAATCCTGGGTTAAAGGTTCTCCTGACTTTAAGGGGAAAGTTTCAGCCAAGCTCAAATATGAGCACATGCTTCTAGACACAGAGCTATTTCTTCCTTTTGACAAATGTAAACATTATCCCACATACTAACTGTAGGAATTAGAATGCATGTATTTTTTGACTTATAAACAGAAACTGTATTCATAGATCTTTAAGGACATAACCTATGCAAAACTATGAAAATTGTAAACCAAAATTTTTTTTTTTCTAGGCAATAAAGTAACTGCAGTTTATAATCAGCTTTATCAAAGCCACTGTTATTATTATCTACATGGTACAGTTATTTTGCTGGTTCTATAGTTAATCATCATTGACATAATTTCCTTTGACATCTCAGAGAAAACAAATCAGAAGTTTTTTTCTATTGAATAAAAGAAATAATAAACAAAAAGAGGTCATCATTACAGGTATGAGCTAAAGACTAGTGAAGGCAAGAGGCAATTTCACAGTGTTCAAAGCACTGGGTATTTCAAATCCTATACTAAAGTAATAGTAGCAATTTTCCTATCAACTGCCCAAGCCTGAGAGCTTCACAGGGATAAAAAAATATTACATTTAATCACATTTACCTGTTTAGTAACTATGCTTTTTTTTTTTTTTTTTTTTTTTTAAACTTTTTTAAGCTCAACCTAACCTACAATCTAACCCACAAGGAAATTTTGCAAATATGAGTTGTGGCTGGAAGTCCCTGAAGAATCCATGAGAAAGGCTCATAAAATCTGAGTCTATAAAGGCTCAGACCCAAGTTACAGTCAACAGGCTTGGAGACCTCATCAGTGATTGCAAATGGTGAGGAGGACACTTGTACAATCGAAGTAAAGAAACGCTGTGATTCTCAATGTCACTGATTACTCCAGAACTTCAGTGAGGCACAGTCTCAGCTGTTTGTGGGATCAGCAGCTGATATTGCCACTGGCATTTGCTCCAGAATCCTACCCTACTATGGTCCTCTAAAATCATTATTCAGAATACGAACTCTGACAATGAAATTCAATTTGCTAACAAGTTTCAAAAGCCTGTTAGAGACTTTCTTCAAGTTTCTATCTTCAAAGAAAAAAGAGCAAGAAAGTTCAAAGATTACAAAGAAAGGAAACAAGTTATGTTTCAAACTGCTTGTGAAAAAAATTTAAAGCTTGTTGTTTTTTAAGCTTTTCTTGTCATCATTCATTAATTTATTTGCTCATGCAAATCCTCAAGAGAGTAAAACCCCAAATCCCGACAAAGTTATTACACAGAACATTATTTTAAGTTTTGCATGTGTTGCTCGAAGCCTTGTGCTCTGAGCTACAAGAATATGTCTAATCTCAGAGTCAAATGTGGTGCAGCTCCCTACATTGGCTGGTAACTGTTAGTAATACGAGCAAAAGACATTGCACGGCTGGTGCCAAAGCTTTGAACAAAATTACTTCCTTTAACACACTGCCACCTTAATTATGTGCTGGGGAACATAAAGCAGGTCAGACAATTTGTACTGGGACATCATAATTCCATCAGTATAATGCTGACAGTGCTTAAGATTTATGAATGGAATGTCGTAATTATTTTTTTACTAAACATATCAAGTTTCACTAACAGGGGGGCTGGAAGTACTAATTAGCTTTTGTTTTGGGTTTCTTTTTTTTCTTTTTTTGCAGAGTATCATATAAGATGTGGGGAGCAGAGGGTGAAGGGGAAGGATCTGTGACAAAAACAAGCACACACACAATTTATGTATGGCCTGTAATTCAAGCAGATGTTCTTATATAAGGGCTGCAGGGATTAAAGCCTTTCTGCACATAATTCCATTTGCTAACTACCTTCTGTCTGCACAAACCTTCCAGGCTATGAGAGAATTTTGCTAAGCTACATTTCTTTAAAACAAGAAGGAACAGTAGAGAAATAATCTTAAAAATTTCTTTGATTAGTACTGGGATTTGGCAGCTTGTCTGTCTTTGACTTTTAAGCAGCTGTGTGATTCCACTGGAAGTTCCATTGAATTACTATCACTGTATCAAACATCAATGACTTCGGCAGAGTTTCCTTAGGAAACCCATTCAAACCAGCACTTGACCATTGCTGGCACATATACACTGGTACTGCAGAAGGAAAACAAACACATGCTGAATCTGAAGAATTCATAATAAAATAACATCCAGAGCCTTACCCCTTGGTGTCCACGCTCAGAGTGGAGCTAGAACTGAATTTTCACTGTCCTATATGTCATATTGCTAACTAGCTTAGTACATTAAAAAAAAAATAGAAAAGGTTAATCAAAATTTGTCTTAGGTATAGTTGGAGTAAATTGTGATTTTGTTGTATTTCATTAAAAAGCTAAATGCTGCCCCACCACCATCTGCAAATAACAAAAAGTTTTAAATACGTAATTTCAAGGACATCTGTATCCACATCTACAGATAATGGACTGACACAATCTAGTTCAGGAATATCTTGTATAATCATCTTTTACAGTCTCTTTGCTTCATGAAAAGGTTTCCCAATGTGTTGCACAAACACTCTGTAGCCTTAGCAGCATCCACCACAGTGCATTTCAACCTTTCTCAGATTATCTTTGAGATAAAGAACATGAGTCAAGAACATGGTCCTATAAATGTGACAGCTAAACATAGAAACCTTAAGGTTGTAAAAGACCTCTAAGATCATCAAATCCAACTATTAACCCAGCACCACCATGTTCAACACTAAACTATATCCCAACCACCACATCCACATGCCTTTTGAGCACTGCAAAGTGGTAGGATAAATTTCTGATCTCAGAATAAACATTAAATCTTCATCTAGAGATTTGCTTTCAATTATTCTCATATTAGAGCATTTCCAAAGAAATCTGGACCACATCCAAATAGTTTGGGATCACTTATTTTCTTTGAAAAGGCTTTTAATATGATGTTGATCATAGACACTCCCATCGTCTTTTTCTTCAAATATGTGACAGCAATGAAACCTCTTTTTTTATGCCAGCCAGCTGCAGCACCTGCTCTTGTGTTCACTTTTAATATTTCACTAGAGATTTGAGGCTTTGTATAACAGCTCATGGGCACATTAACTAATTGCAGTCTCCTTATTTATGCTTTCATCTTTAAGACACTGAGGATAAAATGGAGAATGGTACTGAATAATGGTACTGAATCCTACGCTTCAGGAGTATCAGGATGAGTACTGCGTGTACAGGAGGGCTTTTGTCACATACAACTCTGGAACTGTCTTAAAAATTTTGCATATAAAGGATGAAAAAAAACCCCTCTCAATTATTCTAGAGCCAAAAAAGACAGCATGTTCATTGTCTCTGAGTTATATCATGAATAACACACTAATTCCCTATTTTTTTCAGCATTTCCAAAATAACAGATCTTCAAAAGTATTGTTTAGTAATAAAAAAAAAAAAAAATAAATTAGCACACTCGGGGCATGACAGTGGAAGCTTCTGAGAATAGGACAGACATTCAGAGATCACCACGCAACTGCGAGACCTCCTTCAGTGACACAATGGTCAGTTGCACGTGGTGTCAGAGGAAAACCCTGGACAGGAACTTTCTTCATAATCTCAAAGTAGAAAACAACCCTTAGAGTAATTTAAAGAAAAACAAACGCAGTCTGAATACTTATTATCTTATTCATATTTCTATTTTTGTTTCTAATCTTTGCACGCTTTTGCATCAGATATTAGAAGAAGGAAAGATACAGCAAAAATGAGATTAAGGTGAAACTATGAGCCCACCCTTTTTTGGTAATATAAGGCAGAAATTGCTTCCTTATTCACTTGCAGTCTGAAACTTGCACTGAATCCAGTGTGCCTAGACAAAGCATTAGAAAATCTCATATGACATTTTTTGTAGTGTTTTCAAAATTATTTTTAAGTACTTGCTTTAAAAATCCTTACACCTTCACTGAATGAGAATGAGTGGGGGGGGGGGGAAACAGATTTCTTCCTTTTTGTATCAGAGACTGATACCTTCTTCACACTACTTTGAAACACTTCATTGGCGAAGAGCACATCATGAGAGATTAAAGCACAGGATAAAGACCCAAACTGACATCTTGGAAGAGAGAACAGATGGTGACATGCCAACATTACTGGTAGGAACAAGAAATTCAGAAGTGTAAGAGGAAGCAACAATACAAGGCGCAGCAACAGCACCAAATGAAACTTTTCTTCTGTACAGCTTTAAAGACTATTACTTGCCTGGATCAAGGACTTGTGCCACCAGTGGTCTTGATAAGAAACATATGGATGCATTTTACAATGGTGTGAGGATGCGATTCTGGTATTATTAGATCAGTCGACAGCATTCCCCCCAGGCAGTGGGCATATTGTGAGCATAATGGTATTAATTCTACTTCATTTGCTACAGCTTAGTTGTTTCCTTCGCATCAAAATCCCCATAACGAAAGAGATCAGAAAGTTTTCCAGTGTACTGAAGTTCCACTGTAAGCCTTTTGGATGCATATTCCTAAATCACTGTTACAAAGGAGAAGTTCTTAAAACACACCACATAATTTTGCTTTACCGGTTGCAAAGACTTAGTTGTGCCTCAGTGCAGCAGCCTCTCATCACACAGAGTGCCAGGTACCACTCTGGCTTTGACTATTTGTGTAATTGAAGGATTGCACAGGAATGGAAGGGTGAGTAGGAAGAATCCACTCACATATATGGAATATGAAGGATTGGTTTGGTGACAAAATGAATTCTAACAATCATATAAGTAAAAACCAGCTATTTCATCCATCTATAGTTGTTAGACAAAGGGATTCTGAGCTGTCTTCAAACTTTCCATTCTCAGCTACAGCTTTTTTTAACCTAAGGGATTTTTGGACTGAAAAAATCTATAATGCCTGCTGTGTACAGAGTTTGCAAAGATTTCTAATGAGCGCAAACTCTTAAAACCCCTCTTCTTTTTTTAGATAAACATATTTGATCTTTCCAGTCATTATCATTTTAACTTGCAAAGTGACATTATGCCAAAAAGAAGGAATTCATAAATTAGTTCCAATTTAGAAAGTTTTCTTGTCATTGTATAAATGACAGATCTTTAAAAAGACGACTTAAAATGAAAAGCAATAAAAAAAAAAATTCACTTTTGTGGCAGGTTTTTCTTTTCTCTCTCTTTTTTTTAAGACTGAAAGAATAAAACAATGTGCTATCAAAAAAGAAATGAGTGGTAAAAAAATTACAAATGTGCATGGACAGGAAACTCATTTAAATTCTCAGATTGGTTTAAGAAAGCTGAATTTCATTGGGACAGTAACAAAATAAAATGCAAGCAGAAAACACTTTGAAAAGTTAAATTCACTTTTCAAAAGAAATTAATAAAGCAGGATTCACACCCAGTTTCTTATTTCAAACCTTGCTGGTGACTGGAGCTATTGATGTTTGGGATGCAAATCTGCTCTGCTGAACTCAACTAGAAGTTTGCTCACCTTGTTATGGAGCCAACATATCATCCATGCATTTTGTTCTTACTCTCTTTAAGAACTGAAAAATTTAGATGCAGGGTTGGGTTTTGGCTTTCAAATACCTTTAATGTTTGGGAACACTTGAATTCTTTGATCAGACCGCATTTCTGTAATGAAAAGGATGATATGGACGAGAAATTATCATGAACACATGTGATGCCAAGGTGACAAACAGACTGGAAGGCAATGGAAGACTGCCACCAGAGAGGCTTAATAACTTCCAAACCTACAATTAAAAGTAAGCTAACGGGGTCCCTGGTCAACACCTCAGGTTTGACTATTCATGTTTTAGTGAGTTTCAATTATGATTTTTAGCTTAATTTTTAGGCAAAAGAATTTTGGATGGGAGGTAGCTACTTCTTCTCACTCAAGAATTCATAGTATTGTCTTATGATTCCTACATTACTACACTCTGTGAAAGGCAGACTAAATAAATTTTGAGGCATTTTCGCCTTTGGCAGCTCTGTAGAAGCTTCAGATGAAAAGTAAGTCTTGGGGCAACTTAGTGATATCAACATGCAGGTTAAAAAGTACATCTATCACAGGGAAAATACAATAAAATATTTTGGTGTTCTTTGTATCAGATAGGTACACAATTTATAGAAAAAAGTTTCTGTAAGGAATCAGTGCTACCATCAGCTAAGAGAACACTACTTGATGTTCAGATCTACTGCCAAGTCCTGGTCAGTATTTAGTGGAGTTATGGCCATTGACTGCCTCTGTTTAGGTGGGTCTGTGTGTATGTGTATGTACTTATATACACACAAATTATGTACAGAATGATTCCAACTTAAGGCTTTTAGAACTGAAAATACATTCTACAATATTACCTTAATAGCAGCTGTGGTGAAAAACCTGCTAAAATACTGTTAGAAAGAGAATTAAAAAGAGGAAGCAGGGAAGAAAAAAGAAAATAAAGGTTAAAAATATTTCCCAAAATCATTTGCAGTCACAACTGAGGAGGATATTTTTATGAGAGGAACTAATGTACTATGATCACAAGAAATAATTCTTTGATTTGCAGAGGGATTCTGAAAACTATGCTTTCCTGATCTCAAACTTACAGGAAAGACAGGTTTTGCATCATGCTTTTAGAAATCTTGAGCATTACATTTTAGAGGTGAGTTTCAGTTCAGAGGATCTATGGGGATACACACAGCCCATAAAAAAAAAAAAAAAAAAAAAAAAGAATTGGGAGACAGCTAAGTACCAGCCACTCTGGAACATCTGGACAAAAATAGAAAACAAGTACCAGCTTATAAAAGAATCTTAATAAAATGCTCAAAACCTGTCTTATTAATACTGTGCATAAGATGGGACACCTCTATGGAAATGTTAAGGGGACAAATACCTCATGTTAAGGCACTAACATGCAACCACAGATGATCTGTGGAGATACTATTCTAGAAGAAGCTCAGCAAATAACCTTGAGCTAACCTGGTTTTAGAAAAGAGCAGTTTAGTGTCTGAATACAAATGGGTCACAAAAAGAAAAAAAAACAGTCTATGACTCCTTTATGTCTCTTATATTAACTAGAAAAGCAAGGTAAATGGAAAAATTACAAAGGATTCCTGCCTATACATCAGGAAATTCCCTTGACTTTGTTGAAGCACACATTGCCCTCTCAGTATTGGATGTACAGGGGAAGATATCAGAACTGGACAGTATTTCTATGACATTATGGAATCAGCTTCCAATAATAATCAATTCAAGTTTTTGAACCTTAACAGCCACCAAAGTATAAAGAGTTCACAGCTTTTTGCAGGTTATAGCTTCATCTTCATTCTTCCAAAGGAATACACTCAGAATATGCCTGGCTCCTCAAGCAACCACCTTTATTTCAGGGGGGAAATTTGGATCTGAGTGTAGTCAGTAGAATTTCAAGACAGTGAAACTGCAACTGATAGAAACTTCAACATGATTAGAATGATCTGTTATCCCCACATATAAACTTCTCTGTTTTTCATTTTTACTTGTGTAGTAGGCCTCCTTTTACTACTTTAATGGCTACATTTAAGGCGGAAAGTGGAATGATTTTTAGGATAATGTTTTAGTGTCTGTTTCACAATGGTTTTTATTGAAGCTGTAAAGCACTTGCATGCACAGAGAAAAGAAGGTGCATTTTAGAAATAAAACTATTAAGTAACATTATCTTGCCATGGATCATTCCCACTGGGATAGAGGAACCATTTCAAAAGCATAACTGAATTCAATTAAAATATGATAAATCTTTATCTCCATCTTACCCACACTTTCAGCATTGCATGCTGATCAACACTAAAAAAATCATGACTGTTTATGTTTACAAGCTTTTGTATGGTCATATGTTGTACAATACCTTCATATTTTCTCCCTACTACATATAGTAGGGAATAGCTGGAATATAACAGTCTCCCCTAGAAATGAGGATGGACATGTATGTTTCCATATCTAATTACCAATATACAGTCCATCAGTAGCAATCAATATTACCTGTCATAGGTAGATGAAGATATGCCTTTGCATATCATGGCAAGAACAAAGGGTATCCAGGTAACAGAATGAAACAACTTCTTGTATCTGACACAAAATCACAGAAATATGTATCTAAAGCAAAATTCACAGAAACAACTTTATGATAGTTTTTCTGGGGGGCCAAAACCTAAGCAATGTATGTATCTTCTTTTTAGAAAGCACACACTGACTGGGTCCTTGGAGATTTGTCTATTAATTACTTTGAAAAGGTTGCTTACTGCTTCTTTCCAAAGAAGACAGAAACTGTCTTCTTTAATTAATAAATATAACAATAAATACAATATAAATATAAAGTATTATTAAGAATAAATTAATAAATAGTTAATTGAGAGTTAAATTAGTATATATTTTGCCAGTCACTGTATCCTATGAGTGATCTGCACACAGGAGATTAATAATGCCTTTTGAAGTATATTGGTTCTTCTATCACCCTTATGAGCACTGCCTCATATAGAAAAGTAATATTACAACCCAAGTACACAGTAGGGAAGCACCATTTCTGCTTTGCAGATGGCCAGCTGAGACATGAAGGAATTAAGTGATTTTTCCAATGTCAAACAAGAAACCTGCAACAGAATGGAGAAAATCTAGGCCTTCTGAGTCTTGGCTGATTTCCTGAACAATCAAACTATTCTTCTGTTCTGGCATGAATAAACCTCTGGTTGCAGATTGGACTGGTGAAAGCATCAGTTCATCATGGGATGAAAAACAAAAAAGAGAAGAACTATCTGACACAGTACAATATAATCTGTACGGCAGTTTTCTTCTCCAAAATTATACCCCCAAATCTCATCTAAAGTTAAATAACACAGTAATTAAAAAAAAAAAGGCAGAAGAAAAATTAAGTATCTTAGACAAAGAGAAAAAGATGTTTCAACTGAGGCATGAAAATAAATGTAGATAATAATTATCACTTATGCAATGCTTTTTGTCTTCAAAATGCTGTATAAATATTACTTTAAAAATCCTCACAACACCTCATGAGGTGGGAAAATATTAAGCATAATGTAACAAGTTACACCCTCATATGATTTATACCAATTTTCATTCTAGATAACCAAGGAGAAAAAAAAACTTGGAAGACTAAAAGAGTTTGTTTAAAGCACCTGAGCTGCCCATGTTCTACACAAAAAGCTACAGTGACATCTGAGAGGACTGCAGTTCTCACAGGCATACAGGAGCCAGCTTTAATTAATCCAGTACAGGCTCCGAAGAAGCACAGCAACTAGGGCTCAACAAAGCCAGACTGCAGGCACATACTGTAGGATAGTTAGCCTGGATCACAGTCAGTACCGTGGGGTCACTTGCAGGATACAAGTTCCCCAATTAAAAGCTGACCCGAGTACCTTGGACAAAGGGCCATCATGGGGCCAGAATGGAGCACAGGCAGATCCAGAGCTGGGACTGGGGCTGTAGAGCTGGCTCCAAGGTTCCTCCTTGGCTCAGAGGCAACCAAACAGGCATGCACAGAGAGGCTATTTCACACATGATGGAGCTGCAGTGGAGATGGAGCTTTTCCACATGCACAGACTGCCAAAATAAAGTAAAAGAGCAAAAGGGAAGGTGGTAAGTCTAATCAAAGACAATGTTTTGAGCTGAATAAAACACTTCACTGCATGGAAAATTCCATTAGGTTGATTAGATACTTGCCTTAGGGCCCTCTTAAAACACCTGTTAAAAAAAAAAAGAAAAAAAAAAGATAGCTATTGCAACGCGGCTTAAAAATATTGGAAAAGCAGGAAATGGAGCTTATTAGAGCTCAAATTAGATCCAAGATTTATGTGAAGAACATTTGGCCTCTTTAAAAGGCCTGGTTAATCCCTAGATGGTTTTTATTGTTTCTATTATTATTATTTATTTATGCAGTGCCATAGGTATACATGGCACTTTACAGACAAATAAAAAAAAACATGGGTCCTCCCCCAGAGGGTTTACAATACCTGATCCGGCAAAGAGTTTAAGTACATGAGTAACTTCATTTGCAGGACTAGCCTCTCTTGGAACCAATGAGATTTTTCAAAAAATCAATTTATTGACTTGATTATCTCTTCCAGGTCAGACCCTTTCATCTCAGACATTCAGTCTTAAGCCACAGGTAGAACTCGGTTCACAGGAATAACTACCAAGTTGTGCTAACTTCTCTGAGCAAATCTTACAGTAGGATTTTGTTCTAAGTTACGTATGATACAGAAAAGCCAAAGCAATGAAGGGGCAAAACTAAACAGATTTTGTAGTGCTAAGTTTGCTGCACTGAAAGTCTTTTACTAATGTTTGTAATATTTTCTTGATTGAGGCAGCAAAATTAGTCCGTGATGGAGAAACAGCTCCATGACACAGCTTAGAGTAAAACGGGGAATCTGCATGTTGTCCGTGTCCCTTCTTACTGCACATCAGTGTGACAGGGCTGGTTCTCCAGGGATGGCTATCCAGAGCTCTTCATCTGCATGCTGAAACTGCTGAGTTTGAACATTACAACACATGTACTGTGCTTCAGGTATAAACTTGAAGTAATATTATATGGAAGTGTTCTTTCTTATTTTACTTTGTAAAAGAAGCGCTTCTGGTTCCCTTTAAAGATCCCACAATACTGTTGTGTTTGGTTTGGAAGATGAGGGGATCCTGTTCTCCCCCTTACTGTCCTGATGTCCCTATTTCTGTGAATGGAAAATTGGAGCTACCTCAGGCCACTTCTCTTTTGGAGGCTAGTAATGACTACTCCAAATGTGCAACCCCATTTGCCTGCATATAAACTTTTAATAATGTTCATTAAACTTTATTACAATTGTTCGTGCAGCCAGATCAGGGTTACAAATTAAAAGCTCAATCCTGCAAACACTTACGGAGCCTTATTCATGTAACCAAAAGGAAAAATTTATCTTTCTATATTCACACGCTTAAACTGAATCTGAAATGCAAATACAATGCTATCTATTTTCTTATCCTCTGGTATTAAGGTTAAAAACATACTGTCAGTGAAGAAATTATATGCTACTGGTGCATAAAAAAGCAAACAACTCTCCAACCTTTTTGAAATTGCATCTTTTCAAAAATCATCATAATGTGAAAAAAACCCTTTCTTTTGCAACAGATTTGGAAAAGGCAATGAAAAATTGAACCATGATCGTAGGCACATAATGATACACAAAAGTCCTAGCTAGAAGAGACACTGAAGTCTGCAGAAGTTTTGCAATAAACTTTATGGGCAAAAGGATCAAATCAAACCTACAGGGCCTGATACAAGAGACCAGTGAAGCCAGTCAGAATTTTCCCACTGATACGTTTTGAATCAAACGCAGTTAACCAGCAGAACTGCAGGACTGCAGGCAAAGAAGCAGCCATAAAATCCAGAGTTCTTAAAGGAAACAGAAATGAGTGTCATAAAGCCAAGGCCAAACTCCATCACCAAGACAAGTATACGTGAAAGAATTATACTTCTTTTAGATCTAAATACAGTATTTATGATTATTTATCTTGAAACAAAAGGTAAATTAATCCATTTATTTTAGAAATCATGTTTTTATTACATTGAGTAATTTCCTTTGAAAAGAAAAAAATGTTTCCTAAGCCCATTAGCAGTTAAACCTGATTTTTTTTTGTTTGTATCTGAAATGAGGCTGCATATCATTATTCATGCCTAATCTAAATCCAAATGACTCCTTGTTTACAATTTGTTTTGTGTATTTTCTTATATAAGCAAGAACAAATATACTCAGGCATGGAAGAAATATGCTATATTGTCTTTTATTACATATCTTTGGAATGTGCCATACATCATCTTTAACTCTGAGTGACATTCAAAATAGCCTGAGGAAAACTAATAAATACGCATATAAACAAGGACAAATATACTAATATGAAAATCAAATGAGTACAGGCTCACATATAGGTACCTTAAGCACGTGTATTATAAACAATGCAAATCATAATCTGACCCCAAATTTTTGAACAAGCATAAAAAATTACTTAAAGTTTATCTGGCTTGGGTGATCAGCAAAGTCAGGGTAGGGACACACACACAGCTTGTTCTCTGACAGTAACTAGATGACAAAACCTCAGGTCTTCCACTTTGATCTCTGCCTGTGGGAAGACCCCATCGCGATGAGTTTCCTCTTCTCTAAATACTAGCACCCTCCAGTGTGCACACCCCGTAACATACACCCCATCCCTGCCCAGCGAGATCCCCCTGCAGGGGCTGGAACCCTGCGAGCCTGAGCGCTGACCGGGTGTGCAGGAGCAGAGACACCCAGGGCTGCACCACCTCACACTGCGGGGCTCAAGAAATGATGGACCTCTATAAAGAGCTGGCAGTTCTGATACTCAGAATAATTCAGATGAGAAATGCTGTGAAAATTTTGAGACTTGCCTGCAGATCCACCCTTTCTAAAGCCACCAGGTTTCCTGCCCTTGTCCTAATTTCCTCCACCTGCTGTTTCTCTTACACCTTTTCAACTGGTATTATCAGACAACCTTGAATTAATATAATCTACTTGATTCTTTTCCTCTCGACTTTGTCATACTTTTTTATCATGCTGAGTCCCAGAGCCTGCAGCCTTTCATCACATGTGGGCAGGCAGCTCCTCTGAATTCCTTACTGATGTGAGGAGAAAAGCATAAAAGCACTTCTCCCACCCCAGGTATAAAAGATTGTAGGTGAATTTGGTGCACAGTAAGACTCAAAAGGTTATGTCCCATGCAACCAATTAACATCTAGTCCTGAGCTTCTAACTACAACATAGTTTTGCTTCTTCGCTGTATTTTGGATTTTCAGTATACGGTATGGCAAAAAAGAAAAAAAAAAAAAGTGTTCAGAATGCTAGACTATTTCTCCTCCAGTAGTTAATAATACTGTTTCTTTCTCTTTTCTTCTTAGTCATAATTGCCTTCCTCTCTCAAAAGTTAGATTGAGTTTTATTTATTTTTACTATGTTTTTTGTTTTAAATATCTGCAGTTCTCATTGTTTTCTGCCTACCTGTAAGACCATAGTTTTGGAGCATTTTAAGAATTTAAATTTCACATGGTCTATTTTACCAAACTTATTTTGCAAAAGTAATTCTCATATTCGTGTATAGGGAAGATGAAATAGATATAATAACTCTAGAGGTAGTGACTGGTTGTAAAGTTTGACCTTATGAAAGAAATAATGTGAAAACCATTGGAAACTCAACTGCTGGAGGTCCATGGTATTTTAGAGCCTGTTACAATGTCCCTCTGAATGCTGCTCAGAGATATAAAAGCTGTCTAACCTGTCTTGCAATTAAAATTAAAGTTTATTCCAACTAAACTATTCACAGCGTCAGATTCTAACGGCAGCTGTGACTTAACAAAACCTAGGTCAGAGTCATCTTTGTGGAAGTGATCTACACACCTCTTTTCTATTTCAGAATTTCTCTTCCAAACTAAATTTTTACAAGAAATAAAAGATTTTGTAGAAAATTTATTTGTAATTTAGACAACACACCTGTCATCTAAATGTGTGATTCACATCACTGTGGGTTTGGCGAGTAGCATCTTCCCATGTGCCACTGGCAAAACCTACAGTTACATTCCAGTGAGTACTGCAAGATTTCCAGGGCAAATGTATGCCCAAATTCTGCAAAGGAGCCACCTAACGTCCTTCATGACGTTGACTGAAATCTCGTATGATTTTTTTTACTGAGAGATTAGCTTTGAAACACAAAGTCCTAAGTAATGCAGCTGCTCTGAAATCTGTATCTTTGGTATGACATGTATGTCATCAAGAACGATGGCACGATGCTGACCACATTTTATAGCCAAACCTGGCCCTAGAGGTGTCTCTGAAGGGAAATCAGCTATACATGCAAAAAATGTAAGAAGGAAACACTCCCAGAGAGCTTACTAATAGGTCTTTGCAAACTGTCTTTTATATTTAGATTAATCAATAAACTAAGAACCATCACTATGTTTAGGCACATAAGCTTCAATTTTTTGATTATATAATTTTCATGGATATTCTCTCTAATAAAAATACCCTACTTGCCAGTTCATGCCCTAACATCATATTTCAGAAGAGGGAGCTGGATTCCCTGACTGGTTTAGAAAATAACAAAAATGGAATGATCATATTTTTAGAAGGAAAACTCACCTGACTTTTAACTCTAGAATTGTGATCTGTTCCCAGAATATTAAAGCCTCTCTCTCCTTATAAGGTCAATATAATTTTATTTCCTTTATCCACACTACGTAAAGAGCCACTGAGGATAGTTAAGAGGCATATTTTCTAGTACCTGGGTTAAGGAGTAAGCTGGACAAGAGCCAGGATTAAAAGAACTTCACAACTCTGGATTGTAGGTCTCAGATGATTGCCCACAGGTTTGGCTTAGTCTAAAACCATCCTTCATTTTGGCAAAACCTAGGTTCCTTCTCTTCATTTAAGTCTCATTAACAGTATCAGCAACTTGATTCTTACAGAAACATCACCAAAAGAAATAAAGTAGGAAAACAATTTTAAGGAGCAGGTCTCTAGTTCTCAGTGCTGGAAATTGAGATTTTAACAAGTTTTTCAGTCTGCTTTCAAAATGGATCTGGGGCTAGCCTGAAACACACGTTTTTCTATGAGACCGGTGGTTGCTGCTGCCCAGACTGCTCCTGTGTAATTTGGAGAATAGTCTTAGCCAAATGAGGAAGATATTTGCATTTTGCAAATGACTGGCAATAGTCTAAACAAGAGATTAAGATGACTACAATTTCTTTTCTCCTTCACCAGAAACAACCGTGTTTATATTTACCAGAAATCCTCCGCATTAGCACATATTTCCAAGTGAAGCTGCTCTACCACATGGATCAGATGTTTCAGTCTACCTAAAAAGAAAAATAAAGAATCAGTTAATTTATGATGGAATATTTCTTTGAATGTTTCTATACAATGATGGGGGAGACAGATAACCACGAGATTTTATCTGTAGGAAGGAAAAATGCCAAAACTTGTTTGCTGCAAAAGATCTGAAATTGGAGCTGGTAACCTCAGTCTGGTGGTTCATGCACTCCGAAGGTACATAAGGTGTAAATCTCCTCAATCTGCCAAACCAGGAGGTTTCACCTGCACTGCTCTTGTCCTGCTGTTCACAAGCTATAAGTTAATAGACATTTAAAAGACTGTTTTTAAACCAAATAGATTATTATTTAGGTTAACTGACATTAACATAATAACAAAAAAATCCTAATTCAAATACAGCACTAACAGGCACGAAGGAACAGAAATATGACAGGCAAAATGGAACACATATCTCTTTCTAACATACAAAACCCTACCATTTTCCTATCAATATGGTGATTAAGCTTTATCAGCCACACAACAATTGTTGTACTTATTTATTTTTTGTGTTGTCAAAAATTTTCAAATGCAAAAATGTAAAAGTCACAATAATTAAAGGAAATGCTGCAAGTTCATCTCTGTGAAATTAAAATTTAAAAAAAAATAGGAAAAGGGAAAAAGGAAGGAAAGAAGGAAGGAAGGAAGGAGTTTAAAATCTAGATGTTTAGACAGCCCTGCAAGCCCCCTTGTGACCTTACTCTGATATTTAACAAAACATTAATCTTCTTGCCAGCAATTATAAAGAATACAGTGATGTAGCTGGGGCTCAGTGAGTGAGCAATAGTAATTCCATTGTTCTCTTTTATTTATGCCTTGGCTGTACCAGGCAGATGAGGTAAGTTGGGGCTTTTTATATGTTATTATTCTGAACTGGCAATACATAAAGGCTGATTACACAAATATCTGTCTGTTTCTGAAGCACTGTTTCACACCTCCTTCCAGCTCATGATCAAAGCGTTTCAACATTTTATTATGAAATCATGAATCCCTCCTTAGTTTGCATATGAATTATAGCCTTTTTAAAAAAAAAAAAACAAAACAAACCACTGGTGTACAACAATGACAGTGCCTTTTGAACCACAGAACAAAACAAGGTGTTACACATTACTTCTGGAAGGCAATGACTTGCTGATTAATTCTGTGCTGGAGCACAGTCCAACCTCCCTAGTGAATACATAAGCCTTGAGACTAAAGAAAATTTTTTTTCTGTGAACAGGGCAGTGATTTTTTTTCACTTGCAAGGAAAAATAAAAAAGCACAGCCCTATTAAGAAGTTGAGAAAATGTTGTCATGTAGCTGCAATTTAAACAAAACTAAAGGAGCTTCCACCTAATTTTCTGAAATGCAGTAGCCGTACTAAAAATTGAAAATTAATTGTTCAGTTCCCACTGTACAAACCTTTCATTCTGAAAGCTTCTAAGGGGATTCCACAATATGTACATAAATCATGCAGAAAGGATGGACAAGGAGGTGCTGAAGCAGAGCTCCCTAAGCTATAAACAAGTGTCCGGTCTCTTCTTAGGAGACCTGTTGGGGTATCTTTATGACTCATACTTACTCCATTTCAAGGATCAAAAATCTCATGATGTTCAATCTTTCTACTTCACAAAGTGGAGGGGTCAAGGTATCCACACGGAATTTCTACCTTCTAAGAAACTCACATTTCACAGTCTCAGAACTGTGAATCAGGGATAAAACTTCCACTGACCTTTGCAAGAACAGCATCCAGTTGTTGATGTTTGTACTGAGGTGCATGTTTCTATATTACATATATATGTAATTGAATGCCAACTGTTGTTCTTTTACATACCCCATGAACATACTATGCCTTCCTCACAGTAGTCTGAAAGAGTGCCATTCCCATAAAATATATTTATATTCTAAGGATTTTTCAGGTGTGCTTTATATAACGCAAATATGAACTGTAAACAAACTTATGAATAGAAATAACATTTTATTAGGGCTTACTGTTGGTAATTTGTAACTATTAATTCTGTTGAAAGTCATGCCATTTGTGTCACTTCAGTCAAAGCAGGATTTGGTCTGTAATTATTGACCTCTTTTATTTGTAATGACATCTTCTCCCTCTGTTCACTTCTCTGTATTGGCAGAGACAGATTCAGCTCATCTTTATAAATCTGATAATGTCACCAAATCAAAATTTAAGGTGGAAGGGTAAAGAGAAATTGCTTCTATGTTTCATTACCTGCCAAAAGAATGATCTAAACTCTGACTGCTGCACTTCCATACGGTTGTAAGGTGAAGGAACATGCGGCCAAGGCAACAGCCTGGCTGACAACACTTGGTTTGTTAAAAGGTTTTTCAGATCATTAGTAGGTAGCTGAAGTAATTAAACTTAATACAGCATTTGTTTTCTGAACAGCTAAAGGCTTAGCTTGTTACACAGAGTAGTATTTTCCTTTTGGAGTAAACCCATGGTGGTTATCCAAAAGCAGATTCAACTCCACGGTATGTAATGTAACCCGGCTCTGTATCCCTGGTGGGACTGCAGGGGCTGTGAACATTCATACATTGTCATTATACCAACCACGTATTTCTTTTGCCAGCCAATTCAATAAATTTTGTAAAACTAGCTACCACTTCAGATGTTCTTTGTGAAATAACTCTGAATGTGCATCTTTGACCTTATAATAATTTCTTTAGTACAGTCTAAAACGAGGTGGGGTTAGATTCTGCACATTAACATAATAGCATTTTCTATCCTAGCATATTTTAACACGGAACAGCATTACATGTATGATATTAACAATTATGTTTTTCTCAGTATAAATACATTATTCTAGAAATGAATTAATATATAAAACCTCCTTGTGCAGACTTATTAAAAGTGCCAGACTAGAGAAGGAGAGTTCCCTGTCTGAATGTCAAACTTCAGAAAATAATCCATCTGGTTCTATTCACAGACAGACAGGCCACATCTCTGAGTACCTTGCAAAATCAATGCTCTCCATGCATGAGACACAAACTCACAAAGGCAAGAATTCAGAGCTGAGCCTTAAGCCCTGTTCATAATTTGTTTCATTGTTCCAGCACATATGAGATATGTATGACCCCCAGCAGCTTTGAGGCTCCTGTTCTGTTCCTGCACAATAGGGGTGAGTTAAGGATTGCATTGTATCCATATTCCCTCTGTTCTGGTGCCTGTGTAAGCTTTAAAGAAGATATTTAATGTTATCTGAATGAGGTTTTATGATAATTTTGAAAAAAAACCAAAATAATACTTGGGAAAAGTAATAAAATCCTCTCTCAAACTAAGATACATTAAAACTGGCTCAGTATATCATGCAACTCATTACATGGGATTACACCATTCCTCTGAGCTATGAATTTACATAGTCCTGGAAACCATAAGAGATAAGACAAGGCACTTGTAGCCAATTCTGTAAGAAAGATATTTTTAATTTGAGAAAACATACTTTTGCAGGGAAGATACTTATTTGCTCAACCTACTAAATGTCTACTTCAAAAACTAATTTTATGGAACAAAATTCATCAAAGCTAATGTTATACAATTTGGCTTTGCCCATTTTTTACACTATTATCTTAATAATTATTTTGTAGTGTCATGAATCCCAGACTTTTCCAGATAGATATTGCATTAGCTAGACTTTAATGGATCACAATTACAATTTCTTTTAGAAACACTACTGTATCATATGCACAAAATCCATTACCATGGAGTATTTAAATAATATTAAATCCATACAGAAAAAATATTGTAACTACATGTAGTTATCAAAACAAGTTGAATTCAAAAGGCTTAGAAATCCTCATCCTTTACCCCTTTTCTACTTAACAGCCTCTGAGTGTACAGAACATGAGAACCCTTTCGTAAAATTTGTAAAAACCATATTTCAATATTACCAGTACAGAATTAAGCTACAGGTTGCATAAAGACTTGGAGTGCATGTTGAGACACTCAGTATGACAAAGGCTACCCAGAACACAATGGTATTGTATTATGCTGATGCAATTAATGTATTATACCATTTGTCATGTTGCTGGCCCATGTAGCCTTGTATTCTCTGCCTAGAAATAGCTGCTGAGTTTGCATCAGACTAGAGATAAGAATTGTTCACAGTTCTACAGCTCTAGGTCAAGACGACTTCCATGTCTCCCGAAACTGGAACATGTAGAGTATTTTAGTTAAGTATTGTTGACTAGAGGACATCTTTAAGAATGAGAAAAGAGCGACAAGCTCAGCACAACTGGAAGAAACCCTAGAGGCCAAGTTATTTTCATTTCAGGTTTCTGAATTATTGAGGCAAAAGCACTGTCATGAGCTCTTATTACCCAGAAGCAAAGTTGCAAGCAGTAATGGATTAAGAAAAATACTGAAGAAACAGAAGGTGGAACAATGAGTTCTTCTGGGAGTAAAACAACCTTCAGCTTCCTTAGGATAGGTAGATGACACTCTGAGGGCTCTAGTTGTACTAAAGTTGGCTGAACTTCTAAGGAAAGTGGTTGTACTTTTCTTTTGAATACTCCTGCTGCCGGAACCCTGAGGGTACCCTTCTAATTCAGGAAAGTGGACAGGGAAAAACAAAGGAGGAGGATATAAACACCGGCTTATTAGCACACATGCATCTTATCTTTAAATTTTCTAAGAAATGTTGCTGTTTCGTTTCCTCTTGTCTCTCCAGCTGCACAGTTACTAAACTTCTGCTGAAGGGAATGAGGAAAAGTGTTATTTTTGGGCTCCAACTTGGCATTCAACACTTTAGACTTTTGTTGTGGGAGTTAAGCTCAGCTTGCCTCACACTTGCTGCTGCCATATGGAATTCAGAGGAACCTTTGACTCCAGTTTCTTCTCTCTTTTATATTCTGATGCTACTACTTCCACTATCAACTGCACTTAATACACATTTCCAAACTCTGTGCTTACTGCTGCAGCAATTCATATTGTCCAAATCATTCACTGTAAGAGTCTCCCTGACAAACTTGCTACACCTTCACTTTCTAAAATGGAGGCTTATGAGAATTAAGTAGCTCAGGTGATTTTCTATTTTCTCCCCAAATTTTCTCATTACTCTGATGTTTGTTACATTTCTTGAATTCACTCATGTATTTCACACTGATGCTCAGTTTACACAGCCATTTTGCAGTACAACCATTACTATGATTACAGAAGCATTTGACGATTTAAAACAAGCTAGTATGGTAAGACCTATTCATAATTTCAGGAAAGTACAAAACCAAAAGGTCAAAAGCTCTCTCTTGGCAACCAACCTCCAAGGCATGTAAAAAATCAAACACATATACTCAACAAAAAGTTTTTACTAGCAACGTGAGTTTCTGCTCTTGGGCACACTGGACATCATTCACAGAACCCACAATTAAGCATTTTTCGCCCCCTACACTCCAATAGTTTTAAAAAACTTTCATTCTCTGAGCACAGCTCGTCACTCCTCCATTTCCTCAGTGGGCTTCACCTCTTTTGCCCAGCATATGAGGGATCTGGAACCCTTTCCTAAAGTAATTTTAACCTACTTTTCCCACCTTCTGGATAATTTTGAAAGGAAAAATTGTCTTCTACTGAGGTTACTCGACATTAGCCTGGCCAGCTTTGGGAATATGTCTCACAGAACATTTAACAAATGAACAAGAAAGCTCTGCTCAGATAAATAAGCACTTAAAACCAGGTACCATGTTGATGGTGGTAGAAGGTATTGAATTAAGCAATAGCTGCTGGAGGCCTTGCCCATGAAACTCTAGGTTAGACCAAGACCTACAGAGGTACTGAGGTGCCTAATTCCTGCCCAGTTCAAGGAGACTCTTAATCCCCACAGTCTGCACCTTAGAAGTATTTGTACAAAGGAAATGAAACGAAACTTGGGCTCTCATGAAAGTTCATGTCATCTTTGCTCCAGAAATGGTTTGGCAAACACACAGCCAAAGATACCTGGCTGACACGGGCAGGGAGGTAACCACTGACTGTGCAGCTTCTAAGTCAGACACATGTTGCGCTGCTGAGCGGAACAACTGTTAAATACTTTTAAAAGCTAGACTCTAAATGCACACACAAAATGGCCATGGGATTAAGCCATATACGATTTTTAAAGATATCTTTTGTCTCTGTAGCATCTGCTCTCATTATGAACTCATTTTCTTATCTGTGCTTGGGTCCATTTCTTAAATCTGAATACAGGACAAATATTTCACTGGCTTACATGGATAATTGAGACTGAAAATAATAATTTCAACATGGTTAATTCATCAGGAAAATAAAAAATACATTTGCACAATTTTAGCACTTCTCTTTCAGTGTAAATTTGCATTGCTTTGTAAATGATGCTTATATTTATCTATATAATCTCAGCATCTTTAACAAATTAACAATAAGGAGTATCAGTGAAAAGCAAGTTATAACCACTTGAAATAAATTAAGATACTATTTATATCTGATACACATTATTCCCAGTCATGATGGGACTGATGTAAGACCATCACTTCAGTCAGATATTCCTGTCTCTCAGACATTTCCTTGCTCTCTCTTGCCAAAACCTATTGTTAACTGTTCATGAAAGGTCTTCCTAGAGACTGATATGTTGCACAGAGTCCTTAACATGTCTCTTTATTCATGCTGAGATCATATCTCCTGATTTTCTAGCTCTTCTCCTCCAGGTTCTGTGCTGCAGTCCCTTCCTTTTTGAAGTTTCTATTTTCATAGATGACCATTACTTTCTTATATTTAATTCCTCCTAAGTGCTGTAATTTCCCAAATGTTTTTAATTCCATAAGCTGTTTGCTGTGATCTTCTCCAGACTACTTCTCAGCATGGTTTTCAGCTTTCTCTGGGGCTATATTTTTTTTTATTCACCTCTTCCTCTCCTCTCTCTTCCCTCAGCATACAACAGCACTGGCCTCCTTCAGCCATAGCTCATTTGTCTGTTTAGCATCTGTTTGTCATTCATACCCCTTGATGTTAGAACACTCATCTTTTTCATATTCTCATCTATAGCCCACTGTGAATACTTGCACAATGGTTTAAAGCCACCATAGAGCATTTAGCTCTATTTCTTCTAATAGGATATTTGTCTCCTTATCTTCAATAGCCTCCTTTTTACCCAAGAAGTTTTAATATTATCATCACTATTTTAAATTTACTGTTTCCTGCAATGGATCTTTAATTAGAATGCTGTAATGGGACAATGTATTTGCAGAACCCTCACTTATACAGCCTCCAGATATAAGAATCTGCTCCTAAATGCAGAATTTTTCAAAATGCAGGTATTCCATTACTTTTATTACGGATGAGAGAGCTCACTGAAAACATCCTGATATTTCCCACTACTCAGAATTCACAAACCCCACAATTAAACTGGTCTAACTTAATGAAAAAAATGCCCTAACACGGTAGAATTTACTTTGGATACAACCACTGCTAAAACTGGTATGTAGTGGGCATGCTCGTCTAAGTTTTCTCTCTTCTGTTTCTCTATGCAGCTGTGAATCAAGGAAAGCTAAACAAGGTAACATTTTTTCACAACGTTCTATCCTGAGGCTAAATGAGTTTGTTGGTTTTTTTTTTTTTCCATTGCTCTGAAATTATAATAATCAGTATATATTTTGAAAAAGCTTGATGGCTATAATCATATATCAGGGTATATGTGACATGCAAACATACCCATTTTTTTATATAACATAAGAAAGCTTGCAAGCTATGCATGTGAGGAATACAGTGAACACAAAACAGATGAGGAAAGCCCAAGGTAATAGTGAGATGATAATGGCTGGTGTAATAAGCAGTGCTACTGCACCTCAACTGCTTGGCTATGATTAAACTAATTTAATAACTGCTACCATGCTAAGAAAAGGCATTAATAGCAGAATAGTGGTTTATTGTCTGCTCTCTTCTGTAATTTACTCAGCACCAAAGTATTTATTAGAAACATATTTATTGTGTACTCACTTTTGGATATGCCATATGTTCCTCTACTTATGATGTAATAATTTGTGTTTGTGTTTTGTTTTGTTTTTTTTTTGTTTGTTTGTTTGTTTGTTTGGGTTTTTTAAGTACTGTATAAAAAGACTAAAGCTGAAACTGAAAAAAGTCACTAGATATGAGTGTTGAATGTGAGATCAATTTCATAGGAAGACATTCATGTTTCTAACGAGAAGTTTGCTCTAATGAAATGAAGGAGATCAAAGATGATAGAAAGCAAAGCTATGTAATGAAACAGTGATTTAAGAAGCCTGGGACATTCATTTTATTTTCATTGTAAGATAGGTTACTTGCCTTACTGTTTGGTATTGTTTATTCTGGTGTCTGTACATGGTTTTGATTATATTAATTAGATTATTGGCCAAATTCTAAACTGTTGTAAATCAAAATTGCTCTTCTGACTCCAATGAATGACAGTGACTTATACCAGCTGATGAGCTTCCCTTCAATGCCTTACAAATACAGGAAAAAGACTTTGCAAACCTTCTACAAAGTTTGTTTGTTTGTAAAAATGTTGCAATGTATTGCAGTTTTGCAAATGGATAGAATTTCTTGCTGTAAATACTTTAATTACTATTATAAAATGAATTGAAATTTAATTAAAGATGAAAAAAAGCACAGTGGAAATTTTTAAAAGGATAAAACCAGTGAGAAACACTCCCAGATTTGAATGTCATTTTAACAGTAATCTGAACCAACATCTGAAATGTGTTATATAATTTTAAACATATACTAAAAATTATTTTCTTCCAGCTTAGAGCAAGTGCAGACTCAATAGTTGTTCCAAAGCTTTTAGTTATTTTCCCCCTCAATCTCTAGACGTAAACAAACAAGAATGCTAATTAAAAATGTTACTTCAGGCAATAATCTTGTCAAAGTAGTTAAAGAGGGCTAGACTCAATCATCAGAAGGTAGGATAACCTCTAGAGAAAGCATTCATCTTGTAAACACATTGCACTTATTCAAGCAATTCTCCAACAGTTTGAAACCAATGCCTTGAATATTATTGAAAAAGATAACTTTTGCTTTTAGTGAGATAATCAAACGTGTGTTTGCTTCTCTTATTGTATATAATCAACGTGACACTGTTCCAAAATGCACTTATGATACTAAATAGCTGAGCAGGTTTTATTGGAGATGGTTGTACCCTTAATTCCTTAAATTTTCTTTGTTTCTCAGAGGCTGTTACCACTGGCTCTGTGTGCTATTTCTCCACCCTGACTGCAGTTTTAGCGGGGCTTGTGGAGTGTTCAGCACAAAAGGGAAAAGGTAAACCCGATTTCTAAAACGGTGTCAGACTAGTTTGTGTGCAGGCACAGACAACGTATTACCAGCTTGGCTGGGAGGCTCTTTGAAACAAGGAATGTAAGCTCAACAGTTTCACCGGCGCACATCCAAAGGTTTGGAAACCAAGTGCATTGCTCAGGGTCTGAAGCTGGATGTCTCACTAGAAGGTGACCTAGGCCTTCGAGCAGGCAGAGCTGTGGTGCTGTCACAGCCTAGAAGGTCAAACCAGGGCCTAAAGGTACAGCATGGGGGCACCTGCTCCGAAGTTTAGACACAGCCAATGAGACCTATTAGACTTCAGCCTGGAAAGCATTTTCAAGCATGGTCTGAAATGGCAAGAATTTGAATGCCTCTTGAATGAAAGCTCGCTCCAATGAAGATGGAGCACCCTCTCATGCCAATACACTGAGATTGTATTGAGCCCTCCACGAAAATCAGTAAAACCCCTTGGGAAGCTGACCCGTCTATTCCCATGGCACTGACTGGCCCTCATGATGTATATTTGGGTAGCTACTTTCAAACAGAGCCTACATGATCCATCAGTAACATGCTGAGGATTTCTATAGATGGTGAAGCTCCATATGCAAGTTCAAATGAACTTGTGTTCTGTAATTTATGCCTTTCTTTTTAAGACAACACATCCTCATGTTTTTCCAAGAATAGATGTATAACTTAGTGTTTTGGGCACTGATCCATGTTACACATTTCCTGATCTGCCCTTTTGTTACTGGAAAACTTATTCCAGGATGAAAACTCCCTTTGTGTAAGAAATAAAATAATTCAATTTCACATTGAACAGAGATGATGGTTGCACAAATCTGTATGTACTGTCTTATGCACAAATGTTGATATTTATTATTTTGAAGCAACCAAATAAACTCCTTCTAGTGGACCAAATTTGTAACGGGTATATTTGCATAAGACTTGCTTTGAACTTAGAACAGCCTCCACTATGTATAATGTTTCAAATAGGAGTGCTAAAATGGTGCATTTCTTTCCCATTGAACAAAGATTTTATGTTTCTGGCAATGGTTTTGTAAGATAATGTACTTGTTAACCAAAAAAACCACTCAGAAAATAACCTTAATCCTACTTTGATGTACAAATGTAACAACAGTGTTCTTTAGGAATGGATACAACCCATCTTATTTTTACACATTATATCCCTTTTCTTTTTTAAAAAAAAATGTCAGAGATGCTTATCTAAGTGGAGAGTTTCTCCATGGATTACATTTCCCAATTTTTTTTTTCTGGGCTACCCTCAAGATGAATGAACTTTATCTTTTCAGGAAGTCAAATTTTTTATTTAAAATGTGAGATCTTGTTGAGTCCCAGGGTTAAGTGCATGGTTTCAAAGCTGACATACTTTCAACATATGGCTCTCTTATTTCTAGCTATATTTAACATTCTTTTATCTTGAAACATTTTACTCGATTTCTCAAACATTCTTTTATCTTGAAACATTTTACTCAATTTCTCAATTTCTCAGAAATGCCATTTGTTTAATTTTTTTTTTTTTTTTTTGAGAATCAGGTCTCCAGCAGGACTATCTCTTTGCTCTATTTATATGCAGGACAATCCTGGCAAAAATTTAACTCCAGCGAGTTGGAGAAATTCCACCTGGATGAAGTGTCCCACAATCAAAGTGGCTGCGCATTCCAGAAGATTGTTCACTATCAGATGACAGCAGAGAGCATGTTGCATTTCTCTTTGCATCAAGGGAAATATAATCAGTTATGCAGGAATTTTACTTAGGTAAGTGGGCCTAAATTATTCTGCTTTGTGCTTGGCCTTGCTCTCTGAGTGCTTCACACTGCCAGTCCTTACAGAGCCCCAGGTCAGATTGGGATCAGTCAAGGGATCAGGACCTATGAGATACAAAATCTAAATCATAGAAAGTAGTTCAGTATTTCACAGTTATTCAGAAGAGAAATGCTAAAACATGTTTTTGGGAACCATGCTACATCCAAAACCATTAGGAAAGAACCAGTTCTGGATAAACATGAAGCATTTTGAGAGCTGCAATAATGAAAACACGAACAAAGTTTACTTTGTGATAAGCAGTACTGTTTCATCAATGAAAGTGTTCTGTTAAGCAACTGGGATAAGATCCAGAGTGTTCCCTGCTAAGAAAAAGCAATCCTTCCTGCAATACCGTGCAATAGGTGCATAGTAACGGTATTAAACAGCAAGACAGGGCTACTAAAATGACAAGAAATAAACAACTCTTGAGGACACTTACTGTGGGAGAACGCATGACGTCTGAAGGATGGAAAGAACATTTCAGAAGGCAGACCTAGGAGGAGGACAGCAGTGCAGACCTCCCAGACTTGGACAGATCCCAGGCTGGAGACTTTTGCAGTTCGAGTCTGAAATTCTGTGTTTGCGTGTTCACTGTTACGGTTTTGATTCAAAAGCTTTCCTGTCACTCCCTTCCTGGTCTCCCCCCTCATGGTTGTTCCTCTCATGGTTTCATTGCCGGTTCTCCTCCAACTTGTCTTCTTCCCCTCATGGTTTTCTCGCCCTCACCCTGCTTTCCTATTGGCCCTCAGTTCCCACTTTTGGTGGTCACCCATTGGTCAGCCCTCACTCTAATTTGCATACTCCACCCCTCTCGTCCAATCAGCACGCAGTTCTAGAACCTTCCCCCAGGGCCCCTATATAAACCCGCCCCGTCCCTCAGGAAAGGCTTTTCGCCATTTGACCCCTCACAGTGTGGGGTGTGCAGAGAGTTGTCATTTTTCGGTCAACCACCATCAAATCTGGCACCTGAACAGGGACCCTGGGCAAAGGCTCCTACCATGTAGAAGTTTCCCCAGCAGTCTTCAGGCTCACGTGATGGAATGGTTTTGGCTCGCCGCTTGGATGGCCACCCACAGTTCAACAGTTGGGATCCTTCAACCTGCCCGCTGGACAAGGTAGGCCCACAGCTGTGCAGTTGCATTCCCTACCCCACAGTTTTTCTAGGATTTTATTTTCTTTTATTTTACCCAAACCATGGGAGCATCCCTTTCGAAAAGGCAGCGGGAGAACTACAGTCATCTGAAGAATCTAATTTTCCTTCATGGTCACCCTACTGACAAAGCCTTCCTGAAAGCACTTGTAAAATGATTTTACAAAAACAATTATGTTATCCCTTTCAACATTACATATGTGGATTGGGACAAATTAGAATTTAGATTATGGCAAGCCACACAGCACCAAGATAGCCTAGCGTCACAGGTGACAAGATCATGGCATTTAATTTTGGGAGTGTTATCGAAACTGGAAAAGAGAAAAGTAGCTACTTTTGAGGAAGGGATAGTGAGGGATGGTGGTCAAAGCGCGTGATCAGCGTCGGGACAAGAGAGAGGGAAAGAACACCCAAGTTTAGAGCTCCCGGTATATTCACCACCGACCCAAAATAGTGCGTCTCCTTCACCCTCACAAAAACAAAAAGGTTGCTCCCACCCTCAGAGCCCCCCTTCCCCCTCACAGCGCCAAGATGGTGGCGCCCAGGGCCCAGCCCACACTGGCTGTGACACTGATCAGAGCCGGTGGGCCAAGACAAAGCAACAGGCTGGGACTATAGAGGACTTGGAATTCCTTAAAGCCTTCCCCATTTTTTACCAATCTAAATGGCCACCTGTATGGGAACCAATACCTTTCCCAGTCTTGAAAGATGCAAAGAAGGCAAAAGTTGATTACAGACTTAATTCGCCCTATGTTATTGGTGTATTGATTTCCTTGTCCTCAGCCTATGTTTTTACACCAAACGATATCAAAACCCTAGTCAATGCCTTACTTACCACCATGCAATGACATTGTTTGATAATGAATGGAGGTGCCTTAACTTACAATTAGGATACTCTTTAAAAGGCAGAATTGAGTGCCACCTCCTTTTTATCCGGAGTCTTACATCCCACCAGGTCTGCCCTTATACCTGCACAGGAAAGAAAAAGGGAATGGTTTAAGGTTTTAATGAAAAAACAGGCACCCAATCTGACCTAATCAGTCACATGGATGTGGCAGCATCCTCCCCACTTGCAGATTATGGGTAATAGTCTAACCACCTCCTAGATATCTGTATCAATTTCCTCAGTCTGTCCTATTAAGTTTTTAATAAAGAATTTCTACAATTATGCAGAGATAACATAGAATCATTGCAGAAATAGTTCTACAATATCGTAGAAGTATTTACTGGAGCCAAATATGCTTTCACATATATCCCAACGTTTTGTATTCTAGTGCAGAGGCAGCTTTCTTAGACCAATCACTGTAATCTGGATGCAATTATCTTTTTTTTTCCAGAAAAGATCAGTTTTTGAGGAATTTAAGAGGATTGTATCAATCTTTCTGTTTTTAATGAAATTATATTTGCTGACAAAAGACATTTTTTCTCAAATATTTCTTAATATTGCATTACAAAACATAGATTAGTCACAAGAAAAGGCAGCTAAAGCAAATTATCTGTTTAAGTGTGCTGCACAGCCCCTTGCTTCCCGTAATATTCCACTGAATTTGATAAAAATAATCTACTGGAGAACTACTACTCAGCATGAATAATTGTGAGACTCTGCCTGCCATATATCTATCATGATCATCTAAGATATCTGTATTGCACTATAGCCTTCTTACACAATATTCAAAGTGTAGAAAAAAGCACAAAACCTTACAAGAGCTACAGATAAACAGTTAGGATTCATTTTTTAGTACCATAAGGTCTAAAGTGAATAATAATAATAATTTTTAAAATTACAAATTAAAGTCTAACTAAGACTACAAGGGCAAAACTACTAAGGCTACAAATTACTGTGATGACAGCTCAAAAGGGATATAATTTATCTGTGAGATTTAAGTATCTGCTGCTAACACTTCTATTAAATGGTAAACGTATATGCTGGAGATTTCTGATCATGACATATATTGGAATTTACACTAAGGAGAGATGGCTACTCATAGACATTGTTATTTATAAATTATATTTCTTTTATGCAATGTATACACTGTGAGAATTATTTAAAAGCATGCTAATATTGAGAAATGAGTATTGATTAAAAGACAAAAACTATCACCAAGAAAATTAAGCACTGAAATCAGACAAAAACATTAAATAAAAGAATGAGCAGTACCCGTAACTTGGAGTACCACTTCCTAAGAAACACATACAGTAGCAAAATCTATTTTAATTGCATATGGGTACTTTGCCTGGATTATGCCCAGGCACATGACAAAGCACTACCAAGTCCCCTGTTGGGAGTAAAGGACAAAAAGGGCTTTTACTTGGCTTGTTGCCACTTTTCTCAAGAACAATAAGTCAGTCACTAGTCACAAAACAGAGTCCTCTGCATCAAGCCAGCCACCCCCCAGGGAGGCTCTGGCTGGCAGCAGTTCCAGGCAGCTCCAGCCTCCCAGTGCCCAGAGATGTGGTCTGCCAGCCCCTCTCCTTGGCACCAGCTAAACTGGACTCCCCAGTTGTCCCTTCTCTTTTTACAACTCTTCCTCATTGCTCTGGATCACATGCTTTTTAGAAGTTATTGCATAGTGAAAGAGAGGCTGTTTAAGACTCCAAGTCATGAAATATTCTCCTGATTATGGAGTAGTCATATTTTATATTTCCAAATGGTACAAGCTTTCATTGCCTCTGGCAAGAGTTAAATGTACAAGCCTCTTGCATCATGAGTAATCAATGGTTAACTGACTAAATAAAGGACCAAGACTATCAGTGGGGCCCCAGGGTTCTGATAAAGGATCTGGAAGGCTTCTAATTCCTTAAAATCCTAGAAGGCTTAGAGGTCCTATGAAAAGCAAGTTGCATAGTTTTTGTAAGCACTCAACTAGTGCTTTTTTAACTAATACTTTCTCAATGAATACTGTTTTAAGCATTTTTACAGACAAGGGAAGGATTTAAACAATTCAGTGCCACTTGCCATCATGATAATACCATACACACTTAGCCTCTCTCTACCTTCTGAATTCCCAATTTGATGATGCTTGAAATTGTGTTTTATTACCACAAGAATTACACAAAGGTTGAACTAATATCTAATAGGGAGAGTTCATTGGGATGTTATTCAATATTTTGTATGCTTGCTCTGGAACCAGCTCTTCTATTTTCCAGTGAAAATCTAAATATTTTTTGCATGGAATAATCTTATCTGTGGCTTGGTAATGTATATGCACATGCTTCCAGTAATTTTTTGCAAGTTTTTCAACTAATCTCAGCACAACCATATTTGCTTTTCTTAGAGCACGGTATTGGTTTCAGATCTTTTATGATTTGTATGAGTTCTCCAACAAATTTAGTAACATGATCTTGGTAGAAGATAAAAACCAAAAGGAAATTATTATATGACTTCTAGATTCATCAGAAATAACATATCGAGACCATAAAAATTCTCATGCTTATAATTTACCTATTTTTATAATAACATAGCATATTTTTCTAAATTTTTTTATTACCACTGCACACTGTACTCCCTATATGTCCCTTAGGATTGTGTCTGAAATGTTTATCAATAGTCGATTCACACTTTTTAAAAGTACCTTGAAAATGCAATGTATAAAGCACTAGTTAGCCCAATGAACACTGGTTTATATTTTTAATTCTACCTAGAATATTTTTGCATTGTTTTCAGGTCAGAAAATATGCTAAATGACTATTTTCATAACTAAAAGAACAAAAAAGATAATAAAAAAGCTGTAGGTTGGATTTCCCTGCAGTAGTTAATAACATACACAACAATATAAGTTATTTTAAACAACTTTGATCCCACCACTGTGTTTCATGCCTTTGTTTCACAATATGAACATCAATAAGAAAAAGTAAAAATAAACATCAAGAATAAAACCAAACATCCCAGGTGCTAAGTCTTTAATGGAAACAAGAATGAGGAACCAAAGAAAAGGCCCCCACATTCACACAAACACTGACAGCTCTGCTTGGTAAATTGTTTTTCACACAACTCCAGAGTAAGCATTGTTTGGAAATGAACCAGTTCCAGGTCTCATGCACAAATTTTAATGCAACATATCTCAAATACGTGCATTTCATTGTTTTGGTAATAATACATCCCAACTCCAAAAACGCTATGCCCACATATATATGTGTAATTTTTTAGGGTTACTTTCTGAGAACTTCCTTAAAGTTTTGCCAGTTTCTCTGATTTTTTTCCTTTAACTGGAGTCCAATCCCCAAGGCAGCCTTCATAAAGTTAATGAAATTATACAGGTGGAAAAGACAAAAATATGATCTCTGGATTTCAGTGATGATATTGGTCTCACCATTAAGCCTGACACAAGAACCTTTTAATTTAAATGTAATCTCCAAAAGACCAAACTACCAGCAACATGTTCTCATTAATTCCTGTAAGGGATGCTCAAGCTTTGACCCCTTATTGTTCTCCTTATCGAAAAGTGGCTGAGTCATAGTATTAATAAGCCATCACTCATTTAAGTGGTCATTCACTGCTGGGCGGGGAAAAGATAGGCTCATCCTTTTGAAGTGGGAATAGGCAAGCAAGGCTGCTGTAATAGGCTGTGATTATTTTCACTATGAATGCTCTCCCAGCTTTCAAAAATTAAAAGAAGCACTCATTTTCCTGCTTGAGTATTTCTCACACTGGCAAAAAAATGAACACTTTGAAATGTAAATGATTTAATCTTTGCAAACCCCTGCTTCAGAGGGAGGTACAGCTTCATTTACAAAATGAAGACATTTTAGGAAATGATTATCATTGTAAAATTGAGGTCAGCAGGGAGTCTGAGTTCAAACTCTTAGAATATCAGCAGTGTAACAAGTTTGATCTTCCTTACTGCATTGCTTGCATTTGCTTCTCTGGGTTCCAGCAGAGAGCCATTGTCAGTTGGAACTTGTTCCCACTCGTTTCCCTTGGTTAAATAAAATAGTTATGCTTATTATTTAGAGTTAGTCAGTCCAATAAAATTCAGGACAAGGCTAAAAATAAAAAAGAAAAGTTGAAACTCATTTTGATTGATGTATACACTAATATTTAAAGGTTGACAGTGCTGAAGACAACGTTTTTTTTTGTTTTTTTTTTTTAATGCATAGTTCAGGCAATAGCATTACTATGCTGTCCTACCAAGGTTTGGGAAGGAGACCACCCATAATGGTGAGAGAATATTTAATTTAAAATTTAAACATTAAGTCCTTAATCTCTCTTCTGTGACTTCCAAATAGAATGACAATTATTGTTGGCAGCAGTATAGGCGTTTATGGTATCAGTCAGGATTATTATGAATAGTTGGAGATGGTAAACTTGTATAACAAAGTTCAAATGATAACAGCTGCCATATGACAACAGCCATTATGGAGAGCTTTCCTGCAATGCAGGGCATTTCAGCTGAAAATGATGGAAGTCTACCAGAAATGAGTATGAATCTGTGTGAAACAGAACTCAAAAGGGAGGAGTTACAATATGTTATTGGTGATCTTGGGACATAAGTGCATCATCACTTAATCAGTGTTATATACTAATTTTCAATGGAGTTACTTATCTCTCTAGCATTCCTGAAGAGTCATTTCTGTCTCCCAGCCTGGTACACTGAAAAGTATAGCTTAAAATTGAAATATCAAAATGCCATTTTCCTTACAAAGATCCTTGATACACCCTTGAAATTACACTAAAACTCCCTTCAATAGAATAGATGAAACTATGTTACTGTGTGCAAGAAATACAGCCTTATATCTACACCATACAAGAGAAAAACACTATATCAGGCAAAATTCAGTATCTGTCCAATATTTTGTGAAAGGATAGCTAAGAATGAAGGGCTGCTTGTATTCAAGTTAATGTGAAACAATTTGAAGTAAGGATAAAAGCTGGGTAGCCAGACTTGCAGGATGCTTGCCCAAACCAGCTTTATGGAGGTTTATCTTTACTAATGATGAAAAGCAAAATATTGGTAGTGGTTTTTAATGTTCCTCAAAAACAGAAGAAAAAATGTTTCTATAAACAGAATCACACAAGTTTTCAAAATATCCAAAATGCTGAAAAATATGTTATCACATTTGAAAAAAGATAAAAGAGAAAGTCTAAACAACATCCACCACATAGCCAGTCTCATTGCTTACTGCTTTTTCTGGTTTAAGCAGGTGTTTTGTTTGTGTGCACTGAAGTGTGAGGAAGCTGAAGGGCTCCATTATAAGCACCACTCTGCTCCCCTTCTAAGGCAAGTTTGCAAGCTGGGCAATTGCCCCAGCAGAGGAAAGCTCCACACCCTTGCCTTTGGGCAGGGCTTCTCTTTCTTAGAGGAACCATATACCTGACAAGTCCTGCAGGTGCAAAACAAAGGAGTGTGACCAGAAACAGACTGAGGAAAAGTCACGCAGAGTAAACTGAGGTTTCAATGCACACGGTCAAGTGTGTCTTGCTGACTCCTGGAAACTTTACAGGAGTTCTGGATGGCACTGACCTGAAAGACAGCTGTTCAGCAGAAGACTTACTTCTTTCTGTCAATATTACTCCTTTAACTATTTAAAGGTATATATGAAGTTTTAGACTTGAGGCTTGTAACAGAAGGCAGACTGTGAGAGGGTCTAAGCCTGGATGAACTTAAAGTTTAATATATATATGTTCTGATGAACTGATATTGTAACAGATAACTAAAAGCTATTCCATGTTGTAAACTCCCTGAGGCAAAGTCTACTCATTCATTTGTATAAAAACATCAACACACTGTGTGCTGGGTAGTAAGGAAGATAATCCTCAGCCTTCCCCCGTCTCATACTCTTCAGGAGAGGGGCCAGAGCACAGGAGGGAGCAGGAGTCAATATAATCAGCCTTTGCTGAGCTAGAAGGGAAATCCAGGAAAATCATAAAGATTCTGAGACTTGAACTTTTAAACAGACTTCAATTTTAACCAGAAGAGAACTTATTTTATAACAATAATTATCAACTCTGTCTGACTGCCAACAATGCTTAAGACTGTGGGTTCCAGTTATTTTTCTCAGTTGAGAAAGGTCAGACCAAAGGTAGGAGCATGAACACTGTGCACCTTTAAACTCGGGGCATGAGGTACCAGTGGTACTGTTTGGATTATGCTTCTTTAGCTCCACATTCTGGGCAAATAATGCAAATTTTACACAAGATTTTTTGAGAAGTTTAAATAAACTGTATGAGAACTTCTGAAATCATGAAAAAGGAAGCTTAGCTACTTTAGGAATGATCTGCTTTGAATCTCTTAACAAATACTGTGCTTTGCTTTGTCATTAACTCATTACCTCTGAAGTTCCCACAAACTGCTCGCAAGTAATTTTCTTAATATTCTCTTCAGTGACAGATATTTTACATATTAAATCTATTTTTCATGTTAGCCTAATGATCAAGAAGGCTGATGTAATCCACTGGGGGAACATATATTCTAGTTTTCATTCATGCTTTAGAGTATTGTCACAGTTCAGCACAAAGGAGTAATCTGATTGTTTCTCATAAAGCAAGAACAAATAATGATTGAAGGATTTCTTCTATTTAAAGCTATGCTTTGCAAAGCCTATTGAACTTGTTAGAAGAGTCATCTCTGATGCGTACACTAACTACACAAAGCTGCTGCACAGTTGCCATTCAAGAGCTAATTTAGTACCAAAAGGCCAATATTGCTGACTTGCAGATTACAAATATCACAAGATATTAATTTATTTATATTTAAATCAGGATAAAAGATTAAGAGAATTTTCAGTAGATCCATTTCCAGTTAAAACGAGCGTAAATTTGAATTACTTTTTTATGATCTGGTACAGCTGGGATTTGAAAGAGTTGCCGCCAGAATGATGCAAAGCATTTGCCTTTGACAAAGTAACGCAAAATTTGTGTAAGTGGGTGAAAGAGCATTAGATTATTTCACCTTGTAGGTCAGCTGGAAAATGCAATATGTATTCTGATTATGAGAAAACAGAGTGAAAGGCAGAAAACAGGTGCTGAGCGATTGAGTTTGTGGGTGCGGCGGGGCCGATGGGTCCGGGCTGCCCCCCGCCGCCTCCCCGGGCCCGGCTCCGGGACCAGCAGGGACGGCTCTCATGGGTTTGACCTCCGGGCAAAGATAACTCTTTCATACCCCCTGTTCCACTTTTCCACTTTGTATCCAAGTCCTCCGCTATAAAATGTAAAACCAGCACATAGAGCATACTGCTTTGGAGGTCTGCCACTTGCATTCAAGCAACCATTTGTACTTTTGCAGGCGTAATCAATCTCCTGTTGCTATCAGCAGGGAGTGGGGCTTTGCTGCTTTATGGCTTAAAAGTAGTTTTGTGCAAATTCTACTTCCCCTCCCCCCTCCCTTTAGCTCCACTACTCACAGGATTTCCAGGGACATGGGCTAGAGCTGAGAAAAGAAGCTTGTTTGATTTAAGCACAGAGGGGGTTTTTGTGTGTGTGTTTATATTTTCTCTGCATCTATTAAGGGGTGAGGGGGAGAGACTTCATTTATATGTTAATATTAGCCGGCACCCTGACTAAACTGACAGAACTATTTCATGGGAAGCTGACAAATTTTGTCAGCTAGGCTATCTTTCCACATCTCAATAGTGGCAATAATCTTGATTAGCAAAACAATTGGGGGCCAAAGAAGTCCTGCCGCTCCAAAGACCCTCTTCTCAGGTTACAGTTTGCTAATGTGATGAATCCAGAGAGTCCTTCAAGCTTGAAAAAATGCCCCAAAGCAGCTGAATTTAGGCAAATGAAGGGAACCATTTTGGATGCTGGACAAAAGGGGTTAATTTGATCGACCATGTCTCCATAGTCTTATAACAATCATTTACTTAACAAGCATATAGAGAGTCATTCCATGGAAACTGGTGGAGTTAACAGAGGAAGTTCGAATAGAATATCTGTTTATCCCAGATGTGTGGGAATTTTAGCCAAAAAACAACACCACATAATTGCTGCCTGTGGTATTGATTCCTACACAGAAACAAGAGCAGAACTAAAGGGCTCTGAGCACGTTATGAAGGCCTCGGCTACGAAGCAGCACAAGCTTCCATTTTTATTAGCTTGTTGCATTGCTAATAAAATAATTAGAAATTAACCATTTCAGGGAAACTAAATGAACTAAAAAGCTTTGTGCAGTCCTGTTTTTGGTGTGATTTAAGGTACCTATTTCTGTTTTCATAAATAATTTCTTTGTAATATTTTTGACACATATTAATACACCTTCATGCCATTTATTATATAATTACATAACGAGCCATGTTTTGAATTTTGTTTATGCAGCTCAAATCTGATGTATTTCTTTTAGTGTAATTATGCTGGTTTTGCTTTAAAAACAGAAACAAATAGTTACTAGAGTTGCAAGTACATGGAAATTTACTTGGTCCGGGTCAGCATAAATATATAATCACAATATACCATAGCCATCTTGCTTTTGTGCCCTATCTCCCACCTATTTATGCACGTCATTATTTTATTAATTTGTCATAAATTGATCTAAAATAGCTGTTATTCATGGGATAGTTTCTGTTTAATTCCCTTTTTGATGGCTGATGCAATTTGCAGGCTTGCATTGAAAAGTTTACAATAAAAACTACTATCTAAAGCTACATCTCTTTTCACAGAGTTGTTCCTCCACCCTACCCCCCAACATTTTTGGAGTAATTTCTTATTTTACTGAAATAAAAATTACCACTTGTATCATGTTTTTTAAGACAAAGGGATTTGACCTTGTGTGTACACACTGGTGAATATTAGCCTAAATATACATTTTGCCAGACATCAAACACTGGGTTCTTAAAAAAGGCCGAATGGGTCTGTCTTCAAGGAGTTTCAGACTCAAACTTTACTTCTACATTACGCACATATGAAAGAGGGACCACTTATCATGAAAAATGAGAGGAGGAAGAACTCTGGCATTTTTACTTCTTGTTCTTTTGCACATTGGCAGTGCTATACAGACCATTTAGCGGGAATTCACTCTTTAAAAGATGCCAGTTATCATTAGGAAGATTTTGATACAGTCATCAAACTCTCTTTACACTTCAAACTGTTTTCTTGATAACAGAATCTATGATGGAAGTCTCCAACTGCATTAACTTTAATGTGAGCAATTAAACTTTTTTTTCAATTTCCCTCAAATTTGTGATAGGATGTGAACGGGAACATGTTTTTAAAGCTGACTACTTCCACACTGAAATACATGGACAGAAAGATTTATCTGCACAGATTTGTCCATACTCTTTCACAGTGACAACAGTCAAGAAAAAGAGTATGCAGAATCTCCATGCATAAAGAACCTCCAACAGTTACACTAGCACAGATTACTGCCCATTTATATTTAATGTCTAAGACGGATATCTGAACCATAGCATCAGTCGTTCCTCATTTCCCTCCAAGTCAATGGATGCCTTTAAAGATTAGGTAATACAGATTACTCAGAAAAACTCTGTTTGATGGCAGGTGAAATTTTGCCTGAGCTAAAATGTTTACCAATAATGTGGCACGCTTGCAACCAATGAAACAGACTTAGAGGAGTGTGTGACCCCCTCTATTTGTTTGAAAACTCTGCACACAGCCTCTATCTTTTCAGCATTCTGTGCTTCCAGATGTTCAAAACTGGATTAATTTTTTAGGAAGCTGAGGTGCTATTTTTATACCATCTGTTACACACTACCATAGTGAAAAAGAAAAGGAAAACACACTATATGACTAACATCAAACCGTTACATGCTCTTTAAGAATCTCATAGTTTTTATCACATAGATCTCTGTCTCTACAAAAATATCCATCTTTTAACTCTCTCATTTAGTGCTGCTTTTAACAATGGCACAGGTTGCAATGACAGTACCAGCAGAGAAGCTATGCAGCCCTCATGCCATGAGGCTGATAAGGAATTCAATCTATCTATGCGAAGAATTTTTTTTTTTTAAACTTTCATTTGTTCAGCCTTTCAGAACAGCAGAGTGCATCTAAACCTGAAGTTTCAACCCAAACAAAAGTTTCCTTATGGCATCACACGTGGTTTGTTTCCTTTTAGGTTAATGTGGTACAAAATTTCAAACAATTCCTCAGCTTTGAATCTTTTGTATAACTTGAGTGGATCAAATATGTGATCCTGGCTGTGCACAAGTTAGACTCTAGCAATGACCCTCAGGGAGGCTTGGAAGTTTTCACTGAAAGAAGGACTCTCCCTCCTACAGCCAGTAGCACGGACAGTCCATGGAAAGACAAAGCACTCTGGGCTGAAGTGCCTTCTCTGAGGGACCTTGGGAGCAGAAATGAGACAGCCTGGAGGTGGCACAGTGCCTTTGGGTTCATTTCCTCACCAGTTCCTTGTGATACACGATATTTCCTTACACATGTTTGTTGATATTTACACAGCAAGATGAGATAGTGACTGGCCTTAGCTCATTTCAAACTGTAATTGTTTAGGTGGCAGCACAGATTCTGTGCTTGATACATTGAGAGAGACAGACAGCATTGCCATTAAGGCTTTGTTTAGGCAGGATATCCATAGCTGCTGGCTGTAAAAAGGTAGAACTAGCACAGGTACTAATACTGCTCTGTGCTAGTATTTCCCCCTTCTGACCTGATTCCAAAAAGATCATAAGTGAAGAAGAAACTGGCAATATACATGCTTTGCACAATTTTAAGGAAAATAGCTTTGGTCTGGTTCCAGATATCAGCAGCAGGATGAACACAGAGGGTAACATTTAGTTATAGATTAATAATCCAAGTACAAATAGTTCTGAACAAATGAGAAAAACATAAACCCACAATATTAAGCAAACCACAGGACAAAGATCACTCTAAATCCTCAGAGATATATTATTTTTAAGTGGGGAAACAAACCATACAGGAGTCATTGAACTCTGTGATGTCAATACCGAGGTGAACCAGCCTGAATGATGTATGCAACAAAGAGTTATGAAATGTAAAATCCAAGAAAAGCAGGTGGAGTTTACATGAACATCAGTGAACTCACTGAACCAGAGAATGAGTATTTTTTCAAAAGTTCTCAAAGTCCTTTAAGAGAGAATTTAATGGCAGGTTATACATCAAATAATCAAGAAAATCTCAGAGGAAAGCAAATTAACTATAAAATTCCATCATTCCTATGTTATTGAAAGATGTTAGTGCCACTGGAATCAATTTTAGTTATATAATCTTCTGCTTGCAAGACTTTAGCTAGAAAAAGTAACCGATTGTTCACTCATCTATGAGTAAATGAAGAGAACAAGAGACAAAAGGATTTCTTTCACCAGGAAAACAGCAACATGTTTCTCTGGAGAGACAAATTCTGAACTATTGCATGAACTGCAACTCACCTTACACAGTCTGGTCTTGCACTGTGTTTTTCAACTGGTCATCCTGTAGCTCATGCATTGTTACCACTGAAGAATTTTTCTAAGAAAGGTAAATGTTGTACAGGCCAGAATTAACATGCAAAACCTGCTTCCCCACACTTCAGTGAAGAACTAGAGAAGAATATCTGTTGAAAGTAGAATTTTTCCATTAATTTTGCATTAATACTTGGACAATAATTCTGTTATACTAGACTAGGGCATAAATCATTTTCTGTCACCCATTGATAACAGCAGAATAGTCATCTGTCTATCACTGTAATAAAACCATTTTGTCAAAAAAGGTTGTTAGATATCACACAATGAATGCTATCAAATTAGCTGTTATCTATCCACCCGAGACAATCGTCAGATTGTGTTACTCCTCTGAAAATTAAAAGATACAATATTATAGATCTCAGGTCACTGGCACATGAAAGCATTCCCATTATATCAGGGTTTATTTATAAATAATTCTTCCTGCAAATTTACCTGCTTCCACTCCAGCATAAACCTTTTCAAAACAATCCTTACTGCAGAGCAGAAAAAAACCCAACATGTTAAGATTGATACATTTATATCATAGAACCAAGTAATTTTGTTGCTCTGGATTTCTACACAGATATTTTCATTTCTGTTACAGTTTACTTCAGATCTTTCCACAGATGTTACCTAATAATACTTTATGTAGGTGAAGTGTCACAGAAATGGCTATACCCCTAGTGAAATATAAACTCTGAACTTGCACAATTGTGCATCCTCTTTAACAAAAGCAACTTGACATTTCCAGCTGTTTTTCTTTATGAATGTATTCATTCTTGCCTTATAATTACCTTGAAAACAAAAAAATATTCCACATAATTAAGGTTTTAGTTCAGCTGCAAAAGTCAACATTTATGACAATGCATCGTAGAGAATGAAAAAAAAAAAAAAAAGATAGGTTTTCATGCTTTGGATCAACACAATTTATACCTGAAATGTTCCTGTACCATCTGAAGTTTGGTAATACTTGTGTCATAACTAAAGCTTTCTCATGTCCTGTCAGCTTCAGTTCCCTGTCTTAATGCTCAGAGCGTATTTTGCCAAATTTGTAACATTGGGTAACACACAAAGCAGCTTTCTTTCTTTTTTCTAAACAGATGATTTCTTAAAATTTTTTATGAGATATGAATCAAACTTTGATCTTCAAGGTGAATCATTCATTAATCATAAACAAAACTGATTAAATCAGGGACACATCAGCACATATTGTAAAAATAAAAGCTTGCACAAGCCTTTTATTTAATATTAACTTCATTATGTTTTTATGTGAATTCTGGGAAGTTGGTCATCCCAGCTTAAAGTTAATATTTCCTTAGGAAAAAAACCTGTGTCATGTGATTATTCTTCATGTAGTTAGATGGCTTTATACATGTTAATGGTTAAACTACTTCACAAATGACATTAAATAGAAAGGAGGAATGTAGAGAGCTTTTATTAATTCTGTTGTGTCTTGGAATTACTCTGACACATAATACAGACTAAAAAGAGTTTCTAATCAGAAGAATGAAACAAATACATTCAGAGGAGCATATGGTGCCTTATGGAATTGCACATGATAGGAAGAAAAAGACATAATGTATTTGTTGTCCTCCCAGGATGGTCTGTGGACCAGTCTAGCTCCTGCTTGCAATTCAAAGCAGTTCTTTAAAGCATTCATCTTTCTTTTCTACTGTTTATTTTTGATAATTTGACCAATCCATTGAAACAATAAGCAAGTTGCAACTGTTCATGAGAGAGGAAAGAGTCATACCTTTGATAGTTATCACCTTTTGCACTAACTGGTTGGCTTTTTTTGGTTATTTTTTGGGGGGGGGGGTGGTCGAGGAGAACAAAAAAGAGGTTTCCTCAGTTTGAAAAATGGTAAAGTAGGAGTTTGTGTTCTGAGCATAGTACCTATAGATAGTATGTATGTCCTTCATACTTGTTCTAGATCCAATCTGATAAGTCTGAAGTTCTTGCATGTGGAGGATTTTCCTGCCAGAGAACAAACATAAGGTATAGGAATGGCTATTGGAGCTTTGGGAGGAGTTACCTCATCTATCTGAAACAGCAACAGCTGAAATCTGAATATATGAGAAGGAAAACTTCAACTGACAGAAGCCAGAACCCACCTCCAGGAATGCACAAAGTAGCAAACGTGCCGTTTGGATAGGAATGGTTTTCCCCCTCTTTATTCTATGAAGGCAATGCAGTTTGAAAGTTTGGAAGGCACATACAGAAAACTGTACAGCATAATCTAAACACCTTGATCTCTCTGAGCACCTACCCTTTCAGGAATCATTGACAGTCATAGTTACTAATGATTTCCACCCCCACATCTCCCTCAATAATATATGTGTTATACACACAATACATACAACATTAAGCTGCTATCAAACAGCCCATGTACACAATAAAAAGCCATGGGTAGTGTCTAACTCTGACAGAGACACTGCATCTGTAACATCCACAGAGGCTGCAGGAGATGCTGTAAGGCTTAGGAGAAACAAAATGTTAGGCTTAGGGAGAGCCTGAAACACCCAGCATCATAGACTCCTGTTCTGGGAAACCATACTCCAGATTTAGAGTGAAATGAAGAAAGAATGGAATAAACAGGAAAAACTTCAAGAGGATAGATAATAAAAGCCATGTAACCAGAAAATTGCTCACTGCTTTATCATCCATGTATTAGCATCCCAAGTTTCATCCAATGGTTAGTTACAGTGTAAGGCTACATCTGGCAGTCACAAAATCTTCATCAGTAAGGTAGCTCCTAGTCTGAACCAAACCAGTGAGAATATTCAATTTTATAAGCCGGAATGCTTGTTTTAAGGAAACATCATAGCTAATCATATAGGAAACAGCACAACTGAAAATCCAAACCAAGAAAGCAACCTACAGCCACAGAAAAGTTTGGTTCCAGGTAAACACAAAACAGGTAAGACCAATATGTCCTTCTTTCAAGGGTCTTTAACTATGAAATGGAGTGGAAAATGAAGAATGAAATGGAATGGAAAACCAAACCAAACCCCCTCAATAGACAGTGTTGCTTTGTGTCATGAAATTAATGTCCAAATCTTCTACAACTTATCCACAGTACTGATCCAAGCCCTGGAGGGCTGCTACAGTGTCTTCCCCTATCTTATCCCCTCAACCTCCATCTGCTAATAATGATCTACGTAATCCACATGTCATGTGATACAGTCATCAAAAAGTGATGTACCTGCACATAACACATACAAAACAATATGAGAAGATATTTTTAAAAAGAAGAGAGAACCTTAAACATTAATAAGTAGCAAATCTGTGAAATCAAAGCATTTTCCTCCTTTTTTTATAATAGCCTTTCATTCTTTTTATGATTTGTCTTTGAGAGCTCTTAAGCTCTTCCTGTGGATGACAGTTGATATTGTTCTTCCATCCTGCTGCAGACAGCATAAGGGAGGGAGGGAAAAGAAAAAAAAAAACCTATTGTACAGCTTTTCGTCTCTGAAACATGATTTTTATAATTAATATATACAACTGAGAAGAGAAAGGTACGTTATAATGAAGTGCAATTAAGAGGTGTTTGTTCCTGTCCCACACATAAGATGACTATAATTTCCATGGCTGTTTAGAAGTCAACCATTATCATTACATTTCACACATCTTTTCTACTTTTTTTACACTCTGATTTTGTTTATTTTCAATTAAAAACTCCAAATAAACATGCATACAGAAAATCTGATATTCAAGTAACATAATCTTTTAATTATATTATGCAGTGATCATTAAACCTAATGCTTATGCTAACCTTTTTGGATTTAATTTCATGGGCATGAATGGATCTGTCAATTTTGCATTAGATTTAAATTCATGCAAGGGAGAACAGAATGTGCATTTACCCAGTTTATATTGCATGTAACCACTGATGTATTATTAGAGGAGTAATTTAAGTGTATTCTTTTGGAACTGTTGTTTTTAAATTCCCCCGGTCTGTATCACAGCATAGTTTTCTACTTTAAATTTTCTGTTAATATTGTTTGCATTACTGTAGTGACTACCGCCTCTAATCTCACATACACCCACACAAAGCAGTAATCACTGCCTGGGAGAGATGTGAAGATATTTAAGGGACAAACTATGAAGAATAAGACACATTCTGACTGAAGTGATGCTGACATTTTTGTTGTCTTAAACGCAGCTCCTCTGAGAGGGTTCCTTCACATCTGTGTCCTGGCTGAAGTTAGGACTAGCCTAGCTAAAGTCACAGGAGGTCAAAGCTGAGAGTCCTGGCTCCGCTAATCCAGCAAAGAGAGCCACAATGACTGGGCAAGTTCAGAATTAAAGCTGAATCTGTGTTGTGAGCTGAACTGCCACTAATGCCATGGGGGATCAAAACAAATGCTATCTTTCTGGTTTAAATTTGTAAAACCTTTATAAACTGGGGAGCTACAAAGGACCACTGGCTGACAAAGGGATTCAGATGGACAAACTAAAAATTATGGCATTAATTAAAGGCCATTGAAACACATGAAAAGATTAACATTGAGCACAGTGGGTTTCTGCACCGAGGCAATTTACCTCCAGTAGGAAGTAGATGTTACCTTATCTTCAGAGGAGAAAAGCATTTTTCTGTTCAGGCACTTCTATTGCTGAAAATATTCATTACCACTAAATTACTTGATATTTTTCCCAGTTTTGCTCATCTGCTATTATTTCTGTAAAAAATTTTGACAGACATAATTCTCTATGTGCACTTGTGCCATTTAAGCTAAATAACATTGCTCACACAATGAGTATGAACTCTTTTACCAAAAGAAATATTTTCTTTTAATTATTTTCATATGTTTTTGTTTCTACAGAATACTTCCTGAGAAAAATAGTCCAGTTTTAGTTGTAACAGACTACTTGCAATCTCTGTAAGACATCCTTACGTTTACTACTGCTGTTTCTTGCTTTTGTTCGTGGCTGTAATTCTAAAAACATCTTAAAGAGATAAATTTAAGTAAATCTTCCATATTGGAAAAACACATATTGTCCCTTTCTTTACCCCTTTAGTTTACAGCTTATCTTCATGTTTGTACTCTCTCCCCCTCATAATATACTGTTCCAACAAATACTCAGCCTTATTTGATTGACACAGAGTTGATATAAACCATGAGAAGGACTTCTATACATTCTATACATTATTTCAGAAAACTTTATCCACTTATTGTCCATTTGCTGACTATACTAAGTGCATTGATTTATAGCTGATATTTTTCTGACTTTAAAACTGTTTTCCTCAAATTTAATATCAATGGATAGAAAAGCTTTTTGAACAGTTTGAAATATTTTTTGAAACTATGCAATAGAATATACTCCCAGGTTGATATATTATTTTGCATTGTTTCCCCTTTATCTTCTGTTTTATATTAGAAAAAGTAATAAAATCTTGTATTGCAAAAAGCCAACAATTCAACCAGCTCTATTCCAGAAGTTAAAAAAACTTCACTTTGCCAAAGCACGGATTGTATCCCAGCTGCTCTCTGGTAAGATGTGTTAGAGTGACCATACAGATTTCTCACTTGCATGATGAAAGACAGACTTGGGGGTATTTGCACTTTATTCATTGATTAGAAGCAAGGAGCCAGCCAGAACCACATCTTTCAACAGCTAGAGAAGATTAGAAGTTGTATTTTTAATGTGAAAATGCAGCACCAGTTGAAAAAGTTTCCAGTCTTGCTGATTTTACCCTTTGGGCTGCACAAAAGTAGTAAAAATAAGACAAAACTTCCTATCTCAGTCTGCTTTCTAGATTTCCCGACCCCCTTATTAATCCTTCCTTTCTTCTACTTTCCCATTTTATTGGGAATCATCTATAAAGCATCTAGAAGTTGTTGAAAGGAAAAAACTGAAACTGCATGAGATAACCAGCAGCTGCCACATGAAGTTGCATGCAGCCTGTACACAAAACTTCAATTACCAGCTGTACTGAGTTCAAAGGGATTATTTATGGGAATAAATGTTCTGGTGTTCTAGTGTGGACACAGTCCTGATCTAAATGAAGCAGAGAAAGGGGCTGTGCTCCTCCTCTCCCTTGCCCTTTTTGGTAAAGTTCTCTTTGAAAATTTAAGTGCTGCTTATCGGATCATTTCCCTACTTCTTGCCAAACCCTACTCACTTGAATAACAGTACAGCTCAGAACTCTATTATATTATTAATCAGCCTTATAACATCTTACCAGTCATCCCATAATGACAGAAAATACTGAGAATTCAACATGCTAGAGCAGTAAGTAGTGTAAATCATACACTTCCAATGAAATTCATAGCTTGAAGTATTCCACTATTATAAGTCATATTGTGCTAAAGAAGAGATTTCACAACATATCTTCACTCCTCCTCCTCCTTCCAAGGTAGTCTTTAAATTCAGGCACAACCCACAGTTCAAGTTTGCTGTGCTCAGAAAGGCTCTAAATGCTCCCTGTAGCACAGCAGGAGGCTCCTTTAAGGCAGTTGAGATTGGTGGGTGGATTGAGAAGGCATGAGACCACAATTATACCCCATTTCAATGATATGTCTGGAGCTGTAGTGACTCCAGACAAAGAAGTTGAAGTGTATGGGAGCTGATATGTCTGCAAGACAGACCTAAAAATACCTGTCGGGGCTGCAGATTTGGAGCTATTACCAAGAGCAATTCAGAGAGTTTTCCTGCTGGGAGCCAGAGGTGCTACTGAATCTTTCACAACAGGCTGTTTGGGGTATCTGGCTATGAGTGAGGGAAGCACAGATGTTTCTGAGGTGCACTAGTGGGTATTCATCAGTGCCAAGAGAATATCAGAAAATCTGGAATAGGATTCAGCTTCTAAAGCTGATTCTAAACTTGATTCCTAAATTCTACTAAAAGTATTTTCAATTTTCTCTTTGCATTGAGGATCAGTATAGATCTAATGATAAACCAAAATGTATCCATGTCTCACAGGTTTGCCTTTATTTTCTGAAGTGTATGTGACTTTTTTATGAGCTACCTTTAGCATGACACCATGCAGTAACTTGGGCATTAATACATACAGTGAGATGCATTTCATGCAAATATCTGTGTCTCCCAACACTCTTCTACAGGAACTGTAACAATACAGTATCAGCAACTCCGGTGACCAATAAAATAATCACTGAGTCCAGAGCTCACATGGACACAACTTGCTTTTACAGTTATTAAATTCAAAGTTATTTTCTTCTGACAAATCCTCACAAACTTCCTGCATTACTAATATCTGCCACACCAGTGCACTTTTCAGGTTTCAAAACCTGAGATATTCAATAAACTTCACAACCTTCCTATGAGGTAAGCACCAATTTATTATCTCCCTCTGAAGAGGAAGGAAGTGTTTATACCGTGGAAAAGCTGGATGCAGTTTTCCTTTGAAATCTGTAGCACAGACCTGTGACTTAGGTATTTGTGGTTTGAAAAATTTGTAACTTAAGTATTTTTACCATGTTTATTTACACTGGAAGCTTTTCAGTACTCATTAAGAGCACATCACTCATCATACGCTCTCATTTGCTCTGAAAATTAGGTGCTTTTTATTTATTTTTAAAAACCTTATTGCTGAGCTGCTTCCACAATTTTCTCCTAATCTGTACATGAAGAATTATAAGTTTGAAAAGTTTAATTTTTTATTCAGTGATCTGGAAAGCACAGAAATACTGAACCCATTCAGGCAAATGAGGAAGTTTTTCATTTCAATGAAAGAGTATCACTTGGATATATTTTGAGCAATAATGTTTTCACAACTTGATTTCAGCACTACTATGAAGATTTCTGTAAACAGCTTTGCCTATCCACATGCTCTCCAAATTTACTTTTCAGAAGAAATATCACAGTTTTTGTGTTAGCTGAATGATAGGGAATATGAAATTATGGCATAACTGGCTAAGTTGAAACAAATAGTCTTTTTTATTAACCTTAGTGAAGCAAGGATTTCTTGATGGCAAGGAAAAAACCTGCTAAAAGCTTACAACCCTCCAGAATTTGATCCTAATGATAGGAACGCAGCAACTGCTGAAGTCAGGTTTCCAAAGTGAAAACCCATGTTCCATTGGCCCCTAAAGATGGGGGAGTAGAAATTGAATTCCTTAAAAATCCTTTTATTAGCAGCAAGATAAACATTAAGAAATACTCAGAATTAAGACAGACACCAGAAAAATACAAGTACAGATGTTGATGTCAGCTTTGACAGCTACACTGCTGACTGGCATATGCATGTTGACAGCTGAAGATGAAGGGCTAAAGTAGGAGGAGAAAAATATTCCAATTCAATTTAATTGATGCAAATGACTAAGACATAAGTAAACTATAACATGAGCTATGAAACAGAAATACCATATTCAAGCAAATTTAAGTACTTTGTGAATTTTTATACTGAATAGATACCAATAGATCAAAGTCATCCTCTCTACCTGTAGGTGTGTTTTTAAAATCATTCTAAGGAAAAAACCTGCATTTACCATGATGAAAATGAAAGAATTAAGATCATACACTGAAACAGTTAATCATTTCAGTAAATGCTGATAGCCCCAAAACTCTGCAGCCCAGAAATTAGCTGGAAAATACACTCAAGGATAGCTGTTTTGCAATACCCCAGGAAGCACCATACATTTCCTAGATTTATCCCTCTGCTCCCCATTATCCCTTGTTCATAAAATATCTCCCAATTCAATATTTTACAAACAGAAAAGCAAGAGACATTTCTTTTCCCCCCATGCACATTAGTTTCTCTTATTTTAATTTGCCCTGTGATGTTTGATGACCCTTCTGGCTAAGGCAAGTGCTTGGAGATCTTGCAGAACTTTGGCAAAAATATTACAGTTTCTGGAAGATTTTTCTGAAATCACTGCCAAACTTGTTCAGCACTTAAAACATTTGTGACTATAAATGAGTATATCATTTCAGAATGGATCTACATTGAAGCCTATTCAAAATAACATATATATATATGTTGTGATTACGAAAGTAAATGAAGACCAAGCTTTCCAAAACTGTAGTTCTATTCCACCTTGAATGCAAACTACAATTTCAAGCAAATAAATTTTAGATTCCTTTTACTGCAGCTGTCCTGCTTGACACTCAGAAAGAAAAGAAAATGTCCTGAAAAAGCTTTACGATTTGTGTCATTTTTTTTTTTTTTTAAAACCATCAGGGTTAAAAAAAAAAGCTACAACAAACTAAAAAAAACAAACAAAAAAGGTCTACTTGGCACAAAATTAAATGTCTTCTTTAAAACATTTTAATCACTTGTAAAAAATAAAGGGCTCTGCAGGTTGGAAATAAAGGGAGGGAGGTAAATTCCTAAAGTCCAACAACCCTGGACAGTCTGGAGAGGTGTGAGATGAAAGCTCAAAGCCTTTATTCTGGATGAAGCCAAGGGGATGTCTAAAGCTGCAATTCCTCCTTGCCATTTACTTCAGTTCCTCACAAACATTGCTCCTGCATGTACCGTAACACCAGCCACCTACTTCAACATAAACAAATTGACAATGTAGCAACCTGTTCTCACGCATTTTGTCATATCCAGGCAACTCCTGGTTTTGAATATACCAGAGAATTTACTCTACATTTTGGTATTTCAGTAGGGGTTTTTTCTCACTTGAATGTGTTCACCAATTCAACCTGAACTAATCACTACTTTGGGTGCCAAGAATGACCACGCCCAGTCAATTGGTATTTACCAGGAAAAACCATCCAAAGAGATTTAGATATCTACTGTAACTTGAAGTATCCAGAGAATAAAGTCCCTCAGACTGTGTTTTAAAGATTTGCCGTGGAAGAACAAAAAATAATATTTGAAATAAACTACAGATTTTTTTTCTGTCATCCATAGAATCACCTTCAAACCTGCTGTGCATGCAGGTGTCTCCAAGAGCAGATATATTACATGCCCACAGGCAAACCACCTGCATGAGGACAGAAAGCACCTGGAACACACAGTTCACTTCACAGCACAGGCTTTACCTGTAACCCCTCTGATCCTGAGCTGCTCCAGCACTGGGAATGCCCAGAAACACCAATGCTAACCACTCTTAGCTCCCTTCTCCTTGGGATCCTGAAGTTGCCAGGCTGTGCCCTGACAGTCCCTTCCCAAAGATCCCCCACATGGCAAACCCAGAGTATGCACATTGTCCATGTAAATTACTGTGGGCAGGAGACTCCAAGTTCAGCCTGGAATTGACTCCAGCCACTGAGACAGTTTGCCCAGAGCACAGTCCGTACTCTTGAGAACTTTAGGATAAAGTCACCTGCCAGCCAGACTGAACAGTCCCAACTGGTCAGGAGTTCCTTCCTTCCAGGTGGTCTAAGTGATCCTAAAGCCTTGCAATACACTGCTGGAATAACTGTCCCACAGTCTTTTTTGTTTCTCCATGGATAATCAGAAGACTCTGAGCTGAAAGCTGTTTATGCAAAGAGCTGGACCCCACTTAAACTGGAATCCAATATCCCAAAATCTGTGAACAGGGAAACTAAGGAATACTATTATTTAAATTTTCAAGATACTGGAGACACTCATACACACAAGATCAATCAGGGAAGTAAATACCATCAGTCAGAGGGAAGCCTGTTTCATGGGTGCTTCTATTTTGAAGGTCCAGTATTCATGAATGAAACATATTATTTCAGTCCTCAAATCTGTGTACAATTTACTATGAAATGTTGATTCATAATTCTTCATGCTTTTAATGCAGGAATTATATGTATATTTTAAGATAACGATACAGGGCACTTCATAAACACTGTCTTTGATGCAAAAGATCAGACAACTGTTACTGGCTTTTATTAGTGGAGGAGGAAAGTGAGGCTTGGCGTCAGCAGACAGACTATTGTATGTACAATATCTGTGACTTAAGTTTACTCTGAATTGGCTCCTTTGTAAATTCCCCAGGCTCTATGAAATCTCGAGTTGGGGCTGATAAAAACACTGAAAAATAAAAAGGCATCCAAAAACGCATTTTATAAATGCAGCATATTTTATAAAAAGCAATTTCAAATCTGCTCCAGGTAGACACATAAAATCTTATGAATAAGTTCAAAGCATGGTTAGAAAACTTTTATGCACTTCCTTAAAATAAAGAATGCATATGCATGTTTTGGAGAATCTTTGATATAGGTATGTGTGTGCACAAAAGAGTCTGAATTAAATAGTTTCTTCGGTATGAATGTGTAAACATCAGGTTTTGCTATTAATTAACTTTTATTTTTGCTCTGACAAACAGATGCTCCAGCAATAGAATAGACACTCTTACCAAACACTCTCTACTTGATTCAGGGTGCCATTCATTTTCAGCGAAGTTCCATATCTAACAAGTCAATATAGGGCACTGCTCCAGTATCACACTTGATGGGCCTACTCTGAACCAAGGGACGAAACTGCCCGGGGCAGGGTTTGTAAGTGGTGGTAGCCAAAGGAAAGGTCACGCTGGTGTGAGTCCTGAATCATTAGGCCTCCTAGAAAACAACCGCTCACGAGATCTTTATGTATTAAATGTAAAGGAGAGTCCTCATAGGGGAAGCTCAAAGAAGCAGCAAGGAAAGTGTTGCTGTTTTCTCATCTCCTCAGCTCCACCTTGCCATGAAACACACATACCTCTGGAGGCACACAAGGATTAATCATGAGCTGGTGGTGGCATCCAATATATTTTTGACATAAGATATACTCTTTAATTATTCCAATACTACTCATAACTACATTTAAATAGAATAGTATTAGTTGATGAAAAAATACTTTCTTTCATCCTGCTCAGCATCTATCGAGAACAGACACCTCTTTCATAAGCCTGCTAAGTTCATTGATTAATGGGAGGGAGGAAAAACACACTAACTTGAACTTTCAGAATCAGATATTGTGCATTCCAATAATTTTTTTTTTAAATTACTCTTATTGCAAACCCATATATTACTAGCTTAATCCACTTAGTATCTACAGAGCAGTATTTTCAGCATCCACATAAGATACATTGTTAAAGTTTCCAAGTTATTTTTAAATTTTATATTTTATTTTGTTGACTTTAGCCATTAAAATGTGGAACTAACATGATTCAGCCACATGGCAGTGAAGGTACTACTTCAGGCAAGGACTCTTCTCTTAACTAGACTCCTAACCTCATACTTGAAAACTTAATAGCAGGAGTGCAATTGAAAAGGAGTAAAACTGCATTCTCTTCTATGCTTTGTCCCAGAGCTCATGAATAATGTTCTAAAAATCTCCTATTCAAGCCATAAATTCATGAGTTATTCTAGCAAGAGGCAGTGGCTTAAGCACTCCTTACTACCCAATTCAATGCTTCTGTTACAGCTGGCAAACTGGATTTGGGTTAAAAAGGATGAGGCAAAGATGAACGTTTTAAAGACACCTTTGCTTCAAGTACCACCATATTTAATAAAATATCCACCTTTGAGTATGGTATTAACCCAAACATTTTTTCTTCCTCTGGGTTTATCATCTACCTACATAAAGCCTAGAACAGGATGAGTAATCAAGAGTGACTTAAGCTAAAAGAACTATCTCAAAAAAGTGTCAAGTTATCCATTAAATCCATTTAATTAGAAAATGAAAACACTTTTTTAAAAATAAAAGAAAAAGGGGGGGGAGGGGGGGAGGGAAGAAGCAATCACCCAAAATGAATAATATGCTTTTAAGAAAGTAAAAGTAATGACAGTGTTTGCTGAGACCGAATTGTTGACCTACTGAAATCAGATTTGACTAGTCCAGAATTTGGGCAAAACCCACATTCTCATTCTTCACTTATTCCATTTGCTGTGATTGGTCACCACATGCCACACTAAAAAAAATATATTCAGAAAGGCATAAAGTAACATTCTGAGTAAAACAATCCCTGACAGTAACATAGAGAGCATTTAAAGAGATAGATGAGCAGATAAAGTGAGGTATGATGGGCCTATGCAATTTCATCAATCACAATTGCACCCTTTGGAACAGTGTTGGCACTTGGGAGCCTCTTGTAAAGGCAGCAAAGGGAAAGATGAGGAATCATTTATCAGTGCTTCTGACCTCCAGAGAGAAGCAAAAATATCAGAGGCTGGAAAGTAGCTGTTTAGCATCCCTTTATTTACCCACTTCATTTAGTAAATGTATTAAATTAAACTGCAGATGTTCTGCTGTCAGCACAGCAGGGTAGCGGCAGAGTATTAGCAGGCTGTTTCCTGATAGAAACATTTTATGTACTGTAAATAAACAAACACCATTTTGTTAATTAGTAAATGAATTATTTTTCAAAAATGCTTCACTAGGCTCTTTATGGCCCAAGCTACTGTAATTCCTATTTTTAGCAGAGACCTTTCAACCAAAGAGGGAAAGTGTTCAAGCCCTTGAACAACTAATTGTTATTATTCCAAACATGTTTTAAGCTATATATTTCAGCAGTACTTCCAGAATCAAAATCACAGTAACTAGATGGAAAAGAAAACCAGAGTGAAAAGAAAAACTCAGCCATCCTTAAGAAAAATGTCAGCAATATCAAGTTTATATAATCAATTTCATTTTAAAAAATACTTTTGTTGTTAATGATCAGAGGGAGATTTTCAGAATATCAAGTGGGAATAACACATATAAAGAAAAATTAATACCTAATAAATTTAATCACAGACTCATATCAAGCATGTATGTTCTCTCAAAAGAATTCACAATGAAAGACCATTCATAGTTGAGAGAAAAGAAAACACACAGAAAGTCAAACCCAAAGTAAACCTAATACATGATAGTTACATTTCATTGCATCATTGTGTTCATTTGTTCCAACTTGCTGGCTCAGGAAAGTTTTTAATAGACAGATGGCTAATTTTATCATTTCAACCCAATTTCTTACTGGATCAACTCCAAAGATCCAGTGTTAGTGTAATGCCATGGATAAAGGTCAACAGAATAAGAGGAGAACATATGCTAATGTCAGCATTTCATGTAGTCTTCTTTAACAGAATATACAGTGCTAAGCTGAGGGATTTGCACTGGCTCAACACTAACACCATATGGGTGGGCTGTTGAAAAGTAATGATGGCCTAAGCGTAGGATCTTAATCAGGTACTGATGGCCAATGAATCAAATAGCACCACACAAGTAATCACTAAGTGATTAAAAAATTTACAGAAGATATATTGCTGAAATTACTCTGCTAACTAGGGAAGTGATTTTGTCTTAGCTAAAGCCTGTCACATTATTACCTCTTAATCTTAACCCCAATCTTTTTTATCCTCATACAAATCTCTCTCAAATAAAAAGAATTCAATTTTGTGGTTGTTATGAACATTCACGTGTGTAAGGAAAGTGTATTTGCAATCTGGTAACTCCATATTATTGATTCCTAAGAATTTATGAAAGGGGCACATCAAGGGCTTTATTCTCCTCAGTAACAGCATGCAATAGGAAAAGTCCTCACAGATTTCGTAGGCAAGCCTTTACTTATTTTCAAAAACATTGTTTGATCTGAAGGAATGACTTGGTTTCATTAGGTAAGTAAGGCTTGACTCTGTAGTATACACCCAATAATTGTATCCCACATTACTGGTGCACAAGTTAAAGTGATACTGGGTACACATGGCACATTGCACACTCTGCATACTGAGATCTGTGCTGTGTGGATGTATCAGGGCACCTGCACACCCTTCTCTTCCTCTAGTTAAAAATACTGCCTGCTTAAGGTAGCCTAGACCGTAACTGGAATTATCAGAAGCAGTGCAGTAGGATGGATGGCTAAACAGATTCCATTTCCCTTAGAAATAAATAAGCACATAAATAATCTCTTAGTTGAAGAGTTGCAGACAGTTTCTTCAATAGAGGGACTACAGAAACACCTGAGAAATTGTAGCATTATACCTATAAGCCCAGTTTCAAAGATGAATTCCCTTTCTCAACCCATCTTCAATTCCACAATGCATCTCACAGGGAGCAGTTTCATGTCACAGCTAAAGCAACCTAAGTAATGTCATCTCAAAAGTGGAAGTCTCTCCTCTTCCCACCTTGTCAGCTAGGTATTTTTATTTTTATCTTCTCCGTTTGGTTTAGCAGAATATAGATAATTTTCTGTTGCTGATGGGAATAACCAAATAGCTTTAAATTGCATCAGCAAGAAGACATGTTTGTCTCTAAATTAAATGGAGGGTAGGAGGGAAGAGGTATGTAGAACTGCCTCCTTCACGCTCAGATTAGCATAGATGTTACGTGAGGCAAGTAACTGCAACCTGTGTCCTTAAAGCTGCAGAGAGATGGGATGATCTCAAAGCTTTAAGCACACAGGTATCTGGTGTGTGTACAGTAATTCATATGCATTTAATAGGAGCTTGGGGGCAGGATGGACAGAAAGGAACTCAGACAACAATGTTGGGTTTTTTTCTTCAAAAACTGCTGTAATGTTTCAAAAATAAGCAGTTGCGGTTAAAAGAAATAGTTTCAAATATTCGACCTTGATACTCAGTGCTGAAGAAGCAGATACGATGTGAACTAATATGAAGACAAGATATTTTTGTAAATTAAGGCTTTGCATTAGAGTTGTATGCTTCTATTCATGGGGCACTGTTTACACTAAGAAACCCTTCACCATGCAGATGGGCTACCCTCACAAAAGGAGAAAAGAGATTTTAGAAGTCTTTCAAATCCTTTTTTATGAAAACTTGATCAATTCTAAACCCAAGTAGTCTCTGCAAGGAACTTTGTTCCCTAAATTTCACTTCCTGAAAATGACTACCAACCCTTTCAGGCATGTCCACAGGAATTTATTCAAAACAAAACGAATAAGCGGAACAAAGCCTAAGATTCTATCTATAGAAAACAGCCTTTAATAATGTCAGGAAAATAACCTCAGAACTCAACTTTTGGGAATAAATGTTTCTATCACACTACTTTGAAGAGTTTAGTTAAATATGCATAAAGTATCACATTTATTTTTACCAAATATGTAATGAAAACAGATTCCTTTATAGTAAATAGCTCTCTGATTTATATTTAAAATTAATCTAGGAAAATACGAGACTCATACTCCAGAGTAAAACTTTACATAAAGCTCAGGACCAATACAAATAAAAACCTGTTTTCAAGAGACAAAAGTGATTTACAACAGAAAAATCTCAAGGTAACTCAAAGATTATTTGAAACTAGTTAACGAATGAAATCCTTAGGAGCTTTTTAATATTCAAACCTGAATAACTATAGTCTTTATTTTTGCTGCTAATATGAAATGTTCTCACTAAATTTAAATATTGTGAAAAAACATTCAGAATAAAAACAAAACACAGCTTAAAGAAATGTCAGACATGTACAAAATTACTGTGAAAGAGAAAAAAGAAGAAAGAAAACCCCCCAGAAATTAGGCCAGTTTTTCGGCTACAAGCCAACTGTTTGCTCTACTTTGCTTTATTTATTAGTTCTTAAGGTATTTAAAACTTCAGCATTAAAACTGGAGAATGATTTGCAAATGAATGCAGTTGCAGTTGTGAAAATATAACTCACAGCTGAATGTGGGTTATTCAGACAAATGGCTGCTTTGTTAGAGGAGGGGAAGTGAAGTTCTGTGTTAATTTATTACAAACTGCAGCATTTCAACCCTGATGTCCAGGCAACAATGTTTTTTATTTCAAGTAATTTATAAGTACTTCCCATAGCACTTAACAGTGATGTCTTTGGCTGTTTCACCATGGTACAAGAGTGTATATGTATTTACTGTGGGAATTTGTTTTTAATAAAACTGTTGTAAGGCATTTTTATTCCTTCTCTTTGTTACATTAGAAACATTCTCTGCATAAGTAATGTATTTTTTTCCTACTTGAAAGGCAGCAGATTTTGGCCAGCACTGTATTTGGTTGTGTAAAGTAATGACAGGCTAACTGATTTCTTAACCAATGCAAGTTATTTCATTTGTCCTGATTTTTTTTTTTTTTAAATTTTTTCCTCCCCACTTTAATATTGGTGATGGTGCATGACTTCTTTAAGGTCCCTATGTTGGTAACAATCATATCAGTGCCCAAATTAGATCTGGTCAACCTGAAAATAAAAAACAATGTCTGACTTATCCAAAGTAACTGTGGCATCTTTGAAGAAGGGATGACAAACCTACCATGTCAACAGTAAAAACGGCTTCAGCAGTTAATCTTTATGATAGAAAAGTATATATTTTACAGCTACTCGTCATTTGACTTCAGTTTAGAAGAATATAGCTATACTTTTGTAAGGTCTTAAAAACCAAAACATCAGGAATGTCTTCACTCATTTAGGTAATGTATCACCCAAAATATAGGAAATATGGAATATGCTTATTCTCATACCTTTATACCATTTGTTTCAAAGGTTATGTAAATTGTTGCAACTCTTATGGCAAATAGAATGATCTAGATATAATTAAGTTTTGAACATCATGCTCCAGAGGCTTTTGCAGAATTACTATAGCAGTACAAAAAATTACAGGCCAAATATATCCTCATTTAAATCCTGACACCAGTTAGTGCATGTAAATTTGTGACATTTAACTCCTTCTCGTTCTAGACTAAGGACTAAGTTGCTTTAACAAGAAGCATATTTGTAAATAATACCATACTAAGGCTTTTGTGAGAGTTGTTTTAAACTTATAGTAGAAGAGCTGACGGGCATTGAAATATATAAAAAAGTTGCAGGTAACAATAAGTTTGTTTTCTGGGATGAAGTTAAAACAATCAACATTCTATGACTCTGCTCTAAGGTTCAGACTCCCACTTAAACACTGAGGGTTAGATACTCGGAAATGGTAATTGATTTTAGTTTTCCTTTTCACCTTTTTTTTATTTTTTTTTAAATCAAAGTACAAAGATTGTTGAAGTGAAAGTCCCAACTCCTCAGCAGAGTCATGCCTGGAATTTTCTTGCCCAAATTCTAGCCTTCAGTCTTTTGTCAGCCATTTTATTTACTTTATACCTACCCCAAGCCACTTTGACATTATTTATGGGAAACATTCTTAAGCAATTCTTGCATAAGAATCAAGCAAAAAAGTTCTCATGTTTGTTTAAAAAAAAATAAAATCATTTAATCAGTTTGTTTCATGTATTTGTTTTATCTTCTTCAAAGGGGAGGGGAAAAAAATGAAGAAAAAGTTCCCATAAAAATGCTTTTAAGATCTAATTCAGAGAAAGAGAAAATTTCACCTCAGAATATATTTAGCATTGTTATAGCTTTCCATAAAGCTATGTAAGCACCTGAAAGTTCTCCCCTCACCAGAGAAAACTTGTGCCTCTCACATTTTGTGTAATCTTAGTGATTTTGAGTCAAAAGGAACGGATTTTTTTGTTTGGTTCAGCAGATCATTTTACCTCAAAATCCATTATGTTGTTTCATTCTCTTTTACAATGTCAATAATATTTTTATTCTGTTTCTTAATAGTTCTAACATGTTATTTGGGACCAGATCACAAACCCTGACAGCAGCTTTTCATATTAGAGGGGCAAAAATTCCCAATCTGACTATCCATGCCCACAAGCAGCACACAGGGAAGGGACAGGTAGGTGCAGAGCTTTCCATGTTTCCTATGGATCCAACCGAGTTACTGTGTGGTGTGCACGGAGTGCCATGGGAGAAGCACAAAATCCATGGGGCAAAGTTCAAAACAGCAGACAGCAAATGTGTACATTTGTGGGGCTGGTTCCCAGTGTCATACCAGAAGCTACAAGGACTGTGAAATATGGTTTATAGATAATTGATTATCTATAGAGAAGGAGAAATTGGAAAGTGAAATACTAGTTCGTCATTATTCCTATATGTTCTCAACTCTCTAACTGAAGCTGAAGAGAACGGTGATCCCTTACAATCCAATGTTTCCTGTTAAAGTTTACGTACATTGAAGTAAATTACAAGGAAATACCCACCCACCCACACCCAGACTCTAAAAGATGTTAAAATCATATGATTTGCAGTAACAGTTAAGGGAGTTTATGAATTTCGTGCATATCCATTGGATTTCTTTAAAACACAAAACCATTAGGGTACATTAGAAATGACTGGAGAGCTGAAATGAGGCATTTGGATAGTAATGGAATGCCCAAAAGAAGCACACCTTCTCAGCACACTCGGTGCTCAGTGACAGGACTCGGTGGGGAACAAGGCATCTGTTTCATGAAAAATTAAGACCTTGAATCATGCTGCTTTTCAACAAGAAACAAAACTAGAAACTTCTGTCATTTACCATGAAAAAACTGGCTGAAAATACATCTATCCAACTCAACAGCTTGGTGATCACGGTATCCATCAAAACTGCAGAAACTTCAGAAGTTCACGTCCTAAATTAAAAACCAAACACCCCACCAGCCCCCCCTGAGATTTCCCATGTCATCAAATGTGTCCTACCCACTTTGCTAGATGGTTTCTAAAACACAAAGAGATCTCCTCTGGAAAACCTTGAGCTATCTGAAATGGCACCTGGCATTTATGCACCTCCAGGCTTCTTTTCTCTCTCTCACTCTTGGATTTTTGTTTGCTTGCTATTTTTTTTTTTTTTTTTTTGCACATGGGAGTTTCCTATGGATAATTCTTCCTGACAATCTCTAAGTAATTAAATTCAAGAAATATTTAAGCAGCACACATGCTGAACAAGTTTAAAAGTGGTAAAGAATAGTGCTTAAATAACTGTTCTTCGGCCATTATCACACCTCCAGCCCCTTTGTGGAACCATTTTCTGTTTTGTAAGTCTGTGCATGCTTTGAGTGTTTTTTAGGAGTGGGCAAAGTAGACAGATAAAACCAGTAAAGAGAAAATAATCTTCTTGCAGGGTGTGCTTTTGGCAGATAAATAAGCTTATGTTAAGTTACATCTTATACTCCACTTAGATTGCTTCAAGACAATCTAGACATGCACACAAGAAATTATCCAAAAAAAAACCCTCAAGCATGCTAAGTAGGGCACACACAGTGTGGGACACGGCAGCATTAAAGCTGCCTCTGCATACTTCAGCTGCCTTGCATGCATGCATGCAGATACAATTTTAAATTCTACCACAGTTTTTGTCCTCTTTGTTGTTCAATACAGTTTTTATTGCCACAACCTCTCTATCATCATGGGGAAAGTTCTGGAACTATGAAATAGGTTATAACATCAGAAAATCTTAATCTGTCTTTTGGGATCTCCAGTGCTCGGGTATGTGACTATCCAGATTATTCCCAGACGTTTTGTCATACCATGCTGATCAGAAGCCCTTTTTGTTTAAGCTGCATAATTAGACTGTCAGTTTTTCTCTCTACAGAGTACCAAAGATAACATGACACCTTATGTTACTTGTAACTGCTGGGAGCAGTGCACCAGTTATTACAGAGCTGAGACAGCTCAAAGATATTTTGTCATCCATACTTAAGTGAAGAAGGAAATCTGTAAAGCTTCTTAGAAGGTCAGGTTGCCTGAAGTATTAATAGCACATTTTACAGTCAGAAACATGAGGTGTTTTGGTATGCATGTACTCTGTGAGGTACTGATCAACTAACTGTGTCCACTATTATTTCACTGATTTAGCCTGTGATTTCAGAATGCAGAAAAAATAGGGTTTACTTTCCAGAACAGATAGGAAGGACCAACATGGAATTATTCAGGCTGCAACCTTCTCCAATGCCAGATTCTTATTGGCATTATTAGGAACATTATACTGATACACTGAAGATAAATCAATCACACAGCAGATACCACCACCACCAAACAAACTGCAGGAACACAACACTAAACCACTTGGATGCTTCTACTGGGGGAAAAAAAAAAAAAAAAAAAGAAACAGTATGTTCCACCAAAATGAGGTCTGAGTAAAA
>JAWWEW010000020.1:8719938-8783792 GCA_035583185.1 Anabacerthia variegaticeps
CCCATTGGATTCTTCGACTGGGGGAAAAAAAAAAAAAAAAAAAAAGAAACAGTCTGTTCCACGAAACTGAGGTATGAGTAAAACATGAATTTGCAAGGCAGGGCTTCTCTTCCTTCCTGTCAGAGCTGACAGGTCTCAAAGTTGAGAAGTTCAGGACTAGAATCATGAGAAACTGGATTTGTAACTCCCTCCTCATATAAACTGGACTTTTGAAATACACAGTTTTTAAGGAATTTGGAGTTCTCAGTTTTGAACGTGCATTTAAATCACTGAGATTAAAAGAGACCTCTCAGAGACTCCATGAACAAACCAGCAGGATTCCTACTTGAAGACAAATAGAGCTCATTCTTGTTCTAACAGGCATGCTCACAATAACAGGGCACTGCATTAAAATTGTTACAGATAAATGACACTAGACTTAATCTGAATGAATCAGGGTGAACAACTACATTTCTAAACCCTAAGCCTCCAAAATCCAGCGGTCCAAACCCAGGCTTGCATCACAACACACCTATAGAGCCAAAAAGTTCTAAAAGTGCAAGAAATGGTAGAATCGTGTACCCTTCAGTCTACGTTTGCTGTGCACATGACAGTCAAACAGCACCAGACAGTGGGAAGAATGAGGAGGGAACGGCAAGTTTCCTCTTTCAAGACAACTGATGGCTTCTCCTTGACATAGTCACTGACATTTTTTAAAGCCTGGAAATACAAGAACTGTCTATTTTTAACTGTATCTCCAAGACAATTGTAACTGTACCTCTAAGACAGATTGTAAATGTCTTCTTTCTTCCCTATTTTACAGTTAGACTGCATTCTAGTAAGCCAAAAGAATTACAAGCCCTCTGCAACACATGTTGAGAAGGACTAACACCAAAGTTTTGCTCTTTCTTCCTAAGTATGTTTTCTAGTCTCATATTGACTAAAAAAAAGAAAACAAAAATAAAAAGAAATTCTGGTTTCCACAACTTATTTTCTACCTACTTATCCTGAAAATACAGTTATGATAGACTGACATTTCAGAGACTTGACAAATACAAGCACTGACAGAAACAAAGGTAAATGACAGAAATAAAGCTTTTCTCTGACTCACTGCTGGGGAAGCCATTTTGACATTATCTCTAAGCTACAACTTAAAAGTAGTATCTTCTAGACATTTAAATATTCCACATTAGCTTAATCAGCAACACACAAAGCTTTGTTTTGACTCCTGCATCTTCACCTGTTTGGCTTCCAACACAACGCCTACCGCTCTGGGAGCTGCGACAGAAAGACATTCCCTACACATTCTCCTAAGGCCCAATTACATGCACTGCAAACTTTCTACTCTGCTCTCTGTTGTACATCAGTTGCTTTAAGACCATTTAAAAGCCGACAAATGTACATACACAGATTTCTGTGGTCAGGACATCTGCACTTTCTCAACTGTTTCTAAAGCAGAAAAAAATGCCTATTAGTATAAAATTTGAAGAAAAATTGCCCACAGGAGGAATGGGCATTAGCCATGCTTCACTTCCCTCCTTTTTGTTGACATATGAAGCACTTTTTTTCTCTTCCTTTCTTTCCAATTCACAGTGGGTCTAAAGAGGTGAATCAGTGCACAGAGAAAAAGAGAGAAAGAGAGGGGAAAAAAGAAAAAAACCCCACAACCCTCTTTTTCCAGGGTGGGTATGAAATATGAAGGCCCAACAATTGTCTGAGCTCAGTGCATTGGAATAACATTGGTTAAATTATGGATAGTTTTGAATAGTGTCACTTTTTTTTTTCTCTGCAGATGGTTGTTCACACAAGGAGTCTGGCCTGCATAATTGTATCACTAATAAGCAGTAAGGCAATTAGTTGTGTAAGTGTGCTATAATCATTCTAACAGAAGAGATGACGAAGAGACAAAAAAAGGAGGGGGGACAAAAAATGTCTTTTCTCAATTCATCAACTGACAGCCATAATTAGATATATATAATTGAAAATTCCACAGTAGGGGGGCCAGCTTATACAAATGAATTTTCTTTGCTTCTCTTATGCATTTTTTCCTTTTGCCTGAACATTCCCCCCAAGAAAAAGGCAGAAAATTTGTCATTCCAGGGGAGCGTATACTGTATGAACCACAGGCTGCTCATTCAGAGCAATGATGTCAGAATAACATCTTTCCCCCCCACTAAGAAATAGACAGCTTTGAACTGAGCCTTTATTAGCTGTTTTCAGTCAGAGGAGAAGTAAAAAAAAAAAAAAAAACAAAAAAAAAAAAAAACCAACAAAAAAAAACCACCACCACCCAAACCCCCACAACACAACAAAAAGAATCCCAAAACCAGCACAGCCTTGGATGATCTATATCAGTTTGCAGAACATGAAATGTAAAACTCTGAGAGGAGAGGTCACCTTTTTTTTTTTTGCTATTGACGTGAAGACGGCTTGTTTTTGGTGCTGGGGGAAGAGTTCTGAGTTATAATAGAGCATTACATCACCAAGTATTATGGGAAGAAGGGGATTTCTTTTGAGCGAAGCCTGATTATCAAAGGCTATAATTAAATTTGGGCTAAAAATGCCCAAGTGCTTATGAGTTTGTGGAAACTATGCACAGAGCAGCTTTCCACTGAATTAATCAGCTTGCAAGTTTTCATTATTCTGGAGCTTCTCTTTTTAAACTGTAAGCTCACAATCACAGCTTTTTTTTTTTTTTATCAACAAACTCTTCTAAAATTTAATTGGACAAACCTTAACTGATTTTTTTTTCCCCTTAAAGAAAGAGAATGTGAAGGCTGGAGCTTGTTAATTAAGTTCTTTAAGTGCCCCCAGCTGTGCAATAAATTTTCAAAGCTCCACCACTGCATTTTTTAAAATGTTTGCTCCCGTGTTTTTTAGTTAAAATATTTTTTGAAACAGAAAAAACCAAGCAACAATAACAGAAGACTTCAGAAAATTCCTATACGCACAAATCATCCTGGATTATGAAAATTGAAATATTAGCAGCTGATTAGAATTTAGCTGCACATTGCAGGAATATTTTCAAGGACTAAAATTAATTAATTAACTTCTTCTAAAATGATGTAGCACCTTTTTTTTTTTTATTTAAAAAAAAGGCTCTGTGTTAGATGTGAATAAGATAAAGTATCCCATGTAGTTGATCCACAACAAGATCCTGTTATCTAACATCAGTGAAATGTTTTCTGAAACATTATGCAGAAACTTCCACTAATTCAAGGACCATATGCTTGGCAGGATAAGTCAATATAGTTCTATTATCTTAAAAAATATCACTGGCCAGAGTTCAAATCTGAAGGCCTCACAAAGAGAGAATGAAGATGACATGAAAACCTGTATCTTAACATCATGTCATGTAAATATATATTTTCATAATTTATTAGCTAGCTATATATGTTTAACTACTTAAGCAGGTGTACCAAAATATTCAACACCAGATTCTCGGGGGGGGAGGGGGGGGGGCGGGAAAAAGGGGGGGATTAAAAATATACCTGCCAGGGAAAATTTACTGAACATACTGATCATCATAGTCTTAACAGATATGAGTAACAAACTTCTGGCACCTTGGGGCAGCTCAGAAAGTCTGCTTGTGAAGAACAGAAATAGTATATGATCCAAGACATGAAAAATTAGTATCTTCTTAAGTATCACATACCAAATCACTAACAGTCTGATGGGATATCATTGTGTGTTCTCCTTGATGAAGAGAATTGACCCTGGAGTACCCCAGTACTGACTTTTACTCATTTTTGTACTCAAATTCACTCTGTTGTACAAATGTCCATTGCTCTGCAGGTCTGACACATCCTAGCTTCAGCCTTCAAAAGGCTGAAATATGCAAATGGACAGAGAAACCTCATGTGCCAGTGATAAAAAATGTGACAATACTTTGCCAGCTCTATAAAAGGTAAATATGTCTCCAAAAATGCTTTTGCCACCATGTGTCACAGGTTAGGTCCCTGAGTGCTGAGTTTAACAGAACCTGACATTTCCAGACTGAGACCTAGCAAGGCCACTCCCCATGCAATGAAGGATGTCACTTGCTGCTTTTCTATTCATGCCACGTTGTCAGGACTCTGCCAGGGATTCTCTGTCCTGGGCAGCACGCAAGGGGTGAACTGATCTGAGCTCACACATTCTCCCAGCACTAAAGTCTTGGTAGGGCAGGTTGTGCAGGGGGGTTTTTTGCTTTCCTCTTTCAGGTTTGTAGTGTCAGGCCCAACAGCATGCCAAGGGAATAGCTTTTGTTTTGGTGTGCTTTTACACAAAATTTCACATAACCACCATAGAGTCACAGGTTGTGCAAACACCTTGGAATTAAATGACTGAGCACTTGAAACCCCAGCCATTATTCTGGAGATCTACTGGTGATTACTGTTGGAAACATCTTCAAATTCTTTAGGCTATTAGGAATTTTCTGACTGATCCCAACAAACTCATGGATCCAACTGACTGCATGAATAGACCTATATTTCTCAACCTACACTATCTATCACATTCGAGAAGAGAAAATGAATACTCAGATAAGATCTTTGTTCGTTATTTCAAGCTGTTTCTTCAGCTCATAAGACAACATTCTTCAATAGCAAAAATACAATCGGACACACACAAAGGAATGAGAATTATTTGGGAACTGCCTTTTTGAAAAACCAAAAAATAACAACTACATTTTTCCTTTTGTTACAGCAGCTGCCTCAGGTGTTCTCTTTCTTGCAAACAATATAATTTATCAGATATTCTGAAAATCTATACTTAAGAAGTTAAATGAATGCGCATTCTACTGTACTATTTTTCTTAAAGAATTAACGGGTTTATTTTATCTTAAAAGATTCTTGGCTGCCTTTCCATGGTGCACAATGACACATTTGCTTCTTTGTCTAACTGAGTAATGACATAGTTCCTCTAAACCATGAAAAAGGTTGCGTTTGACCAAACAAGAAAGGATGAACTTCTTGGAAATTCTATTGACTGGATCTTGAATTAGACCCAGAATACTGGGACGAATCCTTTCTGCCCAGCAGACCCCTGCTAAACCTGGCCATAGCTGCAGTGGCACTGCATTGTTTCCTCCTTACTCACAGGGTACAGTAGTATCAACACAAACTGTACGCAACTGCTGAAAGCTTGATTCTCAAACATATGGATATGTTGAAAATTAAATTGCAGGGTTTATTTGAATTTATAGACAGCTCGGTGAATGTATTTTTGAGATACAGTCTCCGTCAAGGAGATAGATGTCACCTGCCATGAGGAACATGATTGTATAATGTTAAAATGTCACATTCCCTTTGTAGGTAATTCTATTCAATTCCTTCCTGCAAAGATTTGGGTAATGAACACTTGAGCATCTGTGGTGTGGCTTTTTTTTCTTTTTCCTTTTCCTACTCCCCTCCTCCCCCTTCTCAGAATCTTTCTCTGGATTTGTATTTCTTTATTGAATGTAAAACTGTCGAGATTCTTTTACCAAGTCCACTTTTGCATTATATTACTGTGGTGTTTCTACTCTTTTACTAAGATCCCTACCACTTCTAAACAGCAAAATGTTGCAGGACAGAGCAAAGATCCATGTGAAATTACTGAACCTGTGAGGTAAATTATTCTCTAGAGTCAGCCAACACTGTGGGAATGGTTCGACACCCTTTCAGTTAGAGTGGCATTATCTTGTTCGTTTAGATTCAAAGATTTTTCTTTTCTTTTTAATCATCTAGTCAATTGTAATTGCCATCCCGCTATACAACTTAAATGCAAATAATCTTTCTCATATCTGATTCATTTTCTGAAGAATGGCACCTGGTCTGAAATACTGGATTCTATCATAGGAAACAAAAAAAACAGTTTGCAGGAAACAATTTAGTACACACAATGCTTTCCTCCACCTGCAAATTTTTTGTTGCTTTTACACATTGCCTGATTATTTAGATTTTTACAACACTTTGACAAATTTATTCCATTTGCACACACTCCGTAATCCTCAGCTAACTGGTACTTACTATTTTGAATTTTATTTACTCAGATTAACAACTTGCAAACAGAAGGCTAAGCTAAGTTCTACTTGTCTTTGCTGTAAATTGAAAATGTACCATGCTGAAAGTACAACCAATACATACTTGCTCACACCACAATCAAAAATAAATAATTATACCAAACATTCAACCAAAACAAATACCAAAACAACACAAATCATCTGATAGCCTTCTCTTCCCCAACAGGCTCTCAGGCTGGATTAGAAAATGCTGATGAGAATAATTAAAAAGTACTGACAAACTAGAGTGTAAGATGACTCTACTTGATGTAGAGCTCAAAATAGAAGGAGGAAACTATTTGCATTGCATTCACAAGAGACCATTTTCCTTTCATGATTCTTTTACTTGCAGCAAGGTCTAAGAAAAGAAACCAAGGCCTTTTAAGAAGATCAAATACCTCAAAACCTTGCTAAAAGACTGGAGTAAAGACAACTTCAAGAAGTTAGAGATTTGATTTTCTCATGGAAAAAACATATATAGAGGAAGATTTTTTTTTTTTTTTTAGAGTGGGGCATCTGCTTTCTGTGGCATGCCCTCAAATGATAGATGATGTTTTGCCTGATAAATTATGATGGCTCATCAAGTTTCCAAATTACCTTTCTAAATTACTGTCAGTAAGTACAGCACAGTATCACTGAAACATACTTTATTGTTAAAACCTGAATGTCTTTGCACCAATGCATGACTTAAAAAGCTAAACTAAACAAAACAAACATCTACAGGTAACAATTACACAACACAGTGCAGCAGTAAGTACATAATTACCACAGTGACATTAATTTTCTCTGTCAGTAACTTTAGAAAAAGGAGGAGCAGATACTCTCTTTTTCTGTGATTGCAAGCTGCTGCACTGACTGCTCTAAAGGAAACCTCTGGTTTTATCTTCATCTAGATGAATGGCTTGTATTACTTCCATTTACTTACTTTTAGTTCACAAAGGGAGACCTTTGCTATGGAGAGAAAAGAGGAAGAAATGAGGATATAGCTATATTTCTGAGATACAATTAAAAAGCAAGTTCTACTTTAAAACAACAATAAAACAGATTTTGAAAATGCCAAGATTTTGAACAGTAAAGAGTTGTTCAATACCAAACCGCCCTTGTAACCTTAGGTTGACTCTCCTTTTATATATCAATTTCATGAGTGCATATTGTTTTTTTCCAGGCAATTAAGTGGAGGCAGCACAGTAAACTTCTCCCTCTTAGTTTTTGAAAGCTTGTTTTTGTAATGCTACACACCTTTTACAGAGGTGTACAGGCGGAAAATCTTAAAAGTAGATTAAATATTCCTCTTCATTTTATGATTTTCAGACTCTGAAATTACTGTCAATCTCTAACAATGCTCCCAGCTTTTGGATGGCAACAAAGCTGTGAAGTAACAGTGAAAGCTGAAGGGATCAAATCTCTTAGATAACTGGCATAATAAATACAAAACCAAACCTCTTCCTTACCTCCACCCCCAACCCCCCATTCCTGAATCCTCTTACTAAAAGGAAACAAATCCCAAACCAGTAGTAGGAGTATAGTAGCCAGCTATCAGAGCTAAACAGGGCAATCAACAAAACTAGGGAGCACAGACTTCTTCAAAAGGCATTTTAAGATATGAAATACATTAAAAAGGAATAAAAATAAATCATATGAGATAAAATGCTTTCCAAGATTATGGCAAGATGATTCTGGCCCCAAACAGAATAATATTTCACAGCTTAGCATGTTTTTCATGGTGACACATTGTGCCAACATCCACCAAAATTGAGAAACTGTAATGAGGCAGGATGTCAGTCAATGCCACCTTCGGAATGGGAAAAACGGGCTGGGGAAATGTGATCCATGTATGTGCATCAGGAAACCTTCTTCCACCCCACTGGTTAATTTTTACCAGCAGATCTCTTGAAAAGCACTGTACTGTATCAAGGGCCTTGATGTTTTTAAAACAAAGAATTTATGGGCACTAGAAGCATAACCTACCTTCCTTTGTTCACTGAAATACATCATCATTTTGTGTCTTGTGGTAGCAAAAGTAATTTAGAGGATACTGACAGAATATATATATATCATTAAATCTGTCCATTAATATACTCATGGTATTATAAACATAGCAGTTTGTGGATGACAGAAACTAAAACCAACTCATTTGTTTGTGTCAGTATTAAAAATGTAACACATTTTCTTTCCAGGTTCAAGCCAAGTGAAGAGAGCTTTCTGAGCAGAAAGTTATCTCTAAACAGGGCACAAGGAACTCAGATGAAAATGTAACCTTTGAACATCATTTTCAATTTGCCTCAGCTCTTAGCTGTATTGAGAACAATGGCCTCAGGTCCAAGATCAAGTTGCTCACAAACAAACAAAAGTCATTATCATAAATAACACTACTATTTGCAAGGGACTTATAAATTCTAAACCCAAGGCTTTTAGGGACCTAGTCTGACATAATCAGACACTGGAATTATTAACATCTACTTTTTAAAGAGAAATCTAAGCTTATTGATCAGCATGGTAAGACTGAAATGAATACTGAGCTATGCAGAATTCATGTAAACAGTGCTCGAGACTGCCTACCTGGACAACTTAATACTGCATAAGGCCCACATTAGTGCCCTTCTATTGACACATCAGACATAAGTGTCTGTTTATGTACAGATCAAGGACAAGCATAAAGTTACAGGAATAGAGGAACTTTTGCTACTAGACTGAACACGCACTACTTTGCCACGCAGGAAGTGATCCTGGAACATCTCAAAGTTTAAGCACCCCTGCAGGACCCTAAGACAGACCAGCATCACACAAATGGTTAGTCACAAGTAGGGCAGGGTAAATTAAGCTACCACTGGTCTCCTGAGATGCAATATTCAAAGTCTGTTATTACTAGCTAGATATTTTTAGAATGTCGTAACATATAGAATCTGTAATTCATAACAACCATAGCAGTAAAAACCTGTCAGAAGAGGAGTTGAGCATACTACATTATTGTAAGATTAATATAAACATATCTAGAAAAAGACTTCCATCACATCCTTAGAGAAAAAACTGGTAAAATCCATGTACTTCCTAAAATTTTCTGACTATAAAATGAAAAAAAATTACAAGAGTCACAAAAGTGGTAAGCCCAGCACAAATATTCTCTGACAATTCTATGGAGATAATAATATATCATACCTGGAAACATCATTTAATTTCACAATGGATATACATACAATTGCCTTCAAACTGGGAGCAGACTTCCCCATTTTTTCCATCTCCTTTGTTTTATGTCTCAATGTGCATGTGCAGAGAAGGGCAATGGATTTGAGGAAGGGTCTGGAGCCTCTGAGTTTGATTTTGTATAATTTAGAAAAAGATAGCTTATATTCTATTACAGTAAAAAGTGGTCTTTTGAAAGATTCTAGTGGTTCCACTGAATGTGTGAATTATAAGTTATGAGAATGAACAAGCTCTTTACTATAGTCTAAGATGCTGCTATAGCTTCCCACACAATGCTAGAACATACCAGGCAGCTCTAAGCCATCATTTTGAACATGAGTCCAAGTTAAGGTACTTTATTTAATTAGCATGACTTCAGTTATTAGCTTGTTTTCACTGGACATTCTTTACTTTTCCAGTGTCAAAAAATAGACATTACAACTTCTTACTAATTTCCAATACAAGAACAAAATCATAACATCAGAAACACTACATCAGAGCAGGAATGCCTATGCCAGCAAATCTGTGAGAGCAAGTGTAGTTATAACTATAATAAGTTCAATAAAAGCAGTATCATTAAAAATGAGCAGAGGCACAGCATTGACTAATACAGGTGTTATGTCTTTACCAAGGTTACTGGCAGAGCACAGTGATGAACCAGCCAAACCAGTCAATGTGACAGGTTTTGTGCTAAGATCTCCTGCAGAGATCTGGAAGAACAGCTGATACATAACATGAAGACAACTGCTGTGCTTTTCTTGCTTCTGCTCATGCTCCTGCACCAGAATTTGCAAGGCTGAAGAGATTAATTCAGACAGTAAGGAATTCCCCAGAAAACTGAGTAATAAATGTTCAACAGGCACTCAAGTATTCAAATATTTTGTGCTCCTGCAAAGGATGCTAATTAAGTTGTTTGCAGTGTTCTCCTTTATGCTAGTAAAGGGAAATATCCAAAAGAGCTGCCGAGGTACCACATGTCACTTACTAGTGATAAAGGGGTTTATCAGAAGCAATAGTTTTATGGGAAAGCAGCTACCAAAGAAACAAGGCCACAACCTGGCATAACGCGGCACAGAGTAGCTGAAAACTGTCCAGCTTTTCTGTCTCCCTGAAACAGAGTCACTAGCAGGTCTGACTAGAGTATGGCCAGCACTGCCTGTGACTGGTGTCCAAGTACCACACATGCTGCTTGGAGCAGATCTGCAGAAAAACAATTGTTTCCTGGTTCCCATTTTTATTGTATGTGCACAAACGCATGTACTAAACAGCAGGGATGCTTCCTGCACCACAAGAGCCAGCTCATGTTCTTTCTCTGCCTGGTTCAAAGCAGAGATTTTAACTTCAGATCACCCTATGTCAAGCAGAGTGGGGAAATTAATGTACTTTCTACGGCTGAAGAAAATTCCTAAATTATTTCACACAAAAAAGTTAATCCTCTGCTTAAGGAAATTAATTAGAACTAAATTATTTTAGGTACTATGTTAAACTGCAGTTTAAGTTTTCTTACCTGTGGAGTACTGAAATCTGTCTGCAATTCTCATTCTATATTGCTTCTTCTTTTTCTTTTGTTTAGTTTTACATCTAGAAAGTTAAAGTCAACTGTCAAAACCTCATTTGGATTAGCTAGGTTTTCAGAATTTTGTTCAGGAGTTCTTGAAAGATCTGCTTGAATAATAGCATCCATCTCCACAAGTACATGAAAAACTCCCAAACAAATTTAAAGTACTTCTAATTAATATATTGCAATAGATGTGCTCTATAAATATAGACTTGATTCAGCTGTTGAGCATTAACAAGATCACTATTTCATGATTACAATCTTAAAAGTATGTTGTTTTCAAAAGGAAAAAAGAGCATTTACTTTGTATTTCCAAGACATTCACTATTCCAATAATAGAGCTAGAAATCTGGGCTAGCAAGGAGAAGCATATTTAACTTTATTTCTATTCCCTTACTTCTATATCCCCTACACCTCTGTTTATTTCTAGAGACCAGTTATCAGAAGTTGCAACTCAGCAAACCTTTAATCAGGCAGAATGGACAAGGCAGAGGGGACATGGGCTGATCTGAGCTGGTAGGAGAGGACCAGACAGCTTTGCTCTCAAACCTCTCTCAGTGCACATCCCCTCTAACAACAGAGTTGTAACAGGCATTGTTACACAAACCTCATATCTGGAATTATTGCACTTCTATGTTATACTTCTGCATGCCTCCCACAGAATTGCCAAACCTAGAGTGGTTCAGCTGGAAACAGGATTCACATTTCTATTAGCCTATAAACAAAGCATTAATGTGACTGAGGAATAAATGTATAGTGTGCAGTTTCTCTGTTTGAACTCAGATTTGGTTTCCAACTGTATACTTTACTATGTTTATATATGTTGTGTATAAATGCACCTATATTTAACACAAATGCACACATGTAGTCCATAATATTTATAGTCACACCAAGAAAAAGTAGACACAGATTTTTGAAGTTGCTTTTCCATTTTATCAGAAGAACATGAATGAAATTCTGTTCTCCCTGCAACATAACACAGTTTGTCTTAGTATTAGGCGTCTTAATTTTATTGTATCTAATTCACAAAGCAAAAAATCCTTTTTGCTACTCCCCCTCCCCACCCTTCAAAAGGGGACATTTTACCCCTTGTGATCAATTTCATGCCATTTACTTTAAACAGAGATATCAAATTGTTAAACATTTTAACCACAGTATGTCCTGGTAATTCAATCCTTTGGATTTGCTTGGGTGTCCCAAAGTGTTTTGAGTTCAAACAGCAGAAGGAAACTGCAGCGCTGGTCAGTCCCCTCTTAAATCTTATGGATTTCATTTGCTGTGTGGCCTGAGAGAGGTCAAAAGGTTTTCTCACAGAAGTAGAATTTGAGAAATAATCACCTTATAGACCCACTAAATCAATCATAATTAATGCACTTGCCTAGTTCTGTCAGAGAATTGCTGCTAGAGGGCAAAATAAAGAGGCCCCTTCTAATACAATTTGAAAAGAGATCAGATCTGTCATTTCATCTAATAATTGAGCCAAATGAGAAAAGAGAAGGGTCAGAGTTCATCTGGTGACCTTATGTAAACCCAATAATACATAATTCATTTTCATTTTATGGAATTTATAAGATGCTGTAAACTGTCAGGATACAGACTCATCTGCTTCAGCTTGCAACAAAACCTTCCTGCTCATCACGCAACACACACTGAGCTGCCAAAACTTCTAAGTGGTATATTCTGGCAGAATAATCCAAAAGCCTTCAACAAGGACTGGTATTTAATTCATTCTTCCAAGCGTGTGAAGTTAATAACTGAATAAATCACTCGCAGCTCTTTCTGAATGATATAAAACCTGTAATTTATTTACTGAGTGTTACAAATACAGTTAAAACATGTTTTCATGCAAAATGGTTTCTTTTCTTTTTTATTATTGTTATAAAAGATTTATTTTTTTGTGTGTGAACCGAGAACATAAATACATATGCCCTTAGAAAAGAATGCTTCATTCCATCTCAAGTCTCAACTGACCACATTCAGCAGAACTCATTTCAGTTATTAACTATAAACCAAAAGTAATCTGAAGACCTATTAAGGAAATATTTCTCTAGTAGGCAGGTTGGTCTTAAAAGTGAATATTAATTGAAAATATCAGAGTTACCTTTCCAGTCTGACTTAGCCTTTTTAGTTCCTATGCTGAGCTACATTCTTTACTCAATCACACTGCCACAACCAAGTTAGAGCTCTATCTAAGTAATAAAGGTGAATTGATGGTTTATGAGTTATTCCTCAGTGCTTTGTCTCCTTTAGTGTCAATACAACCAACATGTAGCAGAGCATCCTAGCATTCATGACAGAATTTCCTAAGGCAAGTCTGGACTTCTGGGGGGAAGAAATTTTTTTTATTGAACCAGCCAACATATAAGTGATGGAGGGAATCAGCAGGGATGCTTTTGACTGATTCTAAAGTTTAAAATGGAAGCAAAAAAACTTTGGAAGGCAATGAAAGCTGAAAATAAGTCTAAGCAGATATATTAGTCATAACAAAAGATCCAGCACAGAGTTTAGCTTTATGATGTCCTTGGACCAACATGAAAGTTCACAGAATACTTCTGATACTTGGTTTATTTAGAAATGAAGGGGTTTATCCTGTTTTTCACACCATTTGGGAAATACTCAGGACTGCAGATAAGAAAAAATGCTAAATAACTGGAAGAAGATATAGGTACTCTTGACTATATTGTCTACTGCAAATCCTGCTGAATAGAAGCTTTATGAGAGATACAGCACTGTCTGCTTGATGCTTCACTGGCTTATACACTTAAGCTTCAAACTCCTGTTCTGCATTGAACTGCTTTGTATAGCTGAGACTGTAAAGCTACCATAAAGGATAACAGATGATTCTCCTTGACATAATGCATTTTGGTACTAATTATTTCCTAGATTTAGCAGAAGGTTGGGGTAGGAAGTACTGAGCAGAATCCATGCAGTGGTCAGAAAAATCATACAGTGCTCTGACAGGTTCCCAGCTTATTCAGCCAGTGCAATTTAGAGCTCCCTTAAATTTTGACAAAGTCTATTGTACTACCTGCCCAGTCAGCGTAGTGAAAGCACAAATTTAAGTCCTCTTTCTTCTCAGCTGTAGCAGGCTGAAGACTGAGCCCTTTTCCTTCTGTCATACAACTCTACAGAGATCGCTTTAACAATTAAGAGAGAAAAATATAATTCCATACTAAACTACCATATGGTATCATGTTTCCAGTTAAATGGATAATACATGAATCAGCACCTCAACAGCAGCACTGACAACAACACTGCCCTGCCCTTCTATACTACCATGAACATATGATTTTTGAACAGCCTTATGAAGGATCATATTCTGTAATATTCACAGAGAGGAAAATAAAGGCACAGAAATAACAGGCTGTTTTACACCAAACACTAAAACTGAAATCAAATATTGTAGTTTTTTGTGTCATGTACCTTACCAATAATCTTTCCCTTGTAACTCCGTCCTCATATAGGCAAGTCATCGAAGATACGTTTCTTGCTAATTAATGGAAAAAGTTAATTTGTATATATAAAACCTGCAAGACATAAGTATGTCACTCTCAAGTTACCCTTTATCTATTCACCGTTTTTTAGTTTGAAATGACAACATCCTTGTATTTGTCATATTGTTTAAATCTGACCTTTGATCCTAAGGGTCATTGCACTCCCTGAGGTCATCTGCCCATCTGATTAACACATTCCATAATTTTGGAGGTGGCCAGTTTAGTGGTCTATCCCATTAATCATGGCACTAGAAGCAGCATGAAAAAACCACTAAGGTTATCAAATCCCCAAAGGAGATTAGGAAGTTAGATAAGTACATGAAGTTTAACAAACAAAAAGTACATGGACAAACCAAAAGGTATTCAAGGCCTGAAACCTGACACAAGCAAAGCAGCATGAGAAAAACAAACATCAGAAAGCTTTCCTACCTCTCATTTTTCTCTTACTAGATTTCATAAAGCTCTGATATTTCCTCTTGCAGGTAACATGCATTTTAAGCCAGAGGGAAGTGTGAAATTATATAAATTCAAACTCACAGCATAGTACAGAACTAAGAAACAACTCAGATGAGTCACCTGCATGGGATACCACTGACAGAATAGCATCAACCAACCACTAATATAACACGGTTATCAAGGAAATAATTATGGGTGTTGAAGTTTGATCAGCCCGTGAATTAGTTCATAAGAGGAAAAAATGGATTTCTCATGATGAACCTTTTTATATTGTCTATTACACAATAAATAAAAACAATAATATTAGCAAAAATAAATTAGAAACAGGCATACATAGTAGAACATTATCCTGAGAATTAAGTTTTGGATCTGAACACTTTGCTGTCTAGGAAAGTTGCTTCAACATTTTTAACTCTTCCCTGGTCTTTCCTTCATATATTTTTAGAAAGCAAGAACCAACACCTGCTCACGGTATATTCAGTTGCCATGAAGTGTGATTTTGCTCAACATCTTGAAGAAAAACAGTAGCTGAGTTTGAAGAGAGACTGTGGCAACTGTCTCACATAGTGGGTCTTTCTTTGCATTTCTTAATCTAATATAAAAATGAATTATTACTATGATGAAAATAAGCATTGGTTAGTATATATTCCAAAGAAAATAACTACTTCCAAACTACTTTTTTACTTTGCAATATGCGCTGATCTATTTTAATTTCTATTATTTTTTTTTTTAAATTGACATTCTTCTAAAAACAGAATTGGAAAATTTATTTCTCATTAATAGTTTAATAAGTGCCTTCACAATTAATAGAAAGTAAAAATAACCATGAATAAATAACAATACATAAGAACAGATCTTGTATTCATGACATTCTGCCAAATCCAGTCACACACAGCTATTAAAAATTTCAAAAAATAAAAGCTAGTCAGTAAGTGCAGGAAGGGAAACTGCTGCTTGCCCTCAGCTGTTTAAGAATCAATATGACTGGTTTTGGCAATAACTTACTGGAGCTGAACGAGCTGCAGCAGAGCCAACAGTGCCTCGACAGTTCAAACACAACCCCTTCCCTGCCCTGTAAATCTGCCATGCAAAACCAGCATCAGGCAGGACAGCAAGGCCCTGAGTAATGACACTGCAACCCAAAGGTAGCTCACAGATTGGGAGGAAAAAACCTCCATGCCAAAACAACAAAAAAATCTACCCAAATCTCCACAATTTCAAAACTGAAAGCTAAAACTGTATTTATCTCTGTTGCTATTTAGCACAATTGTATTTCCCACCTCTTCAACCATTCTGATTGAATGTTAATGAATACAAGGCTTCCATTAACAAAAAGGAGACTTAAATTTGTGTCCTCCATTTTGAATGTACAACCATTTTCTCTCACAAAAATACAACTGGTGTGTGAAAACAGGAATTCATCAGGTCAGATGGAGGACCAACAGGAATAATTTCCATCTACTTTCTTTATCATCTCAATTTACTGTTCATCAAAACATTCAACTACACTGACCAAAGCTTGTATGAAACACATCCCCCATCTGTGGCTAAACATTTAATTGGAGTTTACAAAGAGGTTTAGGATCTGGGTCACCTGACAGACAGAAGAGATAGAAACCACTATAGATATAAGCAACAGCAAATAGTTCCATTTCTCTTATAAGATTAGGAGGAGATTTAAGCTGCTTGAAAGCATGCTTGCAAACTTTATCTGACATGGGAGGAGGGGGCAGTGACAAGCAGGATTCTTTAGAGGATCGCGGTATTCTTCAGGCTGGGCTGAAATGCCTTCTTTGCTCCCTCCACACCTAACAAAGTCAGCTACCACTGTCTTCCAAAAGACACTTTCTTTTCCTGACTTACAACTGAGTGCAAGACCAAAACTAAACCCAAGCTACCCCTAATGGCAGATCACAGACTATAAATCACATAATCACAGACTATATCACAGGAAACAAGCAGGATCTGCTCTGTGCCTTAAGTGCAAGGTGATGAACACTATGAAGAGCCTTATTTTCCTTGTACCCAAGCAGGCAAGACAAAGACCCAGTCCAATCCTATGTGAAGATCTGGTTAAATAAGAAAGATTATCCCGCCAACCCCTACATTACTATTAAATTCTTCTTTGTAAAAATATGGTTGAAAAATTTCTTTTTCTCCTTAATACATTAAGCAGTTTGCCTGAACTTTCCATTCTTGTTTGAAGGCCATTTAAACAAAAACATTTTGTCAGAAGTTTTGAACGATATTTCTGCGATACTGTGAAACAACTGGCAATCATTCTTTCTTTCCCATGCTGAAGAGATGCTCATATTTAACAAAGCAAATGGAAAATTATGATTGTTATCTAAAGTAGGGGCACAATTAAAGAACATGAGATTTGTTTATGCAACAACATTGACTGGTTTTTTTCTTAGTTACTAATCATGAGTTTAATTTTTAATGGAAAAACATTGCTAGCACAATTAGCACTCAATTTACATGTGCATCCATAGACCCAATTAATTAAATTTTATTGATGCCTAGTTGCACTTTAAAATGCTTTCCAAATGCCTTCAAATTGATTTTAAATGGTTGATAGTGAAAGTCAGTATGTTCCTGGTAGTAATCTTACTGATTTTTACACATATGGACCTTCCATACTGTAAGCGCTCATTGCTTTCAACTTTGTATCTGAGAACGTGCTCACTGCTGTGTAACACAGTATTTGGAAAAAGTTATGCGATGAAATGCAAAGTATCAACATTAGAGAGTGTTTTTTGAAAATAATGGGTGTATTCTGGTATTCATGGACAGAATATAGCAGTAATGTCTGTAAAGTGCTCAAGAAGAACATAAAGCAGCATTCAACAATCTGATTAGTCATGGGTGATTTGCCTCAGCCACAATATTGCTAAAAATCCAGGAAAAAAGGTACTAGATCAGCTAATCAAAATTTTCTTTTGGGAACATTTTCAGTTTGTGATGTTGACTTTTTCATCTCCCTTTCTTAAATGATGTGGTATTTATGTTTTTCTTAGTCATATTTTAACAAATGTGCGTATGTCATTGCTGCGTTATACCAGCTAAGTACTTAAGGAGTTCATCCTTGGGACAAGCCTTCCAGACAGAAAATTGCTATTGCTTCTGTTTTATATTTGGGGAACTGAACCACAGAAATCAAAAAACTGATTTCAGATCTGTTGAGCGCAGTAGGAATTTGTAGCAGATTTCAGCACCGAGAGACTTTCCTAAAGTCACAGAGCAGGTCCCGACAGCCACTGCTTAAATCTAAGCACAGTGGGCTTTTCAAAAGACCTTACTTGTGATCTCTATTAGATGAACTGTATCAATTCTCTCTGTACACTTTAGCTCATTTTTCATATTTTATGGTTATTTCTGTTAATGTGCCCTTCATTCTCTGGGTGCTGGAAAGTTTCTGCTTTATGTTCTAGCTAGGAGGGCTGTGTATTTGTGTCATGCATCATTATGACAAGACTGAATAATTGTAAAACCTTCTCTTCTAGCTCTGTGGGAGGTTGATTTTCATGACATCCTTTATCCTCTGAGTAAGCACCTGCTTAGCCTGATATTACCTTGATGTTTCTTATCTGGATCATATCTAATGGGAAATGCTACCTCAGCTACAATATGAAAAAATAACTGTCGACTTGCCTCATAAATATGTTTTTTAGCAATTACACTTGTTACAAATACCTTTAACAGATATTGAGTTTCAGTGGATTATCAATTAGTCTGAAAGTCTGGCTTTTATTCATACCTCACAATTAGCCTTACTTTATATGGTTTATGTATTTTTAAAAAGCTAGAAAATTATATGAATGTGGATTCATATATATATAATAAATTTAATATTGCCAAGAGACAATTTAAATGTTATAAACATAAATTCATAATTTAATGAAAAAACATTTTTCTATATTGAGTATAACATTAAAGCCTCTAACAAATTCTATCTAGAGGATTATACACTATGATTTTTCATTCACTTAACATTGTGATTTAAACAATATTAACCATCATATCATTTCATGTTAACAGAAAGACAATCAAGATGAAATCTTAATTACTAAAGAACTGTCAAGAGACATTAACAATTTAATACTGAATTTTATAAAAGTAATGATTGTCCTATTACATATGCTGTAATTTCCCTTCCCTGACTGCTCTAATAGTTTCCTCACTCATTAAACACTTATTTTCTCACTACCTGCCAGCAGTTTCATAGGTGGCCTCATTTAGAAAAACTGAAAGAAGATAATATGAAGGAAAAATTACAGTTGAAAAGAATTACAAATGTAAAATATAAACCCAGGTTACTTTGTAAAATAGAGTACACGTACATAGTGCAGCTGCATTTGAGAAATGTTTCAAGGAAGATAACGAATAAAGAAAAAGTGATTCTTGCATACATATAAAAGACAAATCATAATTAAAAACTTCGAGATTGAATCACCATTATACTGCTATCTGTGTGATATTTTCTTCTGAGAAATATGTTAACATTTATGTGTCCATTTGATCTGTTCCTTAAGACAAATATCAAACATTAACTTGCCATAACCTGAATAAGATACAATCAAGTATAATTTTTCATATAAAAAACTGATATAGATGTAAAATCAATCAGTCAGACAATTAATTAATTTCCAGGTTAGCTGCATAAGGTACTGAGCCAAAGGCTGAAATAACCCCACTCCTAACTTGTCTCACACTGTCATACAGGAGTGCCTGGTGGAACCAGAAACCTGAATCTTTTCATTAACAGCTATTTGGTAGTAGAAAGTGTTAGTTTTTAAAAACAAAACATTATTTTCAGCTTTAATTTCTCAATAATTTCTTTAGGAAAACTTTTCTTTCCGCCCCAAAAAGGGAAAATCTGAAAATTCTTGCCTTCTCAGACCAAACAAAATTTTAACCCAGGAATATTTCTCAGCATGCCCTGAAGTCTAGTCAGATGCAAACAGCTTCCAAACCAATGAGGACTGTCCAGGATAATCACATATATTTGGAGCAATACCTTTGAATAATTACCCTACTTGATTCAGAACAGAGACTTGAATGTGTTTGCCCTGCAAATCCAGTGAGCGATGAAGCAGAGAATGCACGTGCACACATCCATGAGACTGAAAGGTTTCATTTCATTCCAATCAAATCAGTGGCATTTTTTTTAAACTTTGATTTCATGAAACAGCCAAAAAAAATCCCAATACAGTGTAAGTTTTAATATTTTTAAAAAAAGAAAACTGATGGATAGAAAAGTATTTATTGAATCCATATTAGAAAAAACAACAATAAAGACTGAAGTCTATTAACTGTTTGGGGTTTCTTTTAGCAGTTAGTGTAAAAAAAGGGAAAACATTCAGAATTTATATTCCTAAAAGTGGTATATTTACAGCAAAAAAAAAAAAAAAAGGAAAAAGAAAGATTCTACAAAATTTTTCCCAAACTTAACAAAAGGAAGGACTGATAGCTTTATGACATCCTAGAAATATATGTATAGGTTTTATAAAAATTCTGTGCCTATTAAAAAAAAAAATTATCTCTAAGATTAAATTCTGGTTTGTCTTTATTTGCCACTATTTTTACTTACCCGTAGTCTAATATTTCTTAAGGTCACAAATCTCTAAGCTTCAACAGTGTTCTACTCAGAATCAATCACCTTAAAGATCTTTTTTGTGAACTAATGACCAGGTAACTACTCCTAGAAATGCATTTGCTAAGGTTGAGTCTACTTCTTAACCATTCTTAGAGTGCAGGAGGTGAACTGTAAATCAGTGTGCTCACAGCTGACACTGCCCAAATATACCTTGTACAGGAATGTCACACACAGGACCAAATTCTGGATACCTTGGGAAGCTGAATTTGCAGATCTCATTTCCAGAAGAGATTATGTTGGAGACTAGGAAACAGAAAATGTATCAGAGATGCTGAAAAAAACCCAGACACAATGCTGTAAGTACGCCCAAGAGTAACCTAAAGCCAAAAGACCTGCTTGGAATTCATATGGTGTAGGCTGAGAATGTAAGATCTGGGTCATCAGATAATCATCAAGGTAGAATCTAACTGGCTTTTAGGGTTTAGGAAAGATTTTTCCCTTTTTCCATACGAAGATTATGCCACTGTCATGATGTAAGAGGGCTTGTGCATTTCACTCACCTACTTCGGAAGCCTCTGGTCAGACAGAAGATAACGGATCAGAAATACACCACGTTTAATTTAGCACACGGGATAAGCACTTGAAAATTTCTGCAGACTTGTCAACAAACACCCTCCACAGATGCTATATTCTGTTATCTTTAATCTGCACCGACCTTTTATATTGACATTTTAAGTAAGTACCAATGTCATCAGAAACGAGAACAGATTCAAGGGCTTTAATCAAGCTGGAACCACTCATCGGTTGCACACCACATCAGTTGGGTTCTGCCTTAAGCAGAGCTGCCAGTACACAGTTAATCTCCATTTCTCAGCTACTTCCAGGGCTCCTGGTCCCACCTCTTCTCCAAACCGCTGATTGAATCGGAATGAAATATCTAGCTGTAATCCAACAAGTGTATCTGAAAAGGTGGTATACTTTTTGTACCAAGCTCCTTACACAAACAGTTGCAGAACACAGTTAAAGCTCTTCAAACAACTACTGAGTGCTCAAGTCTTACTCAGTCTGGTGACAATCCCAATCTGAGATGGTCAGATGGCTTAAGCAGACAGAATCCCTATGGAACTCAGCAACAGTATTGATAGCATTATGACTACCTGATGTGGGCCAGCACATCATGTAATGTGGAATTGCCTGGCTGTTAACCACTCTCAAATCCCTAATTTTATTTAAACATGAATTTCTGGCACTTAACTACAATCCACAAATCATAAGAGCCCATTATTTGCAAAGTGTTTCAGCATTTAGCACTGCACTGTAAACAACTTGCCACACAGTATGTTCAATGTGAATGAAAATGTTTGTGTTCCTGGATTTTGCTGTTATGAAATTTTCCCCTGAATTGGGATTTATGGGTATTTCAGTTCCAAGCCAACAGGGCAATACTGACATTCTCACAGGGGTGTGTGAGTAAAAGTAATCACTATTAACACTGAGAGAATATCAGTAACTGTCATTCAGGGAAGTTCTTGCCCTTCTCCCTTGCATCCAGACTTAAATACATCATCCTCTTTAAAGTGGGATTTAAAACCCGCCAATACATCTTCCACCTTAAAGACAGGCCTATGCTGCATGGTGGGATTGTACCTTCCACTTCTTAATATTGCAGCAGTTTCACAACTCCTGTCAACTGGTAACAAGAAAGTTCAAGGATGTTTTTGCCATTTCATTGTGCAAGAACTGAATTAACACAGCATAATAAGCTCTTTATGAAAACATGTCTTCCTCAAATATTCACAAGAAATATACTCAAACCCAAAATGTTCACAAGATTCTTGTCTGATTTGATACCCTCCCCTTAATTTTGAAACATCTTGCCTTATTCAACATGATCCTTTTCACCTTTAAATGGGGAAAATATGGCAGGAAAAGTAGAACAATGCAGTTTTGCAAACAGTAGCATTTCATCTGATAATGAGCTGTAACAGAAGCAGCCCACTGCGTAGTAAATTCAGTCTCTACTGAGAAAATCTGGGTTTAGGTTTTTAGACTCCATTATTATCCGTCTGTTGCACTCAGTTATCATTAACTCAGTGTTTGTCAGGATCCATTAAGGCCAATTAGCATGTCAACAAGTACAGATAATACAGTTAAATATCCATCTAAAGCCCTTCATACATGGTATTATTGAGCATGTGCTGAAGCCAGCAGCAGAGACAGGCATGTGTACCTCCACGGAGGTACAGGCTTTATTAATACTGACCTGCAAGTGACATTTATACAAGACACTATTTGAAATTTGGATTATCAATCACTGGAGTAATTCTGGGCTTATGTGGAGACTTATGAAGACAAACGACATAATATAAAACCTTGGATGACAAGAAATAAGTGCTTCAGTGCTGTTTTAACCATAATATTGAAGGATGTGAGCCAGATGAAGCATGGTGAATTAATTAATGCCTTTGATTAGAGAGGCCAAAATAGATGGGAACAAACAAGGGAATACCTCTGGAAACTGAGGTTATAAGAAAGACCTCAAACCAAAAACAACCAACCAAAACACCTCCCAAATCCCAACCCAGTCCCCCAAGCCCCCCAGTTTACAAGACTGGGAAATTTCAATTCACAGAGAAACACATAAAGGAGTAATTTCAATAATATATTTGGAATCCAGCTAAGTGAGTCACTAAGCTCATCCACAAACATGCAACAATACAGTTTACAGTATCAGAATAAACTTAACCAAGATGACAGCTGTTTCTTTTGGATGACTTCCAGCTAAATGAATTAACACTTTGCTTAGTAGGAATGCATTCTATTTAAATTTTCTTTAAACACCTCATATCAATCATATACCTTCAGTTTTCTTATTTAGGAGCAACACAGCATAACAACTAAATCCTGAGTATTTGAATGAATAAGTACAATTCCAGCTGTGCTTTTTTTTTCATTTATAAAGAAACAGGTTTCAGCAATTTCAAAAATTATATTGTAATATATGCCTATATTTCCTTGGATCCATTTGAAAAGTATTATTTCATCCTTTCCAAGATAAAGACTGAAATTTGTTATATCAAACATTCTCCAGTAACAGCTCTCCAATTAAACAATAAAATACATGAATCTTTTAAAGAAATACACTCTAATTCAGTCACCACTTCTAATGCTTTTTGTGAAGTCAAAGTGAACACTCACAAATATCCCTGGTGCCACAGGATCCTACTTTGTCTAATATTCTTTTATCACTGATAAGTACAAGATCAACCAAGACTCCAGAAATAAAAGGCTAACAAATTTGAAGAAAAAAAAAAAGAGGAAACTAACTGTAGTCACCATAATGTGTTGAAGACCATCACTGCCACACAAAACCCTTGCATAGTTTAGTCTAAGCTAACACCCGTGACATTTTCCTGAGGACACTTTCTCTGGAGCTGGCTCCCCCAACAGTCACTGGCCCCATTTGCTGAGCTAAATGCACCAGCGTGGCTATTTCATGACTCCTTCACAGCAGGCTTTCAGATAAACTTAGTGTGTACAGCTACTACAGTGGAGGGCCCTGTTGATTAATGAAATCTCTGAAGGACTTGAATTTGGTTTCAGTTCTGCTTTTCCCTTCATCTTCGCCATGCAATTCCCAGCCTGGACTACAATTACAAGTGGAAGAAAGAGGAAAGGTAACAAAATCCCTGTAGCTGCTTTCTCTGGATGTGTTCAACCTCAAATGCTTAATATTTTCTAGGGCACATTTCTACAGACCACATGGAGGATGAAATACGGCAGTCGCAAATCTCAAACCTATTCCACAGTTCTGAACAATTATAGTATTTGTTCTTATTTTTTTCAAGGGCGATTTCTAACTGAATCAAATAACCTACCCATACAGATTTTAGTTCTGTGTTGGAAAAAAATATGCCAATAACAGGAAGAAAACATTCAAGAACACACTTGAATTCTTACAGCTTTTGCTATATGGGCTGAAATTTTATCAGAATAATTCCTGAAATTTTGATATTTATACCCAAACCTGGATCTGGTCTTACCCACGATATAGCTTCAAATCTAAGTATCTGATTTCTGCTAAAACTTAAATATGTGCTAAAGCATCTTTTGACTGGGCACCTCTCCTCTGTTCTTGTGCCTATTAAATGGTTTAAAAGAGCCTTCTGTAAAAACAGTCTGCAACAAAGTAAAAGCTTAAGTGAACTATTTCATTTACCTAGCAATAGTTCAGTGTGCTGGTTACATAGAAATTCTAACACAAAAACCTGTTTTCTTCCTTAAGTTTCCATTGCTATCTGCTGTAGAAGGAGACTTAAACTTGTGCAAATGAAACCAAGAAAGGAAATGCACCAACTACAAATCTGCCATTTTCCAGACCAAGATGGACACTTGAGAACAAGAAGTACAGAAAATTGTAAGACGATGCCTAAGGTAGGCAAATATGGTTTAATTCAGTCTAAATCTACCTAACAAAAAAGAAAAGCACTTATGACATAAAAGGACCACCAAGACTTACTAGGGGAAAAATTATTCAGAGCTTCCCAAAAAGTATCACTACAAAAGCAATAACCCCGGGTCACACCTGTGGTAGAGCACTCTTGGATTTTTGGGGTTTTTTTGTGTGGGGTTTTTTTTTTTTCCTTAAAAGCTTTTGTCTCCCCTTTTATTTACTTTTTTTTTTTTTTTTTTTTTTTTTTAAATGGAGACTTCAGAGGCAGTTGTTAAACTAAAAACATTCCTTTAGGTTTGGGATGAAACTAAAAATCAAAATCTTCCTCACTGTAGGGCAATATTACATTTCCCCCCTTGTAGACTTATTTCATAAAAATGTCAGCTATTAAGTTAACATTATTTAAAGGGCTTTCGTTTGTAGTTACTGAATGCAACCTAAGCTATATCCATAAAGGTCTGACATTGATCCCTGGTTGTATAAAACATGATACAGAGAGGCACTAAATAAATAATCTGTGTACTGCTTCCAAAGCATCTCTATTTATCACTGCATTAATGATAAGGATCTGATTTAAAGTGAACCCTAGCAAGGGTCAAATCCGAGCACAAGCTGTAATATGATCTGCAAGAGTGCTGATAACCTGAAACAATATGAAGAAATCCTGTCAGATAAATAAAACAAACCAGTTGTCCATTAAACAGCTCAGAAAATATGGACTGAAGCATATACAGATATATTTCCCTTTTTAAAATTTATTTTAAAGCAGCACAGAAAATCTGCACCTGAAGACCAAGTTAAGGAAATAACACTGAAGAGAATAGCAAAGATATAGCCACTCATGAGAAAGTTTAGATGTGTCCTTGCATCAATCATAGACCTCAAGAATTACCACCAAACAATCAAAGCCAATTGTTTACAAGGCATCACCAAATGTCTGACATGAGCATCCCAGGCTAGAAAAGAAAACTCTGGTGTTTTAAGTTTAAATATATTAACTATTTAAAATCTTATATGCAAATGAAGCTACCCTACACCTTATTGAAGAAAATTCTCATTAATCTTTTTTAAAAAAACTCAAGGTCTTGTGGAAAAAAACAGGGAAGAAGTGTATTTGACCAGCGATGCCATAAGTACATGAAGAGAATACAAAATATAAGTAGTCAGATAGCCCTTTATTGGAGCTGCACACCCAGGGGGAGGGTCTGCCCAGGGTTCTCAGACCACGGGATTTCTTCAGTTTGGTTTCCAATGTCAGTTGGGTTATCAGCCAAAGCAACGACAAGCTCAGGACTGAAACTCAGGAAATTCCCATTCCACATCCATTCTGCTGTCCTGAAACTTTGCTAAACTCAAGAATGTGAAACTAAACAGATCTATTTTGATCTTTGTCATTGCTTATATTTTTTGTTGTTTGCATTTCAGTAAATAAGCAACATCCCACCACTTCAGGCATGGTTTGAACAAACAAGCACTCTTTGGCCTGAAGACCACACAGATGATATGACAGGAAGGGAAATCAAAGCACTGATAATTTATCCAGACCTCATGCCCATCTTAAAATTTACAAAGGTTCCCAACTGGTGGTTAATAGCTTTCCCTGACATTGGAACTCCTTTATATAGCTTATTTAAATAAGGATTAGTTTAAAAGAATAATCTATTTTTAATATATATATAAAAGAGACAGTGTTAAAAATTACCAACAGACAACTCTTATTTGCACTGCATAGTCCCAGACAAGTTGAGACCACAATTTAAAAGAAGAAAGACTGGTAGCTACAGCAGAAGAAACAGTAGGAAAAGCCTTGCATAAGTGGCACTGCATAAGGCTTTATTCTACTGCTCATACATATATTTATATATAAAATATATTTACTGTGTTTAGGTAGGGGCTGAAAATATTTTCAAATTTTCTGCCCACCACAGTCTCATCTATTTTGCTTGAGTAAGGTTTCTTTCCCCTTCAGTTCTCGGCAGCTTTACATAAACAAATAAAATAAACATATTCTAATTTTTCAGAAAGATCATGAAGGGAGGCCACAAACACAGAGGAATATGTATTTCTAAGCAAAACTGAATATCCCTGTGAACTTTCCCCCCCTCTATCTACCTCCACCAGTAGGAATGAAAACAGTAATTAGTAGAAAAAGGAAAGAAACCAGGTACCTATGTAAAAGAAGATATATTAACTTTAGAAGTTATAAAAAATAAGTAGTGGAAAAGGAATTAGGAAAACAGCATGGTTGTGAGCAATTAAAGCCATTTAGACATGAAAGTACAAGGTGTTTGGGGGGGGGGAGGGTGTATTTTTTTTTGTAATATTGTTTACATTCTTGTCCAGATATTTGAGCACAATGTGATTGTCAGGTATGAAGAAATGTTCACAACTCAGTTATGAAAAACACTTTCTGAAAAACTGAATGAAGAAATCAGACTCTATGTTCCCAGATTCATCTTGTTCAGCTTCAGTTATCACATACAGAAAATTCTATTTCACCACAACAGTGGCAGTGGTAGGAACAGCATCTTTGGACTGTGTCCTGCCATGAGCCGGACAATCACCACTGAGAAAAACAAGTAAATGGATTATTTAATCATGTGGGTTTGCACCTAAGTTTCAAGTAATTTCAGAATATATATAATAAATAAATAAATTCATTTAGGACATATGTATGGGGGAACACAGTTACTAAGCAATTACAACACGCTAATAAATGCATAGCCCACTAGAACTTTGTCTAATTAGATCCTCTGCTGAAAAGCAGGGGTGTGAGTATCTGGGTTCTTCTACAGCACCTAAAGTTCTTGGTAAATATAAAAACTCAGTCACAGAAAGGTCAAAAACAGATCGAAAGTAATATATCAAGGAAGGATGCAAGCTAGCCTCATAATTCTGATCTTTGCCATAATTAATAAAATATAGTTCCAATTCACTTTGAATTATAAGCCATTTTCCAAAGAGACCCTCTCGGTTTTTCAACCAAGATATGCAGGCCAGGTACAGTGCCCAACTGAAGTCTATGATAATGGAATCCAGTTACTAGGGAACTGGTGGGAACTGGGTTTTTCTCAAGTCTATGTGTCTAAAAGAATATTTTCCTTTTTATAACACACCCTATGAATGTACAAGAGTAATTTCCCAAACAATTTATTTGACAGTCAAAGCCAATATGACAGCTTCTTAGCAATAAGTTTTCTGGTGAGAGAGGAGTTAAGTTTGGCCCTGCTGCTTCATTATTCAGATGCCAAACAATTCCCTCCATTCAAAAGAGATAAAAAAAATGGGGGGTTGTATTATTGGAGCAGACGATTCCGTGTTTGCACCATAAAACATAGGGAATTTTACATTCGGGTTCTGCCCAGATTTACACTCTGAGAAATGTGATTTAGGAAAAACACAGTGTGTGAATGTTTCAGGCACATAACTTTTATGAAACCTGCATTCTGCCTGCAGTTGTGTGAGACAGGTCCACTGGGTGGCCGGGGCAAAGACAAGCTGAAGCTTTTTCTCCAAGGTTACTATGAATTAACTTTCTGTTCTGCCCACTCCTCATTTGTCTTAAGTAAAACCATGTTAACAAGATGATTATACACCTATTTAAAGGAATAAAATTATTTTATTGTCTGAAACTCCATTAGAACTGCCTGCTCAGGATGCTGACAAGCTCTGCAGGTCCAGGCATTAAGTTATGAGCAACAGCTTCACAAACATCTGGTTTTCCAAGCTTTGTGCTGAAGCCTCCAATTGCTGCTCTTACAGAACTATGTTCATTTTATTTATACAAAATGGGAATTATTTCATTAAAAGATCCATTAAAAGCAAATTAAATGAAAAAACAGTTTTCATTTTAAAAACCTGAAAAAGTATGTTAGAAGTAGAGGATTGTTAAGGAGGCTACAAGAAAAATAATTATTTGTACATTATTCATGATCTTTGGGACTTGAGTGTTTTTTTCTGTTTTTAGAAGACTGCAGCTCTAGGCAATTGTATAGTTGCAATTTTGCAAATTGCTTTTAATATGCATTCAGGCAGAACACACTCAAAATTCTTGATGGCTTAGGAAGCCAAAATATTGCATATTGCAAGCCAATTATGTGATCACTCCTGAACTACTAAATATTATTACAAAATCAGAAACAATCAAGGGTACAATATGTTAGTGTTTAACATATGAGAGATACCTTCACTAAATTCAAAGATTTATCTATGATTTGAAAATTGGGAGCCTGGTGGAGGGTAATATACAATCCTAGAGGCAATTATACTAATATAAAATACTTGATCCTCCCAGCTTCCATTCCTTGGCAGAGGTACTGCCCCAGGTGCACATGCTGGGAGCTACAGCCTGTGCAACAGGAGGTACCCGATACAGCCCAGCAAAGCACCAGGACAGGGCCAGGCAGAGCCTTCCCCCTCTCTGACACTTTTATTCAGTATCTGCTCTCCCTGGCAAGCATCTCTGTAAGAATCTAAGGAGGACAACTTCCAAAACTTCAATCATTTCTTTGAGTTACTGTACATAAAGTTAGGTTTCTTTTTCTCTATCAGTTGACCTTCCATCCACACAAGCAATCTAAAGAATGCTCTGTCCTGTGTACTTTGTTGCATATATAGCCCTGGTTTTCCCCACCAATTATCACACTCCTTCATTAACACACTTATGATTTATATTTATGAACTTTATATAACCAGACCTATAACTTGCAGCAAAACCCGTGTCTGCAGATGGATTTTAAGAGCACGCTACACTTCAGAGCACTCACCAATCTCATTGCCCTCTGACAGAGGTGCCCTGCATTTCCTAATACTTCTATAAAAGTTCACTTCCTACTTTACCATCACTATATAAAAAATCCAGCTATAAAAAACCTTAGAAGACACACTGAAGTCACACAGAAATATTGAATCAAACTAAGTAAATAAAAAATATTTTCTATTAAGTTCTGTATTTAAGGACAAGCAGAAGATTTAGTTTGGAGATACTTCTAAAGAAAACAAAGGGCACAACAAGCTGTATCCACAAAGATGGCAAAAAGAAAGTTGTCATCTTTACTTATTTGTCTTTCCCTTCTCCCTTGGAGAACACACGTCTAAATCCCCCACTGCCTGGGAATGCCCTCATTATCTGCTTGCAGTGTACAGTTCCACCTCTTGTACATTTTGGTGCCTGCTCCAGCAAATGTTTATTTTGATTAAGAAAAGAGGGTCCCGTATTTCCAGCCTATGACAAGCCCTTGGAGGTAGGTTCAACGAAAGCAATGCAAACCTTCCATTTTTTTAAGATAACACAACATACAAAGACACTAATAAGAAATAAGAATTATGGAAGATTAATTTTGGATGTTTTTCAGTTACTCTGACATTCAAACAAGCTCCAACAGCTCTGTCACTAGGCCAGTTGAACTCTGCATCTCTCAAAAAGGCTGCATACCATTCTTGTCTTAGTGTTGCAATACTTGCGGTAAAAAGGAATTTAAATCATTAACCACGTAAAACAAATGTTGAAAAATTTTATCAAAGAGAATGGAGACTTGTTTTCTACACAGCCACAAATAAGACCTTATGACATTTACCAAAAGCTACTTTGTCTTTTCTGCACTGACAAGGAATCCCATGTGTTCATACTGTGTCACACTACAAAAGTAAGTCAGCCATGGATTAACTTCCATATGTTCTTTTAACTGATTTAACAAATCTAGAGAAGACAAAGATACTTATGTGGCATTGTAAAGAGCACGGACTAAAACCTCATCACCTTCTGTGCCTTCCCAAGAAAGACCTCCATGGGCATTCTTGTGAAAGGAGCCAACTTCACAGCACATATGCAGGAATTTAAGAAAGATGATACACAGGAGAGAGGGTTTTTCAGTTTTAGTTCTTTAATAAAATTAGTATCACAAACCTAAAACTTTCAAAATACTTCTGTAATTACTTTCTTTACAGTTTAAAATAATACTAATGGTATGTTTCCTAGACTAATTGCTATGATTTCACTTCTATTGGGATTAATAATCTATTTTAATCTCCCACAGAACACACCCTTTAAAGCAGAAATCAGCTTTCTGGAGAACTAGAAGACTTTAAAAGAATCTTTTACTGTCCCTTTGCAGACACGATCGCTCCCAGCCTGACTAGTTTTCAGATGCAGCCGCTTGTTCCTGCTTGGCCATTCCACATTACACGCTGAGACAGTGACGATCTGTGGGAATTTAGTAACCCGTGCAGAATTCTACATTTTATAAGAGAGAAAACGTCAGATGTGGTCAGCCTCCTACCCTTTTATGGCTGACTTTTATTATTCACTCCTGCCTCTTACTGCCTACACCTCCTGAGCAAATGTTCAAAATTCTATTCAAATTGCAGAAGCCTACTTCCTCTGCAGAGAATAACAGATTCAAAGGAGGACAAGTGTTGTTTATTAGCAATTATCATGAAAGTTCTTCCTGTAATTAACCTCAGCTTCATGGACACTACTATTTGCACTTCAGCTATCTCATAAACAGTGGCTACATTTCCATTATTGTCAGGGAAGATGAGTCATTGCAGAAGAATGCTTATCTCAAGGCAGTTTTAACTAGCTTTTGTCTGCATGAGGTATTAGTCACTGGTACCTACAAGATCACAAGAAAGTCTGGGTTTGGGCTTCTTTTTTAAAAGCCTCTTTCCTCTTCCCCTTCATATATTCAGAATTCGGCAGTAATGGCATCAGGGCTGAGAAACACACAAAATGCTCGTTTCAATTAAATGTACACTTTGCCTGTATGATCAGTGAATCATAACCAAGAAGAATTCCAGATTCTACCCAATTAATGGGAGGTCTAAGACACTGGAAAAACCCAACATTTGCTCTGTAGGCCATAAAGAGACAATGGTGAAGGATTTGTTTTAACATTTTTCAAGCTCTCAAAGAGAGCTGAGCTACAAATCAGTGCAGTGTTGTAGGGCTTTGGCCTGATGAAAAAACTCCCAAACAACCCTCCACTTTATTCACAAGACACAATCAAATATGAGAATGCCACAACTGTGCGCATTCCTAGATTTTTGTTCAATTATAAATAAAGAGGGTGGTACAAAACAGTCTCAACGTTAGGAGATGTTAATAAAAATATTTATCACACACAGAATCTAAACTAAATGTATATATCTCAGTTCCCTGAAACAAAAAAAAGACTAAAGATCTAATGGCTTCTCATAACCTAGAAATACATGCAGGCAGAATTTCTGTTTCTTAGAACTACTCGCACCACAGGACCTAAGTCCTTCTGAAGGGTATTCAAGAACATCTTTACATGTTTTGCATAAACAGGAGTACACTGCAAAGTTAAAGCTTTACCAGCAATACAGTATTAAGCAGCATACTTGTAATTCTTGCAATCTGACTGTATCCTAAATTAAAATCTGATTCAAGGGGCATTGCATTTACCCTCATTGCTTATTTAGCTACCAGGCTATCAAGCAGAACTCCTAGAAAAATAAAAACATTAAGACTACCTGGCACTTGAAATTCTTCCCATACACACTGCTTTGTGTAATTTCATTTCACATTCCCAAGTGCTAATTCTACAGAGCTACACCAAAGCCCGCAGAAATTTATGTAAACTGTGAGGTCAGAGATGAGAATATTCTTTTACTTTAGATGCAAGTTTACTGGGCATTTGACATTTTACTGTTATTTTCCTCTTGTGGGAGATGCTGGGTAACAGCAAGTCAGAAGAGCAGACCTGGATCACTGCATGCAAAAGCATCTACATTTGTACATCCATTTTGCTGCAATGCTAAGTTTTAGGGGAAAAAAATTCATTTTCTTTAAGCATTTTTTAGTGCTGTTGATACAGATTATATTTAACCCAAAAAAGGTAGAATGCCATTCTCTTGATGAGATATTTTTCAATATATACAGTGAACCAACTGCAGACATAAATTGTGTACAAGCTTGTTTTTTTCTTTCCCAGGGGGAGTGGCAACTGAAATCTGGACCTTTGCCACCAGTGTTGTGCAATTCAGATCACAGTACTTATAGAGACAGGATGGTCAGTGCACCAGCATACTAATGGCTCTGACTGCTGCACTGGCCATTGTTAGTGTTTTATAAATTAAAGTAAACCCACAGTTCAATGTCAGACCAGTCCACGCAATTCTAGAACTGAAACATAACTTCTGGTCTCACCACCTATTTCTAAGTGACAAATTTGCAAACTCACTGTTGAAGTTTTCAGCTGCCCTAGCAGTGGCATTGCAGTTTTCAAATATATTAGAAAGAAAACATCTTCTCCTTTTTTTTTTTTTTTCTGAACCCCATGAATATATAACTCTATGGGTTTTAGTTGTGCATAAGAATAATCTAAGTTTGTGCAATCAGTTTCTGGTTAAGATAAAAAAGAAATTAGCTATGTAATAACAAGCCGAAATAAGTCATGATTGAATTTACATGATTCACCACAACACCAAACATGACTTTTTTAATCAGTTTTTCTCTTACAGCAGTAACGCACTGACATATTAAACAATTTTAACAATAAGAAGTAAATCACAAACACTTGGACTATAGCACATACTTTCAGTATCACTTAAAAGTTAAAAAACTTACTGTATTAAATTTTTATTTGATGTTTAAAAAGCATTTTCATATTCATGAATCTTTGAGCATAAGAGTAATTTTTCATGAAGGGGAAAAATCACATGACAAGGCATGGACATTTGGAAAAGCTGCTATGTTGAAATCTACATTTTCAGAGAAAAGGGAAATATTTTTAAAACATACATTACTAGTTTTGCAGTAATGTCTCTTTTTGCATGTGCACTGGGAGTACGAATAACTTTTTCAGTTTTAAGGTACTCACAGGGATTATACTGAATAAGCTCTGTTAGCTCTCCCTTCTGTGTAGCCTTTAAGCATACTTAATTATAAGGAAATGGTACTTTGCTCTGTCAACAAGTTGTGAAGTCACTTGCTCAACCTTTTTCCTTTCATTGCCTCTGTTATTCCTCTTCTCTGGACCTGTTTAATTTTTGCGTTTCCTGATTTTTATCTCGGCAAAACAAAAGGCAGCTGCACTAAGTTATATGAAACAGCAAAGTGACTGCTAGTTAGTGATTTGCAGGTTCTAAACAGTGAGTTGTGTGAAATGAAAAGGGGAGTGTCATGTTGCAAAAACTCTTTTCTCTCCCCTTTCTACAGCTGTATTTCTAATCAGCAGAAGATACATCTTGCTTGGAGTCAGCCCCCTTTCTCTCTGCACATTCTTAACCTTCTATCTTATGCATGGATCACTGGTTAGCTTAGAAATGCACAGACACAAAAGGGGGAGCTGACATGTGAGGTTTGATGGCAATAATGGCTGTTTATAAGCCTAATCCATCACATTTAGTGGACACCTCCATTTTTGTTCCTCTGAAAAGGTATAAATAATAAAATGGTATAGCTTCGGCTCAGAGGTGCCTTGGTAAATATTTTAACTATTTACAAGATCACATCAATAACAAAAGAAGCATCTGTACCATCCATACAGAGGCCCCTGAATCACTAGAATAGTACCCAGATGGTTCGTACAATTCATCAACAATAAAATGTCTTCATGACAGAGCTTTTGTGACATCATTGATATTTTGATATGCCACTGTTCAATACTCTAAATTCACATTCCTTTCCCAAGAACATCTCAGTAAATAGTCTGTCTTTCTCAAGGAAAACAAACAAACAAACACACACCCCCTCGCTCCCAAACTTCAATTAAGGACCCCCACACAAGGCAGATCCAGCTGCAACCTACTCTCCAAATAATCCAGGATCCAGATTACTAATATCTGGAATGCATCAAGGTTAGCACTGTGTCAAAACCCTTGATACACTCAAGCTGCTACTGGCTACTTGGGCAGTAGCACTTGACAGCATTTCTTTGCTTTTACTTTTCTTGCATCAATATCACATCCAAACCACAGCATTTTGGGGAAAGTAACAGAACAGAGGAAAGGAAACTCAGCAGCTACAAAATTAATTTGATGGGTTTCCTAGTTGAGATCTAACAAGTCAGCTCTGGGGACAAAGTGCTGTTTATTCTATTTCTTCATAAAACAAAATGCTTGGAAGAGGTAACACAGGTATAGTTTTGTTTTTTTTTTTTTTTTTTTTTTGTCTACCAAGAGCAGATCACAGACATCCTCACTCTAAGGGAAACAGATTTCTGAATTTCACTACTCCCTGTATAAAAAAAACCCATACCATTGTTAAAAATTTGTTCAAAATTCACATCCTACAAGTTTCAAGGAATACTCCTCTCTTCACATATTGTGAGTTTTCATAAATAAGGGCTCTGCATTGAATTTCTCCACCACCTTAATAATTTTATAGTTTTTTGGTTCCTTATTGCTCTTCTCTCTTTTTTCAAACCCCATGACATTCTTCTTGAGATGCAGAGACCCAAAGTTCTCACAGTGTGGGTGCATTGAAGTTTTATAGAGCAGCTAAAGGACATCCTAGTCTATTCCTCACTGCCCTTCCTGGTGGCGATCCTGTTCCTGTTGGCTTGTTGGATGTCACTGCACATGAAGGCAGTGATTTCAGAGCCCTGCCAACAGTAATGCCAAGTGATGTGAACTGACTGGAACTATCAAGGAGACATGGTTTACATTATTTTCCACAGATGAACTATTCCATAGTTATCATCCTCTGCCACATTCTTTACCTTTCACTCAGTTTTGTTAGATCCTTCTCAAGCTCCTCACTGTCAGTGAGACATTTGTCAAAGATTGTGAGGATAATCTTTATTATCCAGAAATATGGACCTTTAGCTGCTTGTTCACTTCGAGATAACAGATGAATATCAAATAAAGCTAAGAGTACTCATGCTTTTAGCTGTAATCTCAAGCACACTAGAAACTCTTTCCTCAGTAGACAAGCTCTGAGGGCCAGGCCAGTCACAGAGAAGGGATCAAATCTCACTAATCCATAAAAACTAAGAGAAAACCTCACATACCTGCTAACATCACTGTAAGCTGAGAATGCTGTGAACACAAACCGTGACTGCACCAGTTTCTCCAGTTCTTGTAGGGCTATATTGCTATCATATATTTTCTATGCTTACTGTTACAAAATGAGGAACACACCACAAAGACACACAAAAACACAAGCAGCATTAGTGACTAAATACTCTGCAAGTTTTGCATGCGGGTTCTGTTGTCTGGACTGGCAAGGGTTAGAATAGTGCAGCTTGTGTTGCTGTTACAGAAGGAGCAGTGGGTGGATAGAGAACCACCAAGGTTTGTCATTGGTTGAACTATTTTATTGACGCTTGTGTGAATGGGTCAGATTTTGTCCTTCTGGCAGAGGAATAAAGGCATTGCAAGAACAGCATGGGCTGACAGAGAGACTGATACATGGAACTGAGAGAAAACGTGGCATTATTTAATTCCTTTTTGTAGGTTCACTTCTTCTAAGTACTCTTTCACACTCACTTCAATGTTGCAGTGAAACAGAATTCCCTCATCGCTTTACAGAAGGGGTTCAGCAAGAGGCATCCATGGGTTCGAAGTCTGTTCAAACCAATCATAAAGCTCTCCCTGTTCGAGCTCTCAGGGCCACTCATGATGAAAACAGCCACAACCTAAGATGTCTTATTTCCCTTTTCCATGCAATATTAACATCCTTAAGGCATGTTTTAGTGGATATCTGTCTCCTCTTCTTCTCAGCACCTTAGATCACCTAATGTGCAAAATAAATCAATATCGTGTGGGCTAAAACTCTTTTAAAACCTAAAGAAGAAAATGCAAAGTAATTCCCACAGGTCCTACAGCAGCAACAGTGCTATGTGCCAAACAAGATCCAGTCTGAAGACAGAGGTAAGGATGTGTAGAAACTAACTCACACAGCTTAAAAGCGGAAGTTCCCAAATTAACCAGCATAAAACAGGCAAATTTTTTCAGCATAGCTGAAGAGGATCTTGTGTGCTAAACAGCTACCTTCTCCTCTTCAGCAATCCTGCAGAAGGTGCTGCCTTCCATTCCATCTTTGTGCTGCTGACATGGAAGCAGCTGGAGATGGAGAGGCTGCAGGACAAGTACCCTCAGTCCCCACAGCTTTGAACCCCCCACTTTGTCCTGATGGGGCCTTGGCCAAAGGGCACTGCAGCTGCTTTCTGGTTTATACCCCACAGCAAGGGGGAAATGAAGTTAATGCAAATGGAGGATTCTCTCAGCATCCCAGAGTGTTTCTAGTCTCTGCTCCTGGCTTCAGGGACAGGAACACTAAAGATCCATGAATATATGAATAGTTTTAAAGTAGAAATATAGGATCTTGCTCCTTCTATATTATTCTGGGCTGCCAAAAAAAAACCCCAAAAAGCAACAAAGCAAAACAAAACCCAACCTAAAATCTAAAAGCATGGGAATTGGGATGTTTTGTTTAGTTTCTTTTTTCCCCCCAGCTTTTAGGGATGACTAGGTTAGCTACTGTATGTGTTCTACTCCTTATTATGGTTGGTTTTCCTAATGACAACATAAGCTTTGTCAATGCCTTACTAAATACGGATGCAGTTAAACCTTAATTGGGTTTTAATGTGCTAGTATTCAAGGGTATGGTCCAACCTTTAGGAGAAAAGAGAATACAAGGATATAGAAACAGAAACAGCTGCAAACCTGTTCATGCTAGCAAGGGCAGTTAACAGGACACAGAATTTGAGCTCAGCCAAGCCCTCAACTTGAAAGTGCTTGGAGGTCTGAGCCCAGTAAATCTATCATTTCTGACATGTGAGTGACAGAAATGGAGTTTCTGCAGTTTAACCACTTACTGCTTGTCAGCTTCATCAAGGTGAATGGCCACCTTCACTCTGTTAACTGAGAGAAAACGTGTTAGCTGACACCACCAGGAAGCTGTGCATGGTAACTGCAGTAACTAAAGTTGATGGATCCCATTCTTTTGGGACAAATAAAAGTCATCTTTGTGGAAGAAAGGGCATCAGAAGTCTATGGTGGGCTCAAAGGAGTCTGATCTATCCCAAGACTCCTTCCAAGTGCAAAGTGATTAGCATCAGAACTTCCCAGTGAAACTGTAATGAAATTTAACAGGTTTTATAGCAACCAAGGTCCAAAGACAGCAGCGGGTAAGCCTCTCTGACCTGCTGCTTGCTGTCAAGCATCTCTCCAGCTTTTTATAAACCACCCTGAAGGACCTAGTCACAAAAATATTACAACCCCAGAAAAAAAGTTGTGGCACACAGGCCACATCAGGTGAAGTCACAAAGGGATTTAGCATCAAAATCTATTGCCAGAGGACTGGTGACACAAAGAACCCCCACCCAAAAAAACCCATAAAGCAAGAGGAAGATGCCTTCCCAGCATTTAATCCACATCTCATCTAAATTACTGCCAGTCAGGAAAAAACTAAAACATCCCGAAACCCAAGAACTCATTGCACTTTTTTTTTTCCTCTGGGAAGAGATGACTGATCACGGGTGCTGTCTCAGCACATTGCTTAGGAAAGTCCTGGGACATGCCCCACTGATAGCAAGGAGCACACTGGAGAGACGTTCACGTGCAGAACAAGCCTCTGGATGGGAATGTGGGCCCAGCTGCTCACACCCTTTAAACAGGTAGGATGGAACAGGATGGCAATACCTGCAACAGCTCACTGGTCTGGTATTTATGGATAATATCTCCCATGCTCAATCCACTTGGACTCTTTCAAGGATAAAGGGCTTGGATTCTTTAAAGGATAATTACAAGATCCCCAAGAGTAATAGTATTTTCACGGAGGGGTGCTTTGCAATATGAAAATCGACAAGAGCATCCAAACTCATTTCATCCAGATTTCCTGATTGTCCTCCACGGATGTTAGAGTGCTATTATTATAGCATTTGTGGTGGTACAACATGGTATAGCTGCTGAGAGAGCTCCCAGAAGCAGCAGTTGCCATTACAAAGGTGTCAGCATGTACACTTTACACTTTATACACTCATTTTTATTACTGATAAAGTAATTACCCCTGAAAGATTGTCCATCACTACTCCTTAATAATTTAACCATCGATTTGATCCTCAGCAGAACTGGCACCCAGCATCAGGCAGATTATTGCCATCAAAATATTAAAACCCCCAATCACTTGTTTACTGAGCTGCTATATTGAAGAATTGGGTTTTGCCCAGTTGCATAGTGATCCAAAAATAACATTTGTTAATATGCAATAAACTTTTTGGCAATATCCCCACTTACATTTAATGTTTTCTACTATGTTAGGCAGAAGAAAATATTTGGTTTTCCACTTAAAAACTGAAAACAGTCACTTTAGTAGCTACCCATGTCTAACTAATGCTTTGTTTTACTGTGCTTGTAAATTGCTTATTCCTTTCCATGCTCCCTCCATGATGAAGAAGAAAACAAAGGCTCTCAGAATCAGTAGCAGATTTGAAGAGCTAGACCTCATCTTCTCTTGCCTTCACAGACACATTTTCTCTTCCTTTCCTACTCACATGTAGCTGAAAATCTATATCCTAAAATTCTAATGTTCATTCCCGTTCTTAATGAACAGTAACTCTGGATCAAAACAAGCTGAGGAATTTCCCTGTGTGAAATAAAGAGTTACAGAATTTAATAAGGGGTTTGAGTGGGAAAAAGTTAGAGAGCTGAATCAAGATAGACTGAGCCTGAGGAAGTCAGAGTACAACAGGTACCTCTCTAAAACTACTCTTCATACAACTTCTGTGAGCTGTAGCAAGGGAGAGAAAATAGCAGAGACATTGTTTCAATTATGACATTCATGTTTTCATTTAAATTAGTTTATTTAAATTAGTTTATTTTAAAAATAATTCAATCTAGTTTAATTTAAATAGCAGTCAATAAACATACCGTAAAAGCTGCCATGTACAGATGTTTGTGGTGGTGAACAGAATCTGAAGAGCCCTGGTACCTTGCTACAAGTCATATAAGTTTGAATGACAGACGGTCTGGCAGAGAAAAAAACCCTTTCCAGACAGACATGGGGATCCCTATAGGCAAACAGGACTAGATACAGGTGTGACTTGTAGCTCTTATATTTTGTCCTGGTCTAGTGTATTTCAAGCTATGAATTATTCACTTCAGGAGATGTAGGATCAGTTTTCTTAATTATCTCCACTGCCCCCATCTGCCTGGGAGTCTTCCCAGTGCTCTGCTGTGGTATCCCCTCACTTGTACCTGTGACAGGCTCTCCAACAGGTGAGAACCACAATTTTGCATCTGCTTCTGAGTTCTCCAAGCAATGGAGAGGCAGCCTTCCCTCCTAACCTCTGTGTGTGGGATATTTTGGCAAGAGGTTTCCATTACTGCTGACTCAAACCATACACTTAATTTCTCCACACAACACACGGGAGCTCAGATATGCCCACAAGAGTTTCAACTGCACTGACAGAAATTCAGAAATACAAAAGAGAAAGAAATCATAAGCTTCAGTTTATTTCACTTACTTATTACTAACTAAGCCAAACACTCTTACTAACCTGGGGCTTTCAAGATAATGAAGAACAAGGGCAATCCTTGACTGTCAGGAGCAAGCCGGTACCTTCTCTGTACCAGAATGAAAGATTTAGCAAGAAAGGAGAAAGCCATTCATCATGGAAATATCAGAGTGATACTACTCAGTCTTCTCACAGCTTTTCTACAGCTACTGGTCCATTTTAGGGCTTCAAGGAAATGAAATGGATCATTCCTTAAGCCCCAGGCTGAGGGTAAGTTGTCTGAGTAGCACATGGGAAACTGCTGGACATAATATGGGAAATTGCTGGATGAGACAAGAGCAATGTGCAAAGCTGACAAAAGTCACAGCACCCTGAGGGTTGGCTGGGTTTCCATATCACATACCTTCTATTTACCATCCAAGGCGAGAAGTGGCCAAACTTCACGGATAATTGAAGGGGACCTTCTATGGAATAGGGTCTTGCAAGGCCACACTCTCTAGGGAACTTGTCAGTAATCCCGGCATCACTATGCACAGTATCAGTAGAGAACAGTTTTCAGAATACCAGACTTCGATATTGATGTAGAATACTGGGAGCATTAGGGTAAAAAGTCAGTTATGGATGGTTCACTGATATGGGATAAATCAGGTGAGAGAAATAGAGGTGCAAGGACATGGAGTAGAAGCATCCAGAAACAGAAAAGTTGAACAAGTCTCACTGAATTTAAACCATTAAAAAACCTTTACAAACTTTAAATCCATCCTCTTCTTTAGAAGACTCGGAAAATTTCTTAATTTCCATATTCAGCCCACATATATAATTCTGTGCTTCAGAAGATCCCAGCATCTTAAAGGTCTTTCTATCCTGGAGGAACATGGCTTTCTTAAAGGTACTCACATTATTTCACATTTTTTAGTGACTGAAAAAGTCTAGTCCAAAATGGGCTCTTCCAAATTTAAATCACCAGTTTACTAGATATTAAACAGTCAGAACAAAATGCACAGGTAATCAAGTACCTGTGGGTGAGTTTGCAGGAAAAAAAGCAGTAAAGAAAGATGTTCTGATTTAAAACAAAGACTGCAGTATGTTAGAAGCTGACTGTGTACAGTTACTTTGGGTGAAAGTTTCTAAGTTGTCTAAAGGGATTCTGTTGCTTTTAAGAGATCTATTTGAGACGTGTTTTCCTGCTTGCTGATATACATCCAGTTCACAGGGCAGCTGCTGCCTGGCATTTCCTTTGGGATCAAGCTAGAATTTTGCAACACTATACATTTAAGCCTTGAATCCTGACACATCATAAAAATAAAAAGCAAACAAACAGTAATAGCCCTCAGACATATTGGAAGAATTTAAAAAGAGGAGATTAATCTCTGAGATGCCAATTGCTCCTTGCAGAGCATTTTGTCGGTTTGTTTCCTTGCTAACACACAGGATCCACTCCATCATGTCCTACAGACCAGGACTGACTGTCAAGGTCAAGGATCCCACAGCTGGTTTCCTCCTCCAAAATCCAGTTTCTTTCCTTTTCACTCTCCCAGTCTCTGCACATATCCATACTTCTAAACCTAAAGGCACCTTCTGGTCATCCCCACCTTGAAGATGATTGAGGTCCATCATTTCCAGCTTCTCTCACCCTTTCTTTGCCTAACGTACTGAAAAAACCATGATGTTGGAGCAGTAACTGTGCAGTTTAATTTTCATGTCTTTGCTGAACTCTTTCAACAATTATCCTTTGGATGTAACTTGTACCTAAACCCCAGTTTCCTACAAAACTTCATGACACCTCCCACATCAGAGTCTTGATCCTTTAATCAACAAGGCAACATTACCTATTAAATCATGCCAAAATGCATCATTTTACCTGCCACTTCAGACAAATAATTACCTGACCACCAGCACTGCCCCAGGTCTGTATTTTGTTTCCATGTACAGCACAAATGAGTGGTGATCCTTTCCTGAGGTTTCTCAGTATTGTTGTGGAACAATTTCACCAACCTGAAGCTATTTAGAGGTCAGAAAGTGGAATTTTCAAAGGATCTTGATGCACTACTCCCTCTGCTCTTTCTCTTTTAAAATCTTCAATCTTATTTTCTCAGAAAAATCCCTCGCCTTTCAGTTTTCAGTGTGACTGAAAGCAATTATGAGTCAAACACTGGATTTTCCTTTCAGGCATGATGCAATATTACATTGATCTGCTGATATTTTTGTTATATTTAAAATTTAAAAAAATAGGGCACATTTTTGTAATTCTTTCTGTGGTCTGTGACAGATTCCTTCTGCCTCTCACACAGCTCCCTTAATTCCTATTTTCCAATTAGATCTGATTGTATTCTGTCCAGTGCTGACCAGCAAGAAGCTGACACATCCAATTCCCACAGATTTAAATAAAATCAAATGGTACAAGATAATGGTGTCTTGGTCTTTGAGTCCCAAAGTCGGCGATTACATGACAAAAACCCCATTTCCTGTACAAGACCAACAGGGAAGACCTGCAGACCACCAAAGCTACAACTACAGGGTTTATTTATGGCTGAGGCAAAGTATAGCACATAAAAACCAACAGTCTCCAGATAGTCCATATGAAATTTCAGGAGGAAATAATGATCTTTGGGAAAGTCCACCTTGTTGTGCACAGTTTTTAAAAAAAATATACTTTATATATGTGTTTACAAAATTAGAAACAAAGAAAAGTCTATATTTTTAATCAAAATGAAGAGGGAAGATATCGCTTTCTTAGCACTGCAGAACACGTAATTGGTCTCTTGTCATCCCCTGCTGCTAGAGAATTTTCCCTACAGAATAATTGCAGAATGCCTTTTATCAAAAAACAGTATTTACAGGAAAACAGCAAACATAATTTTTTATCTGACTCTCTTTCATCTGTTTTTTACCCAAGGTTTTCTCTCTACAGAGCAGGATTTATATAATGTGAGTGCAACAGTAGAACTCTATCAATACACTTCTTATAATTAGAGCATTTGTGCCCAAAAAACTAACAGATTGAGAGCAGTAGCCAAAGTACTGAGATGCCAAACATGAAATCCTACAAGGCACCATAGATACTTCAAACTCAGGCTATAGATGATCCATCAGAACTGGATCTGAGACACTGTAAAGGACAAGGTGGGTTCCCCAGCTCAAAGGGACTGCAGGTAAATGCATTTCCTCCAGGTGTTTTAGATGCATCTCACATCTAAGCTTCTTTCACATTACTTTCTTGTGGTATGTGGCAGGTGTCTTATAATGGCATATTTATTTATTGTGTATGCAGTGCTCACTGGAGTGAGGTGCAAGCTCAGCTGTGTGGCACAGTGTAAGGTCTGTTGGTGAATTTCTATTCTAAAACAAAAAATCTATCCTTTTAATGTTGCCTGAAGCAATCACTATCTTCCACCAGTATCCCCACCATCATCACCCACTGCATCAGCTGGTTTTGTCTGTGAGACACAAACTTTTGTATCTATAATATCCTAAGATACATAAGCAGAAAATTGGTGGCTATGTAAGAAAATGGCAATTCACAGCTCAAAATATCTCTCCCCTGAAGATGTATTTACTTTTACACAGAAAAAAAGCATTAGGCCCAATGCACCACTGAATTCGTACATGGATTTTGTGCTGGTCTTTATACAAGAGCTGGTCCCACACATGTCCTTCAGTCATCCCCTCTCTGTGGGCAGTGTTTTCCTAGTAGCACTACGGAGGAACACAGTGCAAAAGACAGGTTTCATGTGCCAATAAATCTCTCTATCTTTTTGATTGTTTTAAGTGTTCCCGCACAGACCTAACATAACCCCAAAAAGCCCAAAAATGAAAGCACCAAAGTTTGTTTAGTGTCTGATTGCAGTTGCTTGGCTCAGATTGCATGTTATTAGGTGTTTAATAGCAATTAAGAGTTACTGTTTCTGGACATGCTGATTTGATTTAAAAAAAAAAAAGTGCAAAATAATACAAAGACAGATGAATGGATTTTTAGTTCTTCATTCTCTAAAGTCAGTTAGTCTCTTTTCAGTATGTGTTCTGCATACCCATGCACAGGCACTTGTCCCTGGTGGTACCCATGCATTCAGCAGCAGTGATGGGATCTGAGCCCTCCAATTAAGTGCTATTACATCGAAATTACCAATGGGAGCCAAGACTTGAAGGTTACATCTCTATTAACCTGTTCTCTAGCCCTGAGACCAAGTGACAAAGTCTGCCCACGTGCATACTCTTACACTCCTTTAGCCTCCACAACACGGTAACACATCCAAACTGGCTTTGGGGAGTTCATACAATTATAAGAAAACTAAAAACTGACAAAAGTGTAAATTACCTATGAAAAACTGTTCTACCCTAGGAGCAATTAAATACTTACAGAGAACAGAGAGGCTGTGAAAAGCCCATCCTTGGAGATATTCAGATCTTGACTGGGCACAGCCTCTGAGCACCTTGCTCTAATCATACCTGTTTCAAATATGGGGTTAGACCAGGTAATAGCCAGACTTGTCTCCCAACTTAGTTTATTGTAAAAATAAATGGAATTCATTCTAGGAATGGTCCTTGGCTTTTGCTAACTTCCAGACAGTGTATGGGAAGAGTTTGAGAGACTGTATTTGATCCAGACAAAACCATGCCAAGTGCTTTGCTAAAAAATTAACAGTAGAAAGGACCAAGTTCCAGTGCTGAGGAATATTTCCTGTCACTGGTTAATTCTCCAGAAGAGATGTAGACAGAGATGTTGGTATTCCCAACGCAAACAGAAAGTCTGTAACAGAATAGGAGCTTCAGTGGCCACTCTCCTATCTGAGGCTTACTCTGTCTCTCTTGGTTTTCCTCCTCCCGTTTGTTAGAGAGCATCTGGCTTAGACTGTGGTGAAATCTTGACATGGCTTTGAGTTATGGTGTTATGGTTCTTGTTGGAATAGCATTTTCATGTTCACCTGTTCCTTTCTGATGCTAACCTCCAGACAAGTACAGATCACCTCTTTTGTAAGCAAGACTAAGAGTCTTTAAAGGCTATACGAGACACGAGTGGTTGTCATGTACTCTTCAGAATCTGAACCTTGGTGAACAGCTTGCAGCCACAAAAGTCTAAGAACATCAGAGAACATTATTTAAAGACATTAAAACTAAATCTGGCACCTCATTATATGATTTCAAATATGACACACACACCATCCCTCTGCCAAAATCTTCACCTAGATTTAATTTTTTATATTACTGGATGGTGTGTGTATGTCTACAATTTTCTTTTTAGGCAGGTGAGCATTTTCTTTGCCTGCCTCCTAGGATGGCTGGATACTAATAAAGTCTGATTTAAAGTGTTTGGATCAGTAAAATCAGTAGGACTAACCACATTGAGAGTGAAGTTCTGCCTAATTCTGCCAGCTACTGGATCAGCATGTGTTAACATCAGAAAAATGCAGCAGATAAACTATAATTCATGATTGCTTTGTCAGCCAAAATCAGGAGCAAAATTGTGGCATTTGTTTGGGAATTTACAGTGTTTATTGCTTTGATATCCGTGTGTGAGAAGTGCTTTGCTGTGATTTCACATAGCAAGGTGAAATGGTCAACCTGAAACCACGTGATTTGCCAGTGGCAGACCTAGTTCAGCTTGCTTTGCTGAGTACCAGCAGCAAACAGCATCACTTCCTTTTTTTTCTCATTTGAATGAACTATTTCCCCATTTACTAACAAAACCATTTACTCCTGCGGCCAATTTTTCCGGTGGGTGAACCATATTAGTTGGTTGGCGAGGGATTGTTTACAAGGGCATGCAGTGACAGGACAAGGGGCGATGGCTTTAAACTGAAAGACAGTAGGTGAAGATTGGATATTAGGAAGAAATTATTTACAGTGAGGGTGGTGAGGCACTGGCACAGACTGACCAGAGAAGTTGTGGATGCCCCATCCCTGGCAGTGTTCAAGGCCATGGGTTGGATGGGGCTTTGAGCAACCTGGTCTAGTGGAAGGTGTCCCTGTTTATGGCAGAGGGTTTTGAACCAAGTGATCTTTAAAGGTCCCTTCCAACCCAAACCTCATTTGATGATTTGGCATTCAGGCTTTGTCCCTTAAAATCTGACAGATGACCACAGTGATCTCTCTGTAAGTGGAAATGTAATACTGCTGTGCCCTTAGCCCATTGGAGCAAAGTATATTTATTACCCACCTTGCATTTGTTTCCTTTGCAGGTTATTTTGCACCTTTCAAGAAGAGTCCCTGGATGCCATTGATAAAGGAGCAGCTACCTCTGAATGCTGGCTTAGGGGCATCCAATAGATCAGCAGTATATGAAAGGGCAAGGACAACTAAACAAGGTGGATAATTTTTCTGCACTAAAAATAAACAGTGAATAAACATTTACATTTAAATAAGCATATTCAGCATGTTCACACATTATATTCTAATTACTTAATAGCTTGAACTTTGTTAAACGGTGCATTTTATAGCATGCATTCAATCTTTCTTACATTGCGCTGATGATGCTGACAACAGCAAGTAATTGATCTGGGCTGTGCTTCAGGTACTCAAGTAAATCTTGATGTCTCTCTCTTCCTCACACATTCATTCAATTAATTTCTCCCTAACTTTAACTGACATTCCTCTTTTTTCAAGGGTTCCCAAACTTTATTTTCCCAAAGATGCTTTGTCATTCAGCTTGTTTCCTAAACCCCTTCTAACTTGCACACTTTGGTCTTCCTCTTCTGGCTGCAGATGTGAGTTCTCTAAATTGTCCTTTCCCTCAATTCTCAAATATATTTTTTTTCTCAGCTATTTCAATTATCTTTCATTTTTAGGGGGGCAGAATTAGGTATTCAGGATGAAATAAATCTTCAGTTGCTGTTGCTGCTGAGGTAAGGGAGCCCTGTAGAACCCATAGGTTGAAAGATTGCTGTTGTTAAGTAGGATAAACACTGCTAACAACCTCCTATCTCTGTATCAGAAGGATGGAGAAGGTATTTCTTAGTGAGAAAAAAAGTAGGACCTTGAGCAAACACTCATTAAAAAATGCTGCTGCATTAAAAATTTAAATTGATGCCTGTCCCTGCCTGGTTGTCTACTTTGCCTCAAGCTCTGTGAAACCCAGGCTTCAGCCAGACCATGTGTGTTAAGTTTCTTACTCTCTCATATTATAAGCTACCTATATTTCACGCTTCAAAAATAATAAGAGTTAGTTAATAAAACAAGAAGAGTTAGTTAATTGTGGAAATCTCCCCATATCTAAAAATATCTGCTAGCAGTAAGAAACAAAAATATTATGGCAAATTTATGCCTCAGGAAGGTGGCAAAATCATCCTAGAGATTGCTTTAGTCCATTTGTTCCTTAAAGCTGAGTGTCAGAGATAGTTGCATGAAATAATATGCTACCCTTGACTTTTTGCATGCACAAAAACTTTAAAGCTCAAGGCATAATTTCTCCCAATTTGAGCATTTACTCTAACATCCCTTATGATTGCAACAAGTATTTTAATGTTAAGAACATCTACTGTGAATCCTTCTTATGTTTTTAAAAAGGAAGTGATTCATTGCTTCAAGCTACACTTCCAAAAGCAGCTCATTGCTGGATTTTATGAGAAGTATTTTTATCAATGGATAAAAAATAATTTGCAGAATTATGTTTCCTGCTCTTGGAAAAGCTTCCAAATGATCCTTCTACTCTCCCCAAAAAAAAGAAGTTGAAAATCAAAGCAGAATAATTTTAAATAAGTTCTGATTCATAAAGTTTCTCTCATATTAAATCCCGCTCTTTATTGGGCTGCTGGCATAGCTGTGCAGGGAAGAGCCCTCCAGATCAGGCTAAGCACTCAAGTGTGTGCTATAAAGGCACCACGGGTAAAGAGGAGCTGCAGCTTTAGCTTTGCTGGAGTGTATCTAGGAGGCCTTGTGTTTATGTAATTGGCTTCCTTCATTTCACAGGATCTGATCTTGCTAATGCTGTAAAATGATCAGGAACCTCTCAAAGTGTAATTGGTGCCATATCAGGTGCAGCTCAGTGTCAGCCAACAGCAGCGACGCTGTCAGTGCAACATGCCCGCTGTTAACGGGCTGTGTGTGCTTTAGAGCTGCGGCTTCATTCATTTGGTAATGAATTCTTCATCTATTGTATGCCACTTGTACATCTTTCTGATAAGGCTGAAATAACTTAAATCCTCTCCAAACACTGAGTTTTCAGCAGTGCCTTGATTAAATGTACATAACAAAGGGCAATCTAAGTGTTTTATCAGAAGCCACCATTAATACCAGTTCTGTAACAATTTAAGATGATAACATAAATACTCAATGAAAAATCTTGTGAATGTGCTCATTTCAACAGAACCTCAAGCCTTGAACAGAGATGAACTTGAACTGCCAGGCTAGATGTTACAGAAATCATAAAAGCAGAAAGGCCTTTTAAACACAAAAGCCTCTTTATTAGAACCTGTCTATTTTAATAGGAATTTTAAAATGTAAAGCACGTTTCCAAAGAACAAGCATAACTGATGTTACAGAGGGCAGAACAGAAGCAAAGAAATACAAGGGAACTAGTTTTTGCAGTTTTAGCAGGTCATGTTCCAATCATGCTTAGATCTTTACCTTTATCTGAATCAAAAATTACGTTATTTGAGAAAGATTGACTACTATACATATGCTTACATCTCATAAAACTTCATTTGATGTCTCTTGTTTTGCAGCATAAGAGACAAGGTGCTAGGTTTTCTGGTGTACTTAGAACAGAAATAGGGTAAGAATAGTTCAGCTGGAAGGGACCTACAACTATCAGCTGTCCAACTGCCTGACCCCATCATGCCAGACCAAAAGTTAAAGCATTTTGTTAAGGGCTTTGTCCAAATCCTTCTTAAACACTGCAGCATCGACCACCTCTCTAGAAAGCCTGTTCCAGAGCTGGAGCACCCTCTTGGTAAAGAAATGATTCCTAATGTCCAGTCTGAACCTTCTCTGGTGCATCTCAAACCAATCCAGTCTCAGGATCCCAGGGCTAAGAGCTCAGCACCTCCAATTCCAATTCCCTTCCTCATGAACCAGTAGAAAGCAATGAGGCTCTAAACCAAAAAACTCAAGAGTCCTGAGCCTCTCCTCACACAACATGCCTTCCTAACCTTTCACCAGCAAAACAAAATATGAATCTCAAACTTTATTTTGAGAGAAACTTCACACAGAGTGGGTGGTGTGAAGGTGCTATGAAGGCTATGAAATGCTTCCAGCTGTCTGGAGCACCATGGCAGTGTGAAGTCAAGGGCTTTGTGGGCTTCCTTAACTTTGAGTCAATGTCCTTGTAGGGAGCTGCACCACTCTCCAGCTGAGTGGTAGGGACGGAGAGGACAGGTGTATGCCATGGTCTGGTCATATCCCAGTCTGGGGATGCTGCTTTCAAAAACAGGACCCCCACTCCTCCCTGCCTCCCTGACTGAGGGTCTCCCATCCTCACATCAAGGCTGTCCAACCCATGTCCCCCCGAAGGACAGGAGACACCTGTCCTGGCCCAGCCATGTCACACTCCATCTCCATGGGCAGCCCCTGCCCACCCTTCCCCTGCTCTCTCCTCTCAATCCTGCCTGCTGCCCTGCCAGCTTGCCCTGGGACAGACCTGTTTAGAGCTGTCCTGGGACAGGGCACCAAGTCCCCCAGGACATGGCCACCACTAATGTTCTTGCTGTTGTGACACAGCTCTGCCAGCACCAGGTGGTGCCTGCAGTTAATGCCGCATCACTGTGACATGCCTGTTATCTTCCACCATTCATCCAAGAATAATTAAATAAAAAAAGTAAATAAATATATGAAATTACTAAATAAATGTCTCCCATCTCACTCACAGCTCCTCACAATGAAATTGCAGGAGACATCTCCCTGTGTTGGAACAGCTTTGCTCAGCGTTATTTACGCTGTTTGAACAGACATGCCATGAATTTCATTTTCCTGCAGTGTATTGGACAATTTGGGAACAATAAATACTTCCCTTTAATCATCTTCAATGAATTATCCTAACATGCAGTTTTCATTCATTTAATAGAATAAATAAAAATGTGGAATTACCAAGAACCTTTTCCAGAAGTAAAAGTTTAAGAATATGTTTTGACTGGTTTTATACCAAACTCTGACTGTCTCTGACTCTCGTTCATTTACACGACATCTCAGAACTCAAACAGCTCAACATAAACAACATATTAGGAAATTGTTTTTAAAGCCTGTTTCCCAGGCTTCCAAGTTTACTTTCAAGTAATACTCAAGATATAAAGACTCATTTCAGCTCCTTTTCTCAAATATTAGGCTCCAAACATATATTGTCTGCAGCAAAAATACACTCCAGGAACACAAACAGAGCACAAAGCATTTTCTTCTTGCTTTGGGAAATGTTCAGCTCGCTAGCCTGGAACTCATAATACTTTTAGAGAGAGAAAATATATATATTTTATTAGACATTTCTAAATTGTCCAAGGTCTGAGCTTCATTGCCTGTGAACACTGTGCCATGACAGCCACAAAACTAAACAGAGATTGTAAAAATGTATAAAACATTGCACAATAATAAAGAGTATTTTGACTGCTGGATGGTCAGAATGAGCAGAGGAGTTTAGAATTTATTGCTTTTGAGAAAATAAACGCAAAATTAGTTGGGGAGCCAGCAAAATATGCAGCAACCAAACTGGTGCAGTAAATTGAGCATCCATGGGCTCACTCCCAGGTTCCTGCTCTAAAACAGGACACTCCCCTGTACATGCACATCCCATGTATAACCACCTATGGTTCCTGCTTTTCCCCTTTGAGATAGACTGTGCTGCCCATTTTGATTCCTGCTCTGATGTCAGTGTCATCAGATCCATGCATGTACAGAACAAGTTGCATATTTGCCAAAAAACATCTCATTTACAATGTAAATGGGCAATGTGTATGAACATTTTAAAAACTATCCCTGGTCTTGTCTGTCTGAGCATGAATTTAGTGTGGTGACAAAAACCTTTTCCCTACAACTTCCAGAAACATCAGAAACATCAGTCAAGTTGGGGCAATTCTTGTCTGAAATTACAGGAAAAGCAGAAATCACTCCCCTAATGGCCAAAACTGGCTCTTGCCACAGGGCTTGGACAAGAAGCCACATAGCAGAAGTTTGGTCTGGCAAACAGCAAAGCTTCATTGCATCTGCACAACAATGCCAGCTTCTGCCTCTAGCTTTGCTTCCTCCCCTCGTCCAATCTGTCTGGTAAGTGAAGGAACCTCAATAACAATTAATCAGCTTCTCTTGGACTCGGATTCCTGTGTGTGTTATGGAAGGTTTCTAATTATGGATGGCTTCATTTAAGAATGCATTAAATGCTCTGCAGATTTGAAAGGAATTCATCACAGCATAATTAGGCTGATGGCTCTTTGGTCATCAAGTGTCCTTCCACTTCCCTCCTGATGGTGGGTTAGATAACGATACTGAAAAATGTAGTAGCACCTGTAATGACTAACCCCAGAGGTTTAGGCTTTGCTTAAAATAAATTGCTTGCAGGTCACAATTTTTACTAATCACTAACAATTTCTGGCCTCACTGTCCTCACAGAAAGCTGTCCATTCAATATATTTTTGACTCATAAGCAACATGTAGGATTCTCCAGTGGGACGGTGCAATGGAACTGTATCCAGATCAGGAAGCCCTGCACAGGAAAGGGACTTTTGCTAGTGACAAGGTCTAGTTTAATCTTCATCTATTTTGTTCCTGTCATTAGGCTACAAATTGGAATCTGATCTACTCCTAGGCAGGAGCTACCTCCCACTAGCAGGAATAAGAATAATAATAATAATAGACCTCAAGCAAAAAAATAACCTGTAGAGACATCATTTATTGCATTTCCAGAGTAGAGACAGCCACATGATTCATTTGGAAAACTGTGTGAGTAACATTTAATTTCAATGTTCAATGGTCAGTTCACAAAAGTGGCAGGAGGGGAGAAAGGAAGGAACTTTTGCTCAGTCTAAAGACAATTATTCTTTTCAATCAAAGAAAATAATAAGAATACCCCTCCAAAAGATCCATTTTACATCAGACTAAAATATGTTAATTTCATTTTCCATTATTAATGTCCTTTGATTTTTTTCAACTTAATCAATTTTGACATCAGCTGCTGTTTCTAAAATTAAAAAAAAAATCATATTTTCATTTAATCAAAACATGTTTTTCAACATTTAAGCCATTTCTCTCATTTCCTGGTAAAGCTACTTGTTTCACAACAAGCTTCATTTCCCCTGCAACACATTTTCAAGCAATTCAATAAATGTACACAGAACTTGCCTGCTTGACTTCCCCAGAAAAAGGATTTCAAGTCAGGATTCTCTGTCCTGATGCTAAAAGCAGGCTGTTTCCATAGCTGTCACCTCCCCTGCAGTGAGGGAGCCTGAAATATCCCTAATGCTTCCCTATGCCTCTTAAGCCTGTCCTCGCTGGCTGGCAGGAGGCAGGAGCAGCCTTCTCTGCTGCAGTTCTGACTCACTTTCTTGGCCCGGCTTCAATGAGTTGGGGAATTCCCTGGAGGATGGATGTGTCGGCATCACAGCTCCCCTGCCATGTTTAAAGGTTAAAGGAGCAGAGAAACACCAGGTCTTCCTGCAACCACCTCTATGGAAGCCATGGAAGCCTTTCTAGATGCCAGCACCAAGGGCACCAGAGGAGGACTCTATGCAGCAAACTGCAAGCATCCTTCTGTCAGCAGACTGGCATAAGAATCTGTTGAGCCTGTTTCAACCCTTTTTTGTCTCTATTTTGTCCCCAGGACTAGAGGAAAAAAAAAATCTTTTGAAATCCTGACAAGGTAGCAATAAGCATTTTGCCTCTCAGAGACTGGTTCAGGGCTGCCAGAAGTGCCCCGAAGAAAACTTGAGGTGGTGAAGAGCAGCAAAGCACCCACTGGAGTCCAGCCAAAATGGATTTATGTCCCACTGGCACCATTTCTACATCCTGCATATGGCAAGGGTACAGGGCTGGGCTGAGAGATATCCCCAATCCAGAAACTGCATCCTTCCCACCACACATCAGTGTCCAAGGCCACAAAGCCTTTTGGGAATGAAAAAACCCCTTTCTCTTATCAATAACGAAGCTTTGTCTAGACTGGACCTGGGCAGCAAGACTTAGGCCATTTCTTATCCCCATACGGAGATGGGGGCTGCCAAGTCTGTCTTGACTTTATTCTGTTGCTTTCCTGACAACAAAAAAAAAAAACACAACAAAATAGGTTAACTATTTCATTCCCACTTTTTATAAGTGAAACATTTCAATGTTAAAATCAAAATAAAAAATCTGTAGTCTTGAATTTTAATTTCAACAGGTAAACATGCCTAAAAATACAGTTACTTTGACTTGAACATAGTGCTTTCTCTAGCAAAAACCCTATGGTTTTGAACTGTTTTTGGTTTAGGGTTTAGCTTTTTGCACTACTGACACATTGAAAAATCTCTTCTGTTGATATTGAAACCAGATTTTATTTGAAATGAAGAATTCTATGATCTCCTAGGAAAAATCCTAGACCACACAGGTTTGAGAGGAAACACCAGAGGATTTTGTGCAATTTTGCCCTTGTGAACAGGTTTAGACAGCTCTTAAGTTTTGATCCTAAGACTGCAGCCACTGATAGCACTGTATAAACTTTTACCTCCAGAAAAATGGTGGCCCAGGTGTGTTCAGAAAAACACTCAGAGTCAAAAGTTTCTTCTAGGCACAGTTGTTCACATCCTTGAGCCAAATTGTAGCAGCTCAGTGTGGTCCATATGCAATGCTATTCATGCACTAGAATAATGGCTTTCATTTTTTGCAAATTGTACAATGGATACAAGCTATTCCTCAAGGCTGTTCTTATTCCTAAAGACTATTCCTATTCCTTAGGTACTGAAAAGGATGTAATCCCTCAAAGGGGATTACAAGAAAGCTGGATAGGGACTTTTTACAAGGACATGTAGTAGCAGGACAAGGGGCAATGGCTTCAAACTGACAGAGAGCAGGTTTAGATTAGATCTTAGGAAGAAATTCTTCCCTGTGAGGGTGGTGAGGCCCTGGCACGGGTTTCCCAGAGAAGTTGTGGATAACCCAGCCCTGGAAGTGCTGAAGGCCAGGCTGGAGAGGGATTTGAGCAACCTGGTCTAGTGGAAGGTGTTCCTGCCCATGGCAGGGGGGTGGAACAAGAAGATCCTTAAGGTCCACCCCAAACCATTCTGTGATTATGTTCATCATGACCACCAGAAAACCCTCTCTCTGTTGACTCTGTCTCTCTTTCTGGGTTAAATTCTAGAGACAAGCAATCACGGCTGGCCCTGAGGTTTTAGAATGAAAAGACAAAGAGGGAGGAACACCTGAAGAAACTACACCAGGGAACAGCAACACAGACTTGCTTAGTGGGAGCTCAGACTTCTTCCCCCCTACACTGTGAATTCTAATGTCAGAACACTGTCATGTTTCAGAGTGAGAGATTGTGGTTTATGCTCCACAAGAAAAGGCACAGAAGATACAGCAACTCTAAAAACCGCCCAGAGATTAAATTAAAACCACAGGTCAGATGGGAAAGAATTAAACCAGTGGATGGAAAACAAGGACCAGGCTAAACATCACATCACATCCAACCTATCCAAAATCCAGACTTGAAACAGTTAAGAGCTATTTGGCAAGCAGTTCTTCTTCTGACTTTTTCCTCAGCACCATCTATCTTAGATGATTGAAAACATGAAGACTATGTCTGGAATAGGTACATGGAGCACTGGACTCAATGGAAATGGAACAGACCATTGGATATCCAGGACATCAGTAATCCATTATGTGAGCAGCCAAAAAGCAAAATGATACTGATCCCTGTAACTTAAGTGAAAAGCAAATTGCCCAGCTCTGGTTTTAGTACTTCAAGATATTTACCTGTTCAGTTACTGATTATAAGTTGAGGAAGGGAAAAAATTAGCAGGGATAGTCCTGCAGGCTCTGAGGTACCTTCACAGCAGAGCTCAGAACACACCTGGAACTTCAGGAGATGCAGATGTTGGTTTAGCACTTTCTGGAGCACTGAGGAGGAGAGAATTGTCACTGAATCCCTGCAGAGATGCTGGTAAGTCTATCCCATGGAAGGAAGGAAACGTGTAAAATGTTGGGATAACAGAAGGACATTGAACTTACAGAACTGCAGCAGGGAAAAAAGGATGCAAGAAAAGAGTTGGGGAAGTTGTGAAATCAGTTAGAAAGTTTTGCAATGAGAATTTTAGATAATTTCGGAATTCATCTCATGCTTTAATAAAGATAGTGCCAAAAGAGGATATATTGCTAATGTACTTTTCATCCTTTTTTGTTTTTGATGTCAAGGCAGTGCTCTCTTATTGGCACCCTACAGATCTATGCATTCAGGGACAGAGGGAGTCGGGTGGGCTTTTTCCTCTAGTTTGGCAATATTCCATTACACTGACAGACACTTTTTTTTCTGGAGCGACATTTAAGTGAATTGATTTTGAATCTTTGACATTGTAATCGATACATGTAAAAGAAAATATTAACTCACAACTGACAGTTTCTGCTGCGATCATGGTTTTCTCTCTTAGTACCAGATAAGATCAGTCACTATCTAAATGAAAAGTGCTGGGTAAACACATTTTACCTAAAAGCAAAACTCAACCAACACAAACAAGGATAAAAAGATCAGAGATCCTGAGTCTTCCCAATGTTTCAGTGTCCCAGATAATGAAGCCCTTCCACCTTCTCTGCACTTTGGACTCTCCCTTGAGCACTTGCCCAGTCCATCAGATTGAAATAGGTCATGGGTCCCATGAAACAAGAAACTGATCTTCCTCCTGGTTGCAAACAAAACTGTGCAAGACTTATCTGCCAGTCCATTCAGAGCAGTTTTATTCCCCCTCTTCCTCGAAGTGCATCATTACTCTGATGCATTGCTTCCCAGCATTGATATCTACACATAACTTTGCAGTCACAAATGGAATGTGAGATTGGGATGTATTCATGGACACTGGCCAGAATTAAAGCAGCTTTTGTATTGCCAAGGCTATTACAGGTTATTATGTGTCACTAATTAGTCAAATAACAGATGTAACTCCTGCAGCACAAAGAGCTGTTGTTGTTTTCTCTTGGTTTTCAATTCCTGCCCTGTGAGCTGCGACAAAGTGTGTGAAATATGAGGTTATTGTTTTGTATATTTAATGTCTCTGTAAAAAAAAGGTGTGTTGGGCTCAGTTCTCAAAATTCGAAGGGTGTATGGGAAAAGAGACACCAAAGCCGTGTCTAAATTACCAAATAAAGTACTGCCAGGCTGAAGTGCTGGAATTCAATCTCCTCTGCTTCTGCCTTGCTAGAGCAGCTCTTCACCACTCTTTCCACTTGGCCATCAGTCCCTTCCAAAACACAGGCCAAGGACCACTGTATGTGTCCCCCCTACTGTGGCAGTCAGACACCTGGCAGTGCTGTCTCTTCCATGCAAGCTGACCTCAAAGCTGGTGGGTGGACACTGGTGTGGTGTCTGCCACTGGTCACACTGGTGTTTTGTCTTCATTTCTGCTTCTTCTTACAACACTGTGCTGCCCACTGCACCTTTACAGAAGTTTTTCTGCTTTTTCCCTTTCCAGGCTAAATGGTCACTTCACACCTATTTGTTATGTTTATGCTGTTTGTTAGTTTTTAGTCTTAATTTCCTTAGTGACCACACACCACTGCTTGCTTCTCCTCACCTGGCTTTCCAGTGATCTGTGTCCTCCTGCATGTTGTTTTTTTGAGCTGAACAAACCAGTCTCAGTTAATCTGCCTTCTGTGATAAGACACATCCCCTCAGTCGCCAAAGAGCCTGGAAGCAAAGCAATGGTATGGTTTAAGATCAGCCCTCACTCCTGTGGAATCAAGAAGTTTCATGGACCTTTGTGTCCAGTGAGTCAATAATGTTAACAAATAAATGTAGTTCCTGAACACCAGATCTGAAAAATACCTCTACTTAGTACAGAAAATCTTGCTCTGTGCGCTGACAGGACTTCATACTTTTCTCTTGCTTGACATAAATTAGGAGAGATCTTAAAATATTTTCCAAAAATTGTAAGAAAAGAATTGGCAGGAATTCAACCTATCCCTTGGGATGGACTTCCCAGTCAAGGGAGAAACTGCTGACTACCTTAGTAGCACAAATTCATTAAAGTTTGCTTTTTTTAGGAACTACTCTATTTGTCACATTTTGTTTGAACTTTTTAAAAGTCATTACAACTGAAAACTGGACTTATAAATAAACTAGTGGCTTCCTTTCACTGCAGTCCTTGGTTTCTTTGTATTCCATTAAGGGAAATAGTCTCTATCTTTCCAAATTACAATTTTGATTCTAACATACGAAATTTTGAATATTTCCCTAGTTCTCCACAGCTGAGCATTTGTAGGCACATCCATATCTACATGCAATCACCCTCAAACATTTGCACCAGATAATGAACATTTGAATGTTTTTCATTATTGAGAGACAGAAGTCAAGAGTCACAAACGAAGCAGCTGTTGATTAAGGCTGCTCTCTTGAGGGCCCTGAACCTCTCCACAGTTCTCTGAGAGATAAACTAGGGAACAGCATTTGAGTTTTGTGTTGTATCATGTTGTGGTTCTAGAGAGGCCTTCTGAATAGCTGGGAGTAAGCACTCACAGGGAGGGTCAGAAACCAGGCTGCTGTCATTAATTCGATCAATTGTGCAGGCAAAAGGTATAATTTCATTAAAAATAACCCAGAGTACATGCTCTAAATGTCTATTTGCCAGCTGAAAGGGATACTTTGCATTTGAAAAATCAGCAAGTGCATTTAAGAAAGTTATTAGGATCCTCGGTGCTAATCCTACACCAAAAAATTAAGCTGTGCTTAACACATGGGTACTAAAACTCAGTTGTCTAAATGCAGTTAAATTGTTAGAATGGTCCCTGGCCAAATGCAGTTCCCCCAGACTACTTCTGGACATGGTTCAGAAATTAACCAGAAACTATTCCTAATTGGCACTTTGGATCCAGTCACCCTGATTTGAAGGTTAAGATAGTTTAATAGAATAGATGCAGATCATTCTGTGCCAGTTGGCTTCAACTACTCAAATCTCTTGTCTTACCATTTAATTGATTAGTGAAGATACAGCCAAACCCACCAAAGTAATCTCTTTTACTCCTTTGTCTTTGGTTATTAGATAAATACTAAATATGAATACTTCAAATATCTTGTTAGGTATGTAAATCAATATACAGGGGTTAAGAAGGAGTCTGAGTCATGTGAGATACAAAGAAAATAGTCTACAATCACAGAAGTAGCCTGCAGAAGAGGAGCTTGGCTCTGGACCTCTCACAGGTTAGGTAAATATGCACTGGTAGACCTATCCAGCCCAATTTTTCCCTTCAATGAACTCCAACTAACCTTTCTCTGGTTACCTGGCTATTGAATTCTTGTTTAATTTGTGATATTTTAGGCTTTATACTGGTTTTGTGTTATGTATTTAGGAATTTTGAGTGTAAAAGCAACCTTTCTCATATTTGCTTGCTCACGGTATTTTCATATATATGCAGTGAAGCAAGTCAGAATAGTGAGGCTTTTTTCACAATTTTCTGCTCTTTACCTCCTTGAATACACTAGAGACACCACCATATTTGTGTATATTAGTCCATTCCTAATATGTAGCATTAATGTGTGGAAGGGGCACTCAGGGATTCTAACGGCTTTATGATTTTTTTGTTGATTATGATAAAGTAATTCAAGGCACTTCACACCCATCAGTAACCAGACCCTGAGAAGGAGAAAGTACAGATCAAGCTGTTGGCATCAAAAGAGATATGCACAATCTGAGGTGTTTTCTTCAGCTTCTAGACCCATGTTCAGCAATCCAGACATATTCAATGCCTATTTGAAATAACACAATTTAAAATCATGGTGTTTTGCCAGATCTTCTTCACTCCCATTACTCCAAATTATGCAATTTCCCCTGAATAATTATTGTATGAGCATAATCTATTAATTCCAACCCAGCTGCCCACTGGTTGCCACCAAGGATCATTTGCTTGTGAAAGATATGTGCCTCTGCTCATTTGCAGACATATAAATGCATGACGTTCTGCTCTGTTCCCAAAAGGGAAAAACAGTGCAGCATCTTCCATCAGAATTGCCACTCTCTCACCTCATGTTGCTGCTAATTTGGCTGGAAGATCTGCAGCTGTTGAGGTTTAAAGGCTTGAGGAAATGCAGCCATTCTGTTGTGAGTGGAGTTAATAAGCCAAACAAATCCACGCACTACCTCAGATGGCTGAATCCTGCAGCCCATCCCCAGCTGAATCAGTGGGAAAGAAGCCAGAGAAGCCTGTGAAGGTTTGATAATGCATGGTGAGCAGTCGGTCTGCCTGCATGTGGGCAGCCACCAAGAAACAAACATTGATTAAGCCCTGGTCCTATTTCGGAAATTCAGTGCTGGCCAGAGCAGTAGAGATGGGATGAGACTGAGCAGGTTAAAAAGTAAATCCTGTATGTGTTTACATTGCTGTTTATGCCCCTTAGATAGAAAACCATGTTCAGAGACATGTCTGAATGGAAAATTCTGATCAATAGACAAACAAGCACTTCATGAATTGTATCAAAGAGAGCTTCAAGGGGAATAAATGGTCAAGTTGGACAGCTCTGATCATATTTGAATGGCCAGTTTCATCATTTTTAGAATAAAATCATCATTTTAGCTTGTAGAAACCCTTTTTCACTTTCTAGTTTTGAAATGCTGTATTATACACTAATCAAAAATAGAGTGACCTATTTTGACTGAACTGAAACTGCCCTTGTATACCTCAGACATTCACTGAAATATTTAAAGGGATGACAAGTTTCAGAAAACATCTAAAAAACCCATGATTTCCCTTTGTTCCGTTCATTGTATGAATGCATCCTATATAGAGAGAAAGGGTAACATCATCATCTGTAAGCCAGGGGAACAGGCATGGGTTTGCTAAGGATATAATTGGGAGCAGTTAGATGCAGTCAGACTAGAGAAAGGGATCGTCTGTACTTGGCACTGGTGAGGCCATACCTCAAATCCTGGGTTCAGTTTTGGGACCCTCATGACAAGGACATTGGGACCCTCATGACGAGAAGGACATTGAGGGCTGGAGCAAGTCCAGAGAAGGACAATGGAGCTGGGGATGGGTCTGGAGCACAAGTCTGATTAGGAGAAGCTGAGGGCGCTGGGGGTGTTTAGTCTGCACAAAAGGAGGCTCAGGGGGACCTTCTCACTTTACAATTCCCTGAAAGGAGGTTGTAGACAGGTGGGGGTCAGTCTATTTTTCCCAAATAACAAGTGAGAGGTCAAGGGAAAATGGCCTCAGGTTGCACCAGAGGTGGTTTAGATTGGATATTAGGAAAAATTTCTTCACTGAAGGGTTTGTCAAACATTGGAACAGGCTGCCCAAGGAAGTGGTGGAGTCACCATCCCTGGAGGTATTTAGAAGACATGTAGCTGGTAGCTGTGGCACTCAGAGAAATGGTTTAGTGGTGGGTTTAGCAGTGTGGGGTTAATGGTTGGACTCAAAAATCTTATAAGTCTTTCCCAAACTTAAATGATTCACTGATTCTCAGGTTCTATGAAATACAGCAATGGAAATGCAAAGTGATCATCTGTAAATCTAAATATGTTTCTATGGAGCAGGTCCATGAGAAATAGATCTGTTTGACTCACATATAATTTCCTAAAACATATGCAAGAGGCTATCAGGAATGCTGAAAATGGAGGACTCTGGAAGTTGTCCTGGCTACCCCACATAAAACACCAGCCAGCTTGTCCAAACCACAAACAACTGGTGTGCAGAAGGCAGTAGTATGCAAGGCAAAAGGGATCAAACACCAATTTTCCTCCTCACATCCTTCCTCTCACAGTGCACTGTGGGATGTTCTGCCTGGAAACATTTTTTTTTCAGGACTATTTTAAACTTTATTTTGGGACAGCAAGCGGAAATTTCCTGAGAAATAAATTTTCAGGTATCTTTTGGTCATCTGCAGTGATGGTAAGTTACAGGACATTGTGCAACTTGAGACCTCATCACTGCTCTGTATTTTACCACGATGCAAAAGCCAATGTGCATCATGTAACATACACCCATTGAGCCACATTTTGGCACAAACCTGCTTTTCTCCAAAATACAACCTACAGACATTGTCACCACCTCAACACTTTGTGTGACAACCTGATACCATCAAAGTCAAACACAGGTTTTTCCCATTCAGCTGAATTAAACTGAGATTTTGTTCCCAGATGACAAGGAGAAATGCATCACCTTGCTCAACCCTGGCAATCTGTAGCATTACCATCTTCCAAAGAGGCAATCAAGTACCATTTCACTTGCTGCTCTGAAACAGACTTTTTCACTCTGGACTCTCCTTCCTGGCATTTGTGAGCAGATGCTGCAGGGAGCTCTCTAATGCTCTTCCCAAAGCATTGCTTGCTAGAATAGAAGCCTTTGGCCTTGGCATAAGCACAGGAGAATGATAGCCTGGTCCCACGCTTGCCCAATGTATTTTGTAAACCCCCAGCCATCTGGGCAGAGAAACCACTTCATTGGGAAGGAATGCACCCCCTACTGTGAGCAAGCATGATAAAGGAGCTGGATTTGAATGCTAAGTAATAAAAATATGCACTAGCACTTTCTCCACCTGAAAAAAAGACAACTGTACTCTGCATCAACACTTTTCCCCTCCATCCTTCTGCATTTGTCAGGTTGCTTCTCTAGCTCTGTCCGGCACACACAGCAAATCCTGCTTCATCTCAGTGCAGGGCACTGTTCCTATAAAGTCACTTCTGTTCTCTGAAGGGTGGAACTAGAGCTGTGGTCCATCACTACAGCAGGAACAGAGCTGAGCTACCTACTGACAAGGTATGTTCCTTCCCCATCTATTCCACAGCCTCATAACTTCGAATCACTTCTCATGATAACTGCAAGCAGAGTCAAGGCACACCTAAATGATAGCAAGAATTATTTAGGTTTTCAGTTAGAAGCCTTTTCTGCTGAATATGTTTCATTTCCTTAAAACCATGACTTGAGCTAAGCTCCCTCTGCTTGTGACAACTCTAAATCAACATTTTAGGTGGGACAGTGGTAACTCATGCTTGTCCAGTGATTCATGCCAACAATGTTTGGAAATCCCTCAAGAGACCCATGTGGATGAGACTTTTCAAGTAATGGAACCAGTTAGGAATTTTCTTGTGCCTTTTTTTTTTCAATAAGAAGACACTGATGTATTTATAAAAGAAATATTCTCATGAAAGAGTCCCTGAACAACAGTATAGTGTGGTGTGGGGTTTTTTTTTTGTTTTGTTTTGGGTTTTTTTGTTTGTTTCTTTTGTTGTTGTTGTTGCAGCAATGTATTTTTTTTATGGCAGTAGCAGAAGATGCACAAACAGTCTGGTGCTCAAGGCATTCAAATTTGATATTATGGACAGGTTACAGTAACCTACTACTAACCAGATCTGAAACCTGGAGCCACTTCAGTCCCACCCCAATGCAGCCCATGGCCAGTAACTCAGAATTCACACTCAGATACTGAAATATCCCCCCAAAACTGCTGGCACTTCCTAGAGCAGATTGGGAAGTTTTCTAACATATTCCCACTGCAGAAACACTTTCTTCCTGCTCCTTTGTGTTAAGAAAACCTATTAAACTATATGAACCCTCTCCCAAAGCTGAGTTGGGCATGAAAACAGTATTTCCATGCCCTCTCATACGATTTGTAGAACAGGCACAAGACCAACTTCTTCATTTTAGTGAGACCCACTAATGTCTCACTTAAGCTTGAATATATTTTCATATCCTGAACAATATCCCTTCTCCTGCGTTCTCCCTGCAGATGACCCAGAGTGACAATCCTGAGAGAAGAGTCATAGAAAAGTTTGGCAGGTAAAGGACCTTAAAAATCATCTGGTTCCAACCCTGCTGCCATGGGCAGGGACACCTTCCACTAAAGCAGGTTGCTCAGAGCCCCATCCAACCTGGACTTGCACACTTCCAGGGACAAAACATGACTCCAAATTAGAGACCCAAAGCTGATGTCTCCAGCACATCTTCTAGCCAAGACCACATGTGGCCATACCACAGATTCTTCTTTTTCCCCTTCTGATTTCCTTCATCTTGAACACTTCACACATGAGCTTTTTCCACCTAAATAGTTGTTAACACAGAATTGTTTTCATTAATAAAAAAGGCCTCCTGAGTGACGAATTCCCCAGTTAAGCAGAACAGGGTAGGTGTAATAATGACTGCAATTGGGTACTATATGACTGCAGGGCAAGAAAAATATTAGCGAAATAAATTATTAATATTACAAACTTTATTTGGAATAAGTCTTAGAAAGTGCTTTTAGAAGCAATAATAACAGTTATAATTAATGAATGTGCTGCCAAGTATTGACCAAAAGACTCTTACAAGTTCACCTTTCATTTCCTCAATGCCTGACTACTCAATTTGTTTTCTTATTAAAATCCAAGGGCTTTGTGTAAATGTCTTTGAGAACAATCCTCAGGATATAACTACTCCTTGTGAAAAAGACCATCATGAGTCAACTTTTGGGCACCATTTTCCTGTCAATATTTATTGTTTTGCAAGTTTTGCATGGTATTTTAAAAGTCAAAATAAAAGTACTATCATATTTGCCTGTTGTCGCGGTCGAGCCGAATTCATGACAACACTCATAGAGTTAGAGGCATGATTCGCTTTATTGCTTAAAATACATAG
>JAWWEW010000020.1:8783892-8824744 GCA_035583185.1 Anabacerthia variegaticeps
CCCCCCCCCCCCCCCCCCGCCGATAGGTATGATGATACTATATTCATGTGTCAGTGTTTCTACAATGTACTCTGGGCCCCAATAACTCTTCTGTGCACTTTGGCAGAAAACAGAAACTTGGAAGGTCTCTACTGTTTACCCAATCTGTCCTCCTGCCTAAATAAGGGTCAGTTATGTTCTGAGCCACTGACTCCAACAGTGACGTGACAGCACTTCTTTGGAAGTGTGCTCATGCCAATACTTGTGCCTCAATAAGTCTGCTTCAGAAGTAGTTTTTAAATGTAGGAGTTAAATATCTTGTCTTAATTTCAAAGAAATATGTCTGGAAATGCTTCCATTTCATGGACTCATCTTCAGTTTGCTCAGTGAGCTACCTGAGTTAAGTTTTTTTGGAAAATAAAGGGAGCAACATCTACTGGACATAAACCCTAAAAAATGAGGTTACTCTCCTTCCTCTCCCCAGACCCTTACAAGGAAGTGGGTGAGAGAGGCGCTATCCAAGGTAAACATACTGATCAACCCTTAATGGATTTCAGGGAAGAGCCTCAATATTTATGCTCTGTGCAAGGGAATACAGATCATGACAGATGGTTGGCTTGCCTGGCTACAAACATCACTGGAATTGTCTAAACATCCTACAAAGATTCAGATTCTAGCCCCAAACTAGAATTATACGTGATAAAGTTATAACCCAGAGATTCTGGGACTTCCCAAACTACTACTGTATCAGAGGAGACAGAAAGTTCATCTCTGCCAAAAACCTCATGGAGAGTGAGCTCAGAAGGACTTACTCAGGTCAACTGTTTCCAAATAGAACAGGGCAAGGACCTGTCTGAAAAAAACCTGCAGAGCTGGATGCACCATAGCTTCTCTGGGCAACCCATTGTGGTACTTGCCTGTATTTGTCCCACACCTGGCTGCTACACAGACTGTTTGCTGTGCTGAAATCCAGCACAGACAGGACTGAGCTCAGCTTGGCCATTTCAGATTTCTGATTTAAAACTTGTGTTTATGTACTTCACCCATTAACTGGAAGCTGTGCTGTAGCTGGAACTATAAATAACCAGTATACTAGAAATGTGAGGAAATCTAGTTGTAAAAGGGCATAGAAGCAGTGCCGAAATAAAGTAAGTAGGCAGAAAATAATGTAGCAAATCTCATTAACACATTGTGGAACAACATTGTAAGTTAACAAAGACAGATATTTAAAGCACGTTTAATTGACATGCAATTTTTCAGTATATACCAAGGAAAAGTTTATAGTATAAAAGTACTGACAACTGGAAATTATCTACAGAATTTTATAAGAAAGTACTTGCAGATGGAAATGTAAATTACATTTCAGACAAAACAACCAGTGCAATAAAAGTTGCTTTTAATAAAACATGAGTGCAGTTGTGTTTTGCCAGTTAGGTTGAGAAAAAAAAAAACCCCACATAATTATTCTTTTCCTAGCTAATATGTATCACTGAACAACCGCACTTTGTTATTGTACATTCTAATGATTTTGATTATATTTTTTGTTTTAAAAATATTTTATTAATTAGATTCTTTTGGAATCAAGATGTATGTTTCTTTCAGCTACACATTATGACCTAAAACTTTAAGGACTTTGCAAAATTGCTCTTACATACCCTTGGAGGGAAGATTAAAACAAGTTAGAGAGTTCACTGTTTAAAACATCCAAAATATCACTAATCACCAAAAAGCAGCAAAAGCACCAGTTGTCAAATAATATTTAATGAAGCTTATTTTGGAAAACAGAATTAACTTCAATCTTGACAGGAAGAGGTGTCATGGGGAGTACTCACTTTCAGACAAAACCAACCACTCCAGCTTCTGCAGACAAACCCCAAACAGATGCCACATTCTCAGCCTCTCTCTGAGGTTGGAAATGTGACCAAGGTACAAGAAACAACTATGGAGAGCACTCAGTACACCCTTACCACTGTATCGCAGAGAAAAATCATGTATTCAAATACTTCAAGTCAGTAAATAACATGAAGTCACTGGAATTATTTGACCGTTTAATGTAGATGCATTCTTAGCAGAAAGATTAAAAAGGTCACTTGTTCTCTGTCATGATTAGCAATGTAATACCAACCCTCAAAGGACACATTTCCTCAGCCTACAAGGAGTCAGCTTGAAGAAATAAATGATACTGAATTTGAGAAAGACTAAAAACCTGGAAAATAAATTGCTAATGGATAAGATATGTCTAATATTTGACTTTCAGCTCAAAGGTAGTTTAGGATTGCATATGAAAATTTAGGGTACAAATACTACTTTTGTGCAACAAAATAAACAAGCTCATCACCATTCAAAGTATTTCAATGAAATACAAATAACCATCTGTATATTGGATCATTTAAGGAATTCTAAACACTGGAGTACACTGACATCTCAATCTAAAGAGCAATTTTCAATTGATACTTAAATTTACTATAAGCACCATTTTTAATTTCTTTCAGACTTTAAATTTGAACCATTAGAGCTTATTTCTGTAGTGCTTGAGAAGTCATATTCTCTGCTCAATAATCTAGTACTTTTGCAATCATTAAAAAGTCACCATAAGATGAGAAGTGATTAGTTCAAAAGTCACAGATCCTGGACAAGAGAAAAGGCAATAAATAGTTTCAGTTTTGTAACTCTTGGCAGGAGGATATGACAGGGAGTTTAGCCCTTCAAAAAAAAACCTGAATTAAGAAGATTGTTGTTGTTTACTCTTTTTCTCCCTCCAAACATTCATTATCCTCAAATAGAAAAAAAACACCAACAACTTGAAACTATGCACATTGCAATGTTTCAAAAAGCAAAATGGTTAACATAGTGCTAAATAAAAGCAAAACAACAGGTCAAAGTAGAGGATATTGGTGTATCAACCCTTACAGAAAATACAGCCTTCCAGACATACAACCAACCAATCTGTTTTTCTCACTGCAGCACTTGTAAACTCAGGACTAATTCAAATTGTCTCTAAGCTCTACAGCTAAAATATGAGCTAAAACCCATCTTGGAAAACATCCAGGAAAGTTGAAACTGGTCAGGATAATTACAGCTTGCACTCAGGAGTTTTTCCTGGAGCTTCCACACCCCACCCACATCTTCTTTTGGTCCACAGAAATATTTCCAAACAAATATTTATGAAGTCCTCTTGCTCTGCACTTTTCTCAGCTATATTAATCATCCCAAACCATCCATCCTGCCCAGCAACAGTCTAAACTGGCCCAAACCTGCCACTGATTTTCATGAGATTTGCTGTAAGTTCCCCAGTCTGTTAATGTGAATGATTTCTTTCAGAAACATACTTGAAGCAAAACAAAGCTGCAAGAATTGCCAAAATGGGATCTACCCACCACCAAGTTGAAGCTGCAAGAATTGCCAAGGTGGGATTTCTCCACACCACCTTCTCTGTCCCTTTTGCTTGTACTTGTCCACAATTATGATACATCAACATTCTCATCCTTTTCTTTGTCAGAGAACAATTGCACTACATCATATTGACTGCCTTGAAACATATTAGTAAGCTGTAATTTTTAAAACCACTGTTGGACCACATTGTTACTTTTCTACAATTTTTTATTAAAATACCACTGTAACCAGAGTTTGTTGCTTGCACACCTGCTCTCCTATACGTACCTTTAGAAATTCTTTCATTCTTCCATTTTGATATTTTCATTCTATGAAATGTGTGAGTAAATAGTGATTTTATCTTGCATATTGATTATTTAGTCTAAAATGGTTATAATGAAAATTACATACTGAAAATCTGCATCCTTTTGAAATTTATCACTATGGTCTCTGTAATATCACAAATTAGAGAATAATGTCTCTGAAAGCTGCAAGACTTGTAGAGCAGTACAATGATTTTCAGATGCAGTGGCTCTTGACAAAGCAGTTGTGAATAGTCATCTGAAGTGGACTTAGATTCATCTCTCTGAGACTCAGTGTCAGCATCAATGGAGAACATTTCATTTACGTTCATTGCACTGACAGTGAGAAAAGGAATTCACAATGAACACACTTGCTCATCTTCTCAGGGGTCAGTCAACCTAAAAAGGCATTGCCTTGAGGCACTTGGTACTAAATGTCCTCATCGTTGAGAATCAACCTGCAGCCAACAAGCACAGCTGAAATTTACTACATGCATCCATAAACTGCCATGAATAACAGTATATTGTGCTGCTAAACAATAAGCTAATGGCTCAAATCCTGTTTTGGAGGGTGGACAACAGTTACTGGCTGTTAGATAGTCTAGAATTATACTGGGACCCAAAGGAATGCAAATGAAATAATTGAGGAATAGCAGAGATTATGCGATAAAAATGTTCAACAGAAATAGAATTAAACAACACTTTCAAAGAAATAACTGCAGCCTTTTATTAAAAGCCTGTATAGGGGTGATGAGAGGGGTCATAAAAATATCTCCTATGCTTCCTCCTGTAAGCATCTAAGAAGGATCATTGCTTCTCTGTTTCTATCAGCAGTTAAATCTTCAGTGCATTCTCTAAACCATACGGTTTTTGCTCTTCCTTTTCCATGGAGAAAAAAAGAAATTCTCCCTTTTGGTCTAGATTCCGACTTACCAACTTTGCAAAACAGCTTATTTATTTTTAGGAAAATTTTAGTGTCCGTCAACATTCCTCCAAACCATCAAAGATCATTTCCAAATCCTGGCCATAAACTAGCCAAATATTTACAGGAGCCCTACGTTTACTTGGAATGGTTATGTCTATCAAGCACAAGACAGTACTGAGCAGATATTTGGGCTACCCTGGACACAAGAAGCACCACAAACCACAGCATGTGGCTTTTCTCCCCAGGAAAAGGTACCACTGCAGTATAATGCAATGGGTTTCCAGAGCTAACTTGCTTATTCAGAACTCTACATGACATATGTATTCTACATTATCTCCTTTCTTCTATGCAGAGGCAGCTAAAATCCTATGGATAATTTGACAAAGAGTAATTTTTTGCTTTTTTCAGTATTGCTAGAGGAACATGCTACAACACTGGCTTTAGTTATGTACTGTACTGGATGCTCCCTTCACTAACAATCTTTGATGACCAAATACAAATCTGTTACTGCATCTTCTGCTTCACACTTTGGTTTACTTTGTTTTATATAAAAATAGTTAAATGACACTTGTTTATCTGAAAAATGTTCCAAACATTATGACTATTATTAGTCACCATGCAATGACCAAAACTTGCACAAGCCCAAAGTCATAGGATCCCAGAGTCTTTACGTTAATGATGTTTCACTGCAGGGAATTAAAAAATGAAAGCCACAAAACAAACAGGAAGGTTACAACCAGAACTCTAAATTATGATATAATATTCTCATTCAATATTGTAGATTTTGCTTTACAGACAGAAATAAACAAAAGAAAAAAAACAGTCAGGGAAGCAACTTATTCTTTTGTTGTGCAGTTTGCTGAATTAAAATTGTTCAGGATTGTCTGAAGACAATCTAAAGACACACTGAATTCTCCCCAGCTCTAAAGGAAGATATGAAGTTTAGCTTTAATTTTATTATGATAGAGAAAAAAAAAATTATTCTATTTAAAACTGAAGATTCTGTTTCACCTAAACCTGTCCAGCACCTCCTGGGCACACTCACTACACACCAAAAAGTTAAACAAAAAAGGAAAAAAACCGCACAAAGATGCGCCCACTGCTCACTACTTTGCCCACCAATTTGGGGTCGTTGCCAGTGTGTGGCAGCATCAATGACAGCACCATCCCAGCAGGCTGCTGTGACTGGGCTGCAGGGAGGAGCTCTCCACACCCTTTCCTCAGTCGCTGCCTGGAGCACAGCACTGCTCTGCACTGCGTGTAGTGGGAGCCAAATTGTTTTCATCATTAAGTTACAACAACTGGAGGAAGCAAAGCTCTGCAAAGCAGCTTTGACTTAGAGGAGAATTAAGACATTAGTGTAAATCTGTTCCTATGACTTATATTTATGTAAATGTAAGGGTTTGTTTAAGGTATGTAAAGAAGACTTGTTCATACCCACAACAAAATCCTATAGTTCTGTGAAAGTTTCTGTGTATTCTTGTTCTATGCCAAGACTACTTTTATATGTGCACACACAGGGAATAAGTAAGCACACATTTTATAGTAAAAGCAAGTAAAGAGCATTCTGGAAAACAGAAATTTTGCAATCTAACTAATTATCAAGTTATAATCTCTCTGAACATGCTAATTTTTTAAATGAAAGCAGATGTCTGAGTATAGCTCTTTATTAAAAACCCGATTTCCACCTACAATATAGTGATGTCCTTGGTTATATGACTGCAACTAGGTCCTTAGCTGTAAAATACAAATGTAAACACTAATACAGATGTTATAAACTAATCCAGGTAGGTTTTGGATTAAAGCTGAAACAGACTTTGAGATACAAAATACATGAAAAATCATTTTACATTACTATAATGTTGCAATTACAAACAAAACCCAAGACAAACCAACTCTAAGCATTTGCTGGAACAGGGTCTGGTCTCTTATATAGGAATGTTTGATTAGCCTTTTCACCTGACTGAATTTATAATCCTAATACATTTAGAGGTTTAAGGAATTAATAGAACAATTTGTTATTGTTATTTTGTTGCTTTAACAGAGCATAATATGTGTATTAATATAAATTTGAGCACCATGAGATGCATGGAGTGTTTTTACCAAGGCAGCAATTTTCATCAATAGGCCCAGCTGGAATAATACTCTATGAATGAAAAAGAGGGAGAAGTTTGTGTATAAAACCTATATTAGCAAATAACTTTAAACTACACTTAATTAAGAATATTTACCTAATAGCATTCTAAAAAGTATTTTTTTTCCTGTCAATAGACCAAATTTCTTGATCTTTAGAGTATATTTATGTGAAGAAATAGCCATTTTCCTAAGACTGCCATTCCTGATCCATGCCATATTTTCAAGAAGCTATAGTTTTCCAATGAAGGAAAAATGACAATTTATTAACACTGTTTCATGAAAATACAGGTTTCTTTCTTAAGGGTAGAAAATTATTAACATAAAAACATAATAAATGACTATTTGAGCTCATTGTGAATAAACCCACAGCTAACTAATTCAATATCTTGATTCAAGACACATACTATTTAAAAATCTGTGCATGAAAATAGCTCCTACAAGAAGTGGGGTTGAAAAAAACGTTCTATGATTAAGAGTTCTAAAATACAATACTTGCTGTAGTCTTCAGAATCACCTATCACAAACTGTAATTACACTGCTCAGGACAGCATGCTAATAGTTAGCTTTGAAGACCAACCTGCTCTAAGTTCTTAACAATGTTTCTCACCCCGAAGAAACAGAAAGGCAGGTGCAGTGTAAAAATTTCCTCTAAATCCGTTCAAATGAATGTTAGCTTTTAAATGGGCCAATACACCCACCAAATCTGTGCCTGGGAAATTCTACCAACTTACCTGTCAGGGCAGGAGAGTCTTCCCAAGGCTACATTTGGCCAATATCTCAGTGTGTCCCTTTCCCCAAGCTCACATGTGCCTCAAGGCAGAAAGCAACAACTTCTCTGTCCCTAAGAGGTTGGTCCTGGCACTCAGCTCTCACACAGGCCAAAAAACCTCCCCGCAAAGCAAAGCTTTTGGTTACCTGCTCAGCGTTCAGGTGATTTAGAATGCTGTATGAACCACCAAGTGAGGCCACGTATGGTTTCTAATTTGAGAGGTGGATACACTGATAAATTTCCATCAGGAAAGGAGGTGTTCTTTGTTTACTCAAATGAAATATGAATTTTTCTAGAGAAAATACAATAAAACTTAGAAGCAAAAAAGGAGAGATGTGTGGGAAGCAGGAAAGCACCTGGATTTCTGCTTTGTTAGATGTTTGCTGTGGAAACAATCTGCTCAATTTTAACAAGAGTTGACATCACCAAGAAAATTCCCTGCCATCATTTCACAACTAACTTCTTTGCTGATTTTTCTTTTTTCTTTTTTTTTTTAATACTGAGGCAAAAGTTTTATGTTTCTAAGTAATTATAAGGGAAGCAGGAAAATCCTCAAAGTGGGAATATTGAGTAGCTGTAACTGGGTTATGGAGATACTCTGTTATCTATGCTGCCTTTTATTTTTTTTAAATTTCTGAATGGCAATTTTCAGCACTGTTGAATGCCAGCCAAAAATTGAAGGTGGTATAAAACATTTAAAAAACATTACTTTTTAACAATGCCGAGAAACAGAATGGCACCATTTAAATAGCCATATGCCATGAAGACTATTTTTATTTAGGAAAATCTATTCTAATTTAAATATCATAAGCCCATGAGCTATAACAGACAATATTTTTTTTTCCATATGCTTGGAATTATTGCAAAGAAAACTTTACTTTTCCCCCTCCTTTAGAAGTCTGAACATACATGTGTGTTTATGAGTGTGTGTCTGTTTACAGTGATGGAAGGAAACCACTAAACTCCATTAGTTAATGTAATGGAAAAATACCAAAAAGGAGGTCTTCCCTTGGGGTTGGCTTTTTATCCCATATCTTTCACCAGTCCATTTTCCATATAATCCCTTTCTTGCAGCAGCTCTCCCCAGCAAGCTGCTAGTGGTAACTGCCATCAGCCCAGATGATGTGGAAAGTTGCTATAATTCCTTTCATCTGCTCTTTTCCTGAATTATGCACTGTATGGTCTGAAGGAAAGTTGCCTTTGCCAGGTGCTAAGAAATGGAAATGTGCATGCATTTGTGAGCACTTACCTGCTGCAAGGGGACTGGAAGGAGAATCATAGGCTCCCTTCTAAGTCTTGAAGCAGCATCACTAAGAATGAGTTTTGAAGACCAGATTTCTTCTGCATCTTTTCCAGTGCAGAACACCAATATGCATATGTGGGGTTCTACTAGGTTTTTAAATTTTAAATTAGTTATTTATTCAAGTCTGAATACAGCTATCAATAATGAAATTGGCATGTAATTTCTTGGCATCTCTTTAAATTTCTTTTAATATAGCATTTAGAAGTTTCAAGGCTGATTTAATAGTTACTTCGGCTACTCATAACCATGACTCTACACATCTGATACCTTACAAGACTTCAGTGTTAAACTGGAGATGGCAAATATTGCTCACATTGGACTGTGCTGTGAGATGTAAAGGATCACAGAAGAAGAAATAGGATTTAAAAAAAAAAATTAAGGCTTTTCCATAACTGCTAAACATAAAGCAAATCTGTTATATGCTCACCAGCACTCGAAGCAAACAGAAAGCCACCCTATATGCTTAAGATGGAATTTCCTTTTTTGAAGTGGTTTTACCAATAAATTAGCGTGGCCTTTGAACTGGTAAGAATAATATATGCAACTAAACTCATCACACAATTTAGAGAAGTCTGAGAGAACACTGTGTAATTTACATTAAAGTGAACTAAATGTTTAATAAACCAGTAATAAAAGCCAATATAATTAGTCATCTGTTGTTTTAAAGAATTCCACTAAAAATCACATCTATTTCTGTGTTCAGAATTGGGATATAGTCTAAACCAAGACCTTTATACCAGCAAAATTACCTTTTCAGTAAAAAACAAACAACAAAAAACCACTCACGCTTTATATTCATAATTCACTTTGCTTCACAGTGGTACAACAAAGAAGATGAGAAATAAAGCAAAATCCTTAGGTAAGAACATATTTTCTCTCTCCTTAATATTGTCAGACTCCTACTTAAAAAGTAGGAAGCTTTTAGGAAGGAGGGTATTTAAAAGTGTGAAGGCATCTTATCACCCTTACGACCAGCTCAATCTGTGGCTTGGCACAGCTCACAAAATTCTTTTTTCTACAAAATGTAGGTATGTCCATGGCTCATTGGTGGCTCCTGTGAGCCAGAACCATGCACCTGCAGTGCACAGATCCCTCTCCAACACATTCCTGGTGCAATTGGCACAAGCAGGGGATAAGTCCCTGGTGTGTCCCAGCTGTGGGAGCAGAGCCACCCCAAATTCCCAGCAGCAGCCGAGCCTCACAGCCCCTCCCCAAACAGGCAATGTAACTGCCCAGGCAGACCATTATCATCCAACATACCAAACTTAGCACAACTTAGTACAACCCTCGTCTGGTAAAAGGATATCTTCCTAATCTCTCTGTATCCAGTCTGGTGCTGCTTACATGAAACTCTTCAGAATTATTATTAAACATAAACTAAAGCTGCTCTTCTAAACCAAACATCTTTGAACTTCAGTCAGTCCCCCTCAAACAAATAAGCTGTTTTGAAAATTATTTCCAGGGTGATGCCTGTTGCCATAGAGATGACATTAAGTGAAAAGGACAAAAAATATAGAGGGTGATAAACTGCATGGTTGGATGACACACTTGACTTCCAAGTCTGTGTTCAAATGAGGCATACATGCCAAGATTTTTTATGAAAGACAAAATTAAAATGTATCACTATCAAGCTGTAACTGACAAGGTATTGTGTGGTGGCTGTTAACATAATGCTCCATATATTTATTGTTTGTCATTTTTCTGGCCCTGATAAAGGTCTTTTAGAGCTGTAAATCATACCATTAAATCTGCCACTAGAAACAGAGGCTGTTTGGAGAATGAAAAGAAAAGACGAAACTGAATCACTACTTACAGGTTTCTGCTTCATGACAGACCTTAACTATCACATCAGAGATGACATTTATTCTTCGAATTTGGCACGTTTTCAAACACCACACTGTTGGCATATGACCTAACTTGGGAAAAAATTCTCTGGAAGAGTAGGCTGTTTACCACGGTGATGTATTGTACAGACACAACATACACTTAAGTACATATGGCTTAGGAAAATATGAAGTTATTCACATGTTGATTCTCTCACAACAAACGTTTCCGTTTACAAAATTAGCATTGTCTCCACATTTTGTTTATGAAGGATTTACAATATTATTGTGATGATCTTGATTGGTATTGGTTGCAATAAAATGCAGTAAAGCATCAGTTTAGGTTCCTGCATGAATACTTTGATCAACACCTTCCAAACACAGGCTTAGGTGTCTAATTTAGACACCTAAAACAGGCAACTGACAGGAATAATAAAAAATTATACAAATCTTGAGAGAGATCCAATGGGAAAAATGTTATGTATGGTACACAGTGGAGAACACCTTTTTAATATGCTCCATTTGGAAACTGTTTTGCTATTCCAGATCACAACAAAGATCATAATCCATATTACACAGGCACAACATCCTGTCCCAACAGTGGCCAAATTATAGAAGTAAAAAAAAAAAAAAAAAAGAAAACCAACAGAAAAACCCACAAAAACCTACAACAGCAAACTGTATAAAACAACACAAGTACAAATCTTTGGTCTTCAAGATAAACACTGCACAGATTCTTAAACCTGTCAGGGTAACTTTTAAAACTTCAGAAATTGGGACTAAGTAAAGAGACCATCTACAGCATCAGCCCATTAAATGGCAATTTTAGTCTGCACAGGACTACAGTCAAATAAACAACTGACACATTACTGGACTTCACACAACTGTATTTGGTAGAAGGTACATTAGAAGAAGGCAGACCTGGAGAACACCCAGAGAATGTTCAAGTCCCTGTTACAAGCAATGGCATGACATTTAGAGCCAGCCAGCCAGCCAAGGAGATAATTCTGCAGACAGGAGACAGTTAAGAGACCTCTTGCACATCATGAAGATGTTACACATCCTGTACCCAGACACAACAGCACCTTTCACAAATGCACATATTTTCAAAATTCCTGCTAAGATTCTAGTTCTGTTCACTCTGTCCCACTAAAGTTTTACCAAGTCTTTCTGAAAGAAAATACATGCTATAAATACAATGCATAGAACAAGAGCACAGAGAAGCAGAAGTCCAATGTGTCCAGGTAGAATACATACTTGATATTGACTAGAAACCAAATATATAACCCATGAAGGTAGTTCTGCCCATGGTTTATTCTGAGAGCTCCACAGAAAGTCACTACTAAGGTCCCAGTTTAAATCTGTGGAAATGCAAACTGGTAATTACCACAATGCCAGTTATGCATAATTTAACTGGAGGGGAGGGGGTTGGCTTTGAGCCGGTGTGTGCTGCCGAAATGCTGCACGGGCGGTAACAAGATGGGTCAGGCTGCTTAGAAATCAGGAACCTTTTGACCAGCTGACTGGAGCTAGGTACCCTTTATGGCCTGATTTTATTAATGAAACTTTTTATTTTTTTTTATTGGATTTGTCAAGTAAAATTAAACAAATAAACAGTCTATTGCAGCATGAACTCACCTGATTTTATCCCCCTTGTGAACCAATGACCTTCCATGAATAAGCAGAAGGTTAAGAACGTGTAGATTACATAACAGAGTATCTCAGGTTCATTTATTTGCACACAAAATTGAATGTTCATATTTCATTTAAAATTCTCTTTAAACAATTTTCTTCATAATACAATATTCAATAGTTTTCTATGAGTTGCTGAAATATGATCACTTGATCATCTGCATTTCTTTTGCTTTCCCAGGCTATTCAAAAAGATCTTTTTTCCTCTTAGTCCTTGAAATTGCCTTTCATTTCAAAATTAAGATATACCTGAAAGCTGCACCTGGCAAAGTGCAGAGGGAAATATGTCAGCAGTGAACCATATGCACCATGATGGTTTTGCTATGCCCTTAGCTAACCATTTATTCTAAACAGTATCATAAGGCTTATTCTAGAAAACAGCAGGTACTTCACAGCACTTTATCACTAAAATTGAAGTCAAAGTTAAAATCTCTTATAAACACAAAGCTCAGAGAGAAAACTCTGCAGCTTGTAGTGAATGGAGTTTCCCTCCCTCACTTGTTAGGGCTGGCACTGATACTACGCACATTAAAAAATACGATGCAGCCTAAAGATCCCCTGAAACATTGCAACATAAGTCACATGTGCATTCACTTCAAGAAGCTGATGATCAGGAATCATAAAAGAAAACCCTAAAATTAGCACTGGAATTAAATAGTACTGGCCTAGATGTGTCATCCAACTCACTATTTCATCAACAAAAAAAAACTTGCTAGATAGAATATACTAGCCAGAGAGAGAATCTACATACTTGTTTAGTGTTTTAAGACAAATGTAGTGTGACTGAAACTCGATTTTCAAAAATCCTGGCCAGACATCTATGTACATTCTGAGCTCCACTTAAAGTCTCATCTTGAAATAAATTACTGCAAATGAAATTTATTTTAACTAAACTTTTAAACAACATATAAAAGTAATCATAATTAAAATTGTAAATAAGCTTCCTTTGCTGTAGATCTCAAAGGGGCCAGTAATTCTTAAACAGCTTCTGAAATCTCACCTCTTTTGTAGTCTAATTGGTTACATCACTAAACTGCTGGGTGAGTGCTTTAAAAGGATGCAGAACAGGAATAGAAATACAGTTTTATGGGAAGTGAGGTGTGAGGCCATTAAATGCATTCACTACATCAGAATGTTTTTAATCCTACTGACCAATTAAGGAAAAGGCATCTTGGAGCAAGTAAATATAATGTTAGAGCAAGTAAATGTAACAGCCCTGTTGCTGGCTGTAATAACAGACATGGGCAATGTGATAAAATGTGTACATTAATTGTCAATTTACTTGATGAAAATATTTCTTTAGTGACAAATGCTTGAATGCTTCCCCAAGTTACATTAGAGGTAAAAAGAATTAGCAGACCAGACCAAAACAGAGAAAACTGAATATTAATTTTTAAATCCCAGTCAAGCCAAATGAGTAGATTTCAAAGAAAACTACATTGTTGACATTACTGCCCATTCATGAACAACTTGATTCTTTACTTCAGATACCATGTGACCCTATTTCCTACTAAAGCTATAAATTACACTAACTTAGATTCTATATTTAAAACTCAGAAATTCCAGACCTTGCCTACAATTGATGCCATGCACTCTGTCTATCAAAAGATTTGTAAGCAAACTTGGTGGAAATATCTACCTTGTTTATGTCTACTTTAAAGAGCATTTCTTGCCACTAATTAAACTTCCTACAGTATTTCTAAGTTCCTAATTTAACTATGTGAATTAATTAGATCTCAGCTCTACTCCCAAATTCCTTTAATACCACTTCCTCTCCCTTCAGTTGCTCCACACAGATGCAGAAAGAATATGTACTTTCCTTTGTAGAGGAGTCTGAGATCCATTAAAAGAAAACACTACATAAGAGCTGCTTATATTCAGAAATAAAATTCAGCTTTAGCGATTAAATAAAATACTTGGTAAGTAAGGTTAAGACATTTGTGGTAGCTTTAGAAATCAGAAACAGTACAACAGCACATTTGGGATATGTAAACATCAAATTCAGCATATAAATGAAGCATAACAAGCTTCCAAAGATGCCTATGGAATAAAGACTAGGCCTAGTTTACATAATATCAACTGCCCAGCTAGTTTGTTTCTAAGATGAGACTTAACTCAGGAATTTTACTAAACAAACAGCAAGGGATTCCCTTCAGAGATTAACTATGAAATGATTTGGTTTCCATTGTCCAATTAACTAAATACAGTTCCTGTGCTATTGATTGTCACGAGACATGTTTGGATAAACCTGAGATGGATCAATGTCAAACACCAAGTCCAACAACTCCAGACTTCGTGATGCTAATCTGACACGATCAAAAAATTTAACTTTGAACTTTTAACCTCACAACCCCAGTAGTCACAGTGTTCTAGCTCTGCTGTTCAACAGTTATTTGCATAACTGAATAAATATTTATTGCCCTATGTATATGTGGAACATACACTGGTGACTTACAGCCTGAGACTAGAAATTGATCACAAAAGCTCTTCAAGTTTGCAGTCATTAATACAGGTCACCTTAATAATGAGAAACATTAATTCAAACTCATACATGAGCAGCAAGTTAAGGTTAGGCTGTGAGGGTTTGGGCACTTAAGCAAAACGTTTTCCAAAATTGAATGACTAGTCCTTGATTAACTCAGCTTGCACATTGATGTTGCCTAGGTATTAAGGAACATATTAAACTCTTTATCAGAAAGACATGGAATAACAGAGAGATGTAGGAAAATGTGAGAGAATACAGAACAAAAAAGGTACTTAATTGCTTTCCGTTATCATATTTGTGTTTTCACTGTTTGCATTAGAGTTTATTAAAGGTTTGTTACTTTTGAGCTTCTTCAATAACAGAGATTCCCCCACTCCTTTCTTCACAGAAAAACTATCAGAACTATGAGTTGTGTTTTGAGGGACAATATGACAATCAGTCAGTCAAAAGTAGCCCAAAAGGACAGCCTAAAGCAGCAGCAAACAGACTGCTCAGAGCCGCCTTCCGCTTTTGACTATTTTTTAAACACTGATGGTTGGAGAATATTGAGCAGATACCACCTCTGGTTTTAGTCAGTTTGAACCCAGCTTGAAATAGGATATGCAATAAGACAAAGCAAGTAACTTATTTTGTAGTTTAAATGACACACAGCTGCCCTAATTCTCATATAAGCGAATTTTAACAACAAAGTCATTATTTGAATGGATGATCAGGAATGAAAAGTATAATGAAGTACAATGTCTTCATTTTACACATTACTTCATTTAAGATCTGGCATACATCTATAAATATGAAACATTTTAAGTTATGAAAATATTCCCATGAACATAGAGCAATTTACTTCATAAAAACTGGCTTCTTTGCTATTGCCACTACATGCACACATACCAAAAGCACACATGTACAGCTATATGCATACATCTGAGGGTGGATATATTCTCTTGAACTAGAAGACTAAATACTAATATACATATCTATTAATTTGTCTTAGTTCACATGACTCGATGTAAATAAAATACAATGGTAGAACATTGTTACTTTAAATTTTTATCTCTTGTTTGGATTTCACCATATTTGAGTTCTACAAGAGAAAGTATTATTGCCACGTCTAAAGACAGTACAAATTTAGGAACCTCTAAAGCTAATGATAAAACAATTACAATTCTGTTTTTAGAACACTTTGTAATACTTACTAATGTTTTGTGGGACTAAATAGCAAAACATAATAAGTACCACAGAAATGATTTTAAAGTGAAATCACAAACTGTACTCACTGTCTGCTTAGTTATGCTTATATCAGCGACACATCTCTTGCCATCAATAGGAACAAGACACATTTAGTTTTGCTCAGAGAGAGGAAAAATTATATATCTGAAGGAAATGTGTTGGACCACCACTAGCTTTTGAATTGGAGAGGGCTTTGGCCACCAAGACCATTAACGAGCAATGTTAAAGCCTGCTGGAGACTGGAACTTGCAAGGCTACGCTCTGTCTCATATCAAACACAGATAAGTGGTCCCCTGTAATTTTTATGACTACGGTGTCAAAAGTCTTCCATTCAAATTGCAATAAATATTGTAATGAAGTCTGGAAGCAAGGCCATTTGTACTTGCTTGGGGCTGAGAATTAAGATAGCCTGTTTCCAGTTAGACAGTCATTACAAAGATCTAATGTCCATGCTAAATGGTTTCCTGTTCTGAGTACTTAAAACTAGGTTTAGTAAAATTGACTTCCTGAACATTTTACTATATCTTCACCAATATACGAATTTGAATTTTACATCCTTTCTTTTTTTTAATCATGGGTTCTTCACAGACTGTCCCCATAGTAAGCATGCTTACTTCAAATGAATTGAGTCACATCCTGCACATATCTCTCCATACTCATATATTTTTATGTTGATCTGAAGCACATTATATCAATATAGAGCACAGTGCAGAAACATGTTACTAAAGGCTTTGGGATAAAAACCAGGATACAGCCTCCTTTATTTTTACTAAAATACAACTGATGCAGTTTTATCTTTCCCCCCCCCTTTCAATTTCACTTATTTAAACATGCAGAGATAAATTAACAACGTTTTTGTTAACACACACCAAACAAATTAATTTGGTTCAAAGGGAAGCTCCATCTTCCTGTTTAAAGTCCTGTTAAAGATTCTAAGACTTTGTGTACACAAGTATTTTGATACTTAACTCCCACCAAGTACCTGCAAACTCCCATTTAGACAGACTGAGAAACTATTCTGTGTAGGTATGAACAGAACTACTTCAGGAGACAGCAGCAGACATTTGATTGCAAGCAAGACCCATAGGCAGGAGTATATATATGGGACATATCCTTTAAAATGAAAATGTACTTTTTTACATATTGAAATAACATCACTAAGGAATTGCTGGGGCCTTTAACATCTTTTCTGACAAGGCAATCAAACTGCTAGAAGGGATTTTCTCTCTAAAAGTGAGTGTTTGATTCTAAATGTAATGTAAAAATATAGAGAGCAGACACAAGTTTTTTCTCTGATAAAATAAACCAGTTCTATTTGTTTTTTAAATTTTATAAGGCTAGTTAACAAAAAAAAAAAAAAAGGAAAGAAAAGAAAAAACACACGTATGACTTTCCCCTTCCATATCCCACTCAACTCCTTCTGCAGTTGCTGAACTGGATTTTCAAAACATTCTGAAAAGGAAGCAGTCTTCATATTTGCAGTCTGTCTACAAACAAAAGCTATCATGAAAGTAAAAGGTTTTAGCAAGACAGATGAGTTTGTTTGGAAATCTGCAGAAAAACAAAGGCTGAATGGGTCTGGTCATGAAAGCAGAATTTTAAGTATATTTGGACCAAATATAAGGAAATAGGCAGTAATACACAAAAGTATTTGCCTGCTTGGAAATGCCACATTTCTTTTTTGAAAGTCTACCCTGAAAGTTTCTTTAAGCATCCTTTATAAAACTGAAGCACCTAATACATCCAGTACCAAAACAAGAATTTCCCATCTAAAAGCAACTTCCAACTGAAGAAAATACCTACTTAAAAATGCCAATAGCTTTTATAGTACTGCTTGCATGAATACAAATTCTTAAATAAAATAATCAAGTAGAAAGTTTATGTTGTGTTTATGCATCAGCAAGAAGCATCATTGCTTGCTACTATAAATCAAGGGCAATCAATGCTATAGTATTGTCATTAATAAAATATGAGTCAATAGGCACAAACTTTTAATATAAGCCTAATTATGAGTGTCTCTTTGCATGAAACTAAAAATATTGAAAATGTTGACATTGGAGATGTGCCCTTGAACAAAAAGCCAAGTATAAGTCAATAATCTATTATGATTTTCATTTTGCAGAAGTAGTGCCATTATTTCAAAAGGTCTCAAAAATCAATTTAGCATTTAGTATATCTGTGTAATAATGACATCCTAATTAAAAATCCCAATCTGAATAGCACAAAGGATAATGTTTAATCTCTAATCAATGAGAACTGAGAGAAGAAGCTATAGGTGCAATAACCTTTCTTAATGAGGTTTACTGTTTTTTCACAGCTTACATATTCCTTCATATTTCTGATTGCTACTCTTACACTCCGGCAAGGTATGCAGGCATTCTCCAACTAAAATCTGTAAATATGACTACAAGCTATTTAGAGAAAAATAACAAAGTATAAAAAATCTTTTGCTCTTTACGGATTAAGCTCTATAGCACACTGGGAACCTGACAGGTATTTTCCTAACACCCAAGAACTCCACATTGACAAACCACCTCAATGTCCACATGATTGCTTAACCAATCCCACAAGTTATTCCTATGATGAAGTAGCTCTCGGGGGGGGGGGGGGGGAAGATATTTTTTTTCCCATTTATCAACAAGGGCAGCATTATGTTTGACAATAATTTCAGAATTAAAAAAATATTAATTCTTTAATTTCCCAATTACCCTCTTTAATTTGAGACTGCAGATTCTGAGTAGCCATAAAAAAAAAAGTCCACAAAACACACCTCCCATGGCAATGAATATATTTCTTCACAAGTGCTCATCAGTGCACTGGATAGCTGCTCAATTACCTGTGTGTCAAATGATTATCTGAGAGCTCCATTTCATCTCCATTACCCTTCCTCCAGCCTATATTTCAGTTATATATGCTCCTGAAGCGTTAACACATCTTTGAACCTGCTATTTCCTCAGTTAATTTCCCACTAAGAGGTGCTGGACTAACAGATGTCATAATTATTCAATTATTATCCTCATTTTGCATTCATTCTTTCAAGGTATTGTATAAGAAGGGCCCACTGGACATCAATTTCAGGAGCAGTGCAATCTTAGACCACTACAGCCTGCTATATATAGTCTTCCTCAAGGGTGAGTAAATGAGGTCTAATGTATGAAACTATTGCAGAGGTCTGCCTTCTTCTCTTATAAATGCTCAGATTGTATTTTAACCTCCTGTGTTTGAGCCATTTTCTATTTTATGTTACTTTGCAAAAGTGCACTGATCAAGCATTATAATTAAAAAAAAAAAAAAAAAACAACAAACAAAAACCACAAGTATAAACTCCCCCAAAGTTATAATGGACTCCGCTTTGAATGTTTCTAACATACTTTACTCCTGGGGTTCTTTGGGGCTTGTAGCATCATTCGTACAAGCTGCAAGATTATTCACAATAACCTCTCCATGCAACTGACATGGAAAGAAATTGTTCCCAACAGTTAAAAATTACTTTAAAAACCAGAGCTGTGCTGCTGCTCCCAGAGCCCCACAGCTGAGCCCAGGGGCTCCTGCACCAGGTCCCCATAAGTACTACAGCACCACTTCACACTCAGACTGCGTGGAGATACATATGGAGATAGAAAAAAAAATAAGAATGAGGTAACCCCTTGGCATAAGACTATTTCTGTATCAGACACTGGGATGTAATGTTTATAGGACCTCTGAGAACTTGGGAAGAAAAATAAAAACATGCTTAATGCAACAGGCAATATATATCTATACAGCAGCCCTTTCAATCAAAGCAAACAAACAACTCACTTTGTAACAATGTACATGGTTTAAATTCATGTAGCACTGATCTGCATATTTAATTTTCTGCTTTAAATGTGTACCAGATCCCTGACCCTTTCCTATAGCCCACTGAAAATCTTAGACATTTTAGGATTTTCCTTAACACAAAAGCCATGTGTAGTACTCAGCAGGAATAAGGGATTTGCTATCAAGAAGGAAAGTGATGTTAGTGCCCAGAGTGCAGATGTAAAAGGATGCCAAATACACCAAAAGTTACCAGGTGATGTTTGCAATAGATCTTCTTCCTCCCTTCTTCCCACCACCAGGCTGGGACACTTCTCAGTACGTGTATACAAATGCATTGTGTCTTGTACTTGTTTTCTAAAATAGTGTTTAACTTCTGTATGCAAGAAGCTTTTACACATGAGAAATTACTATTTTTATATACTATACCCTCAGGGTGTAGTACAGTATAATCTATACTTACGTGCTTTTTCATGTAATGTGCTTGTAGCCAAAATGTGAGAGCTGCTATGAGAAAATTAAATAGAATAAGAGCTGCCATGTGCTCCACAATTAAAGGAAACACTAAGTAGCAGCAATGGGAATTAAACAGGACACTGTGTTATGCCAAATACCAAATGTGAAACCAAAATATCTGCCAAGTCTCCCCTACTTGTTACAATTTTTCCATATTTAGGTAAATTTATGTAATTATGTACCCTGCAGTGGTAATGGGACTGTGCTTTAGTCCTTTTGCAGCATATGCTCTTGGCACAAATATCCTTTTTGAGGGGAAAAAACCCAGCTTGGCCAAGATTACATATGTTGATTTTATATTGGCATCCTGACTGTGCCTAACAGCTGGTCTTTAATGCAATGAAAGTGTGTTGGATTTATTCAGTTAAACAACTCCACAGACTCTTTAGGCATATGTATTTCTTATAGCTCCCTATGTTTTGGAATCTGCTTTGATCAGAGCACCAATAGTTGCACTACTTTTCTTAACATTTGAAATGTATCTGTGAGATAAATAAGTATATTTAAGACTTAGTTTCTTCTTATACTCTTATGAACCCAGTTTTAAACAAGAGTGACCACATCCACAAATCTCTCATGACTTTTCCATATATCTGATTAAAAGAAGGTGCGAAACGAGCCTGTTCCTGTCTGGCATTTTTCCACAATCACTGAGGTGTTCACCAGTTGTACAGTCACAAAGATGTTCAAAACATTTTTTTTTTCCCTTGAGTGTGGGAAAGACACTATGGAAAAAGCACCACTTGTTTTGTGGGTTTTTTTATAGCTGCACATAGGGTGATTTTGTACTGTCCCACGTATAGGGAACATTTTCCATGCAGAGGGAACACAGATGCAGTGCACCAGCCACATTTCAAAGACAAGCCAGGCCACCTCCAGCCACAGAAACTGCAATGAGTGTCCCATTCCAAGACAATTGTTGATATGCACAAATGTTGAAATAAGCCCAATACTTCTGAGCATTTTCAGAAGTTCCTTGAAGGCAGGAGCTGCTACTGAAACTCAAAACAGATCCTAAACTACTCTCTCATACTCACAACTACATCCTGCAGATACATGCACTCATCTAGAAACATGTGGAGCAGTCATGAGACAGTTCAAATATACTAAGGTCACAAAAGAAGTTCTAATGTTTCAGTTATTGATAACTCAGTATAAAATTTCAAATCCTTAAAAAGAATGGGACAGGCTGAGATTATCAGTGTTCCAGTGAAATACAGTGAGAGGTTTGCACATCTCAAGGGAGTTGCCATTTACTGTACAGGTGTCCTTCCATTACATACATACAAAAGTCTCACATTTCTAAGAAAGAAAACTTCTTAATAAGGTTTGATCTCCTGCATAATGCAGGCCACCTAACCTCATTGCATAGGATTTTTAGTAGGAGCCCCCTTCTTTATTATTTAAAGGATGAATTTTCCTGATAGGCCCTGACAGAAGTTTGTTATACCTTGTTGGCTTCCTCTAATACATTCAGACAACACTATTATTAATCTCACATTCTAGACTTCTGGATAAATTTTTGCCTAAATCACAGAAAGAAAACAGTTTAGCAATATCATACAAATATTTATTCTCCTCAAAACAGTGAGATTAAAGGGCATAAACCATCTGTCTCCATCACCAGTCCATAAAAGGAAAACTGATCTGCTCCAAAGACTGAGACTGTCTAGATTCCCCTCCACACCACACAGAGCTTTGCATGATTTGGAGTGTAAGACAGAAGTCAGCCTCTAAATTATGTGACGAACTCCCCACTTGCAAATGCCTGATGTTCCTCACTTATGTTCTTCAAAGGACTATGACATTCGTAGACATTCTATAGTGTTTCTCTTTATAAACACTCCAGCTGTTTTATAACTGGCTGGGCACATCCAGAGCACTCTGCAGTGATTACAGCACCACTGGGTGAGCACTGGGAGAGAACAAACAGACAGCATTTACCAGCAATCTGTTACTAAACTTCCAGATTTAATAGATGAGTGAAGTCTTCAAGTCCCTTCACCAAATTCAGAAGCCTCCAGATGACAGATTACAAAATGTACAAAATGACAGTTTCAGTGACTTGAGATGCTGATCTAAGTAACACCAGCTCATTTACATAATTTATATTCTCCTTAAATGTCTTAATGTGAATTTTCAGTGGAAATATTCTTAACCTGAGTTCTGTTAGAAGCAACTATTCATTTAAAGTAATTTAGCATACTACCTATACACTGCATTCAAAGAATTTGCCTGAAAGAGTCTTTCGATTGTGCCAGAAATTTTGGAGGATGAATGGGGGGAACTTGTGAAGCAAGAATCCTCACAAAACATTTTAGCAAAACTAGGAATCATTTAGGAAAAGAAATGACTTTATGATTTGTAACATAATTCTATAGTGCTTGAGTAATTTGTAACATAGTCTTAAAACACTAATCTTTTTCATGCAAGAAATTAAAATCAGGACTATTTCAATGTTACTTTATCTTTTATGCAGAAACATAAATATTGGATTGCTGTTCTTAATTTAGTTCTATGCATGGCCAGAAAAAAAAATCCAGATATTACCACTGGCCTTAAAATTTGATCCAACTTTTTAGTAGCAATTACTATTCCCATGACACCTAACCAAGTTTAACAATTCATAGTAGCAAGCAAGCTACAGATGCTTCTCGTCATGAGAATATTAAAAACAGAAGAAAAGATCATGGAATTTATTCATTAAGAAAATGGGCTGGTAGTGAATTGAAGTGATTCAAAACTGGTTTTGGAGCTTTGATTGAAACACAAAGAACACATGGCAATTATACACCTATTCAAATAACTTTCTCACTGTATCCATTCAGAACACCAATGCTGGAGACAGAACTAAAACACGTAACTTGTGTCCTTAACCTGGGTAACAAAACCATCCCCTATTTTCATTGGTGAACATTTGGTTGTCTGAAAAATGACTAATCAAGGTGAAAGATAACAGCATATCACAACCCAGTCACACCCAGTAAGCTGGATCTCTATAGCCACATTTAGATGGATTTTTAAAAAGTATATGAATGTCCCCTCATTATTTGTAGAAAACTTTGCAAATAATTTTGAATGACTGAGTGGCTTAAGCCATCATTACAAAATCTCCTGTTCCTAATTCATTAAAAAGTCGGAAATCAGCAGAAGTTTAGATTAATTACGTACCTTTTAGCCCTCGGAATTCAGAAATTCCAAGTTATTAGTACGGTAGAATTTCTGTTAAATGTAGTCAGTACATCTGAAGATACACCCCAGTCAAAAGAGTCTTGTAAATGTTGATACTCAGCAGACAAGTTTTATATATGAAAAAGAAACAAAAAACCAATCAGTTAAGTCCTTCAATTTTGCAAATCCTGGTGACCTTCTGAATAGACTTTAACTGCATTTTTCCTAAATTTAGGCTAATGTAACTCTATTTCCAAATAACAACAGACAGACTGGTAAGTTTTGAGAATCTTAACTTTGACATTTTATCAGTTCCCTTTCTCTAGTTTTCAATTGCATCTATATTTAAATCCACCTACTCTTTGACAGCTTGTCTCGATACATTCTAGAGCACACATAACACTTAGGCAAGCATGTTCAAACAAGCAATTTATAGTTTTGTGTATTAAGGGCTTCGTAGGGGTCAGAAAACACACAAGTACATTTTAAAGTGACTGTAATATCCTCGACATCAAATTCTCTTTACTGTAGGGAGGGACCAAGCAGTTTAACACAGCCCTGCTGCAGCCACGGCACCAGCAGCACACCAGTCAGATCCTGTGAGTCTGTTAAACACCCAAATGCGGGAACAACAATGGAGAACCCTATCCCACCACTGTTACTAATGAGGGAAATTCTTTTGTGCATTGATTTTAATTAGTTCACTTGTGGAAAAAAAGTCCTACATAGCATGATTAAGGGCAGCAATATAGCCCTGGGTAAGGACCAGAGCTACTTTAAAGTCTAGCATAATACACAAATTGCCAGTATCATAAAATCTAATTTTACATACATATATGAATGCATTTTTTACTAGGGGATTTTTTTGCTTTAATTTCAATGGTCTGGTTGAAAGTTTAAAAGTCTACACTGAATTAATTATGTTGAATCCTACTGTAAATAAAGTGATGCTAAATATGAACAAAGGACAGGCCACTGAGTTACTAACTGGAGACTGGAACATGGTGACAAAGAAATTCATCAATGTATTTACAGCTGAGAGGTTTATGATTGCCTGTAGCTGGGAGGATTTCAATGATACATACAATAGGAATTATCTGCACTCATATAAAATTAGACCATTTCACTGATGCACTACATTAATGCCTAATATTGCAATTCTTCTGATTGACCACCATTACATATATAAATATATATATATATATAATCCAAGTTGCATTTAACAGGGATATGCTAAAAAGGACATGTCACCAGACATTAGTTCTGTACATTAATGACTCAGCGTTCCTATAGTTCATATCACCTAAAGTAGATTTTACACTTGTTCACTAACAATTTTGTTTGCTAAGTACTTTTTTATGACTAAAGTAATTCTGACATTTTAGTTCTCAAATGAATTATTTCTTCATTCTGTTCTACAAGGATCTCATCATTCAACCCTGTAGGTGCACTTCAAAAGCTTTAAGAATCTTACATTTGATTTCTGGGAAGTATTTTCTCGTTAACGTCTAACATATGTACCCTGTAGGCATGATTCACACAAGACTCTGGAATTCTAAGGAAATGATGATCAGTCACAGAAATGTGTAAAGATTCAAGAACTCTGGCAATTTTCACTTCAAATGTTGTCAGCGAGTTACTATTATAAAAGTACTTTTCTCACCATATCACTGAAAAAATGCTGTGTACTGTGCAGGTATGAGAAAAGTGACACATTTAATGAACTCCAGCACCTCCAGGTACATTTCCTCAAAGCTGATGACTGAATCTGTTACATTCAGAGAAATGCTAATTAGAGGTAAGAGATGCTCAGTCTCTCCTGAGTAAAGTTTACACCTTGCTGGAGAAAGCAAGGTGGGAAGGCAACAACCAACCAGCAAAGAAAACATGTGCTTAAATGCTCATGGTCCTAATTAATCACAACCCCCACACTCCAACCAATAGTCTAAATGTCAATAATATCTTTTTGTTTAATACCACCTTTGGAATGGCCAATTCACGTCCAATAACAATGCATGCACTTAAGTAATTGATGGGTTGCTTTTCAAAGATGGAAAACTATCCCCTGAATCACTAAAGAACCGGTAAAAATTAAAACTAATGAGCTCATTTCAATAAAAATTTATGAGACTGGTTTCATGCTGACAAAGTGGGTCCTGCAGGCAGTACCCCTCCACCTTCTTGCCAGAGAAAGAAAAATCCTTTATTTCAAAATATTTCTAAATCTTTTAACGAGGTATTAAAGTATAGCTACAACTCTATAGGTAATCTGAAAGGACTGTGTATGTCTTTGACATCACCAATAAGTCTTTAGCAGTACAAAAGAATCTTCTGAAGAAAACAAAAATAGTATTGTCAGCAGTAATTACTACAGATGGAAAATTCTCTTGAGGATGTATTAACTACATGCAAAATGTGTGCTCCTGGAAGTATCCACCAGTACAAATCCAGTTATTAATTCTAATTATTTCACAAAATTTACAAATGTCTGTTTACATACTGTAACCGTATATAAGTAGCATTTCTATTTAGATGCTTGTAACAAAATTTAATTACCTTGCCCTTGTCAATGCAAGACATTGGAAATTTAAAAAATATACTACTTAGACTCAGACTCATGTTTAACTACCACTTAAAATATGACAGATTGTGCAAATTATTGTACAAAAAGTGACTTTAACCCAGCAAACCTAATTTCTGCATGAAAGCTGCTGCAAAAGAAAAATAGAAATCTATGTTTTGATGATATAGTACAATGGACAGTATATAGCAGAAATTAGATATTCTTAACAACCAACCTCTGTTCACAGTGGGAACTGAAGTAAAAGGTAGATTGAACCAACCGAGAGGTCATATGGAATTGAGATTTTTTTTTCTTTGTTTTCCGTCTCTGAACAACTGGCTATAAGTTGAGCTTCTTATTCTTCTGGGAGATAAAATAGGTATTTGAACAGATTTAAACACACCATAATTTGAAATATGTATTTGCATACATGAGATATTCAGAAAAAGCAAAGAAATACTATCATCTCAAGTAAAATAAAATTTCATCTACCCTACTACCAAATCCATATTTTTAGTCAAGTGGGACTTTGAGCATTACATTGTTTTTCTTCTTTGTACTGTTGTTGACACTGTCAGAACCATCTTCAAAGCATCGTACTCTTTTATGTGGTGTAAAACCAGTATGCTTCCAATTTTGCCATCAATCATCTTTAATAGCATATGCTATTAATGTAATTTTGTTATTGAAGATTCCTAAATCTATTCAGTGGTTTGCACAAGACAATTACGTTTTTTTGTTATATGCATGCAGGCAATCAGATAGCGTCTTTTTAAATTAGAGCAATTAAACATGGTCATTATAAATGGTAGATTATTAAAAAAAAAATCATGAAGTGTCAATATGACATTCTTTGATTTAAAATAAAATGGTAACAGAATAGAGAGATGCATTTTAATTATTTCATTTCAAAAGTGTGCTTGAAAAATCTGCTCTAGGAAAGCTTGGTGATGTTGGGAAAGGTGCTAAGGATGGTTTTACAGGCATTACCAAGCATCTTGGAAAACATTTTCCAACACAAAAAAGTCCCCTATACACCATCTAGAACAATAATTAGGATATATGGTCACTTCACCACTTTCACCAAACAGAAAAAAATAAAAATTAGTACTATTACAGCAACCTCTGTGTAGTCAACATTAAAGAAATTCCTGTATCTTTGTATACCAACAAAAATTGAACAAATTACGTATATTTTTGCCCTGAGAAGTTAAACAGATACATTATTTTGACAGATCACTGCGCTCTCTGTCTTCTTTCCCCTTGCTGTAACAGGTTACTCCCCATCTACCTTTGCAATATCAAAGCCACTAGTTCACAGAGACACTGAAGCAAATGTGTAATGCATGTCCAGTCCTACTGGCACCAAAACTAATCAAAAGTCAAAGCTGATAAGCTGCTATGCATTAGTGGACAGCACACTGTACTTTCAGCGTTACTGTGCCTGTAGCTGATGAGTGTTGGAAATGGTGCCAACAGCTTTTCTTCAGAGCCATTGGACAAACCTCCATAAGTTTTCCTAACAAATATTTATACTTCAAAATATATTTAAAAACCCCATAAAACAATCAAAGAAGATAATTGTTTGAGTATGATGTTGTTTGCCATGCACTGAACTCTGAGCTCTAAGAGAAGTGCTAGATCTGATTTCTAAGGACTTCAGTTGAGTGACAAAGATGGCCCTACACATTCTCTCCAGGACTTCCCCATGGCTGAGTGAGCACAGCCTGCCTGGTGTTGATGGAAGCATTTTCCTTCTCCCACCCCGTTTTCAGTCTCTTCCATCCCACCCCACAGTCATTACGATGAGAAGAATTGCCCTTGCAGTATCTCTCTATGTTCTACTGCTGATACTTCAACCATAACACTACAATCAGGGCACAAAGGGACACAGGCATCATTATAAAAGCAAATATTATTGCCTTTACTTAATTTTCCTTGTCCCCAATTTTTTTCCAGATATTGACAGAGATCTTGGTCAAAGCTAGTACAAAATTTTTCCAGTACTTTTTCTTTTATCTCAGGTCAGTATAATTATTTTGAATTATTTCCTTTCTGAGTAAAGCAGGTAAGGAGCAGAGCAGGAGTTCAGTGAAAGGACCAAGAAAGAAATCTGCTCTGGGAAAATGGTGAACTTCAAAGCTGTTTTCAGCTGTTAAAATGAGAGTATTTGAAGATTCTCAGCCACGTGGAGTACACAAAGTAGTTTTAGCTGGCACAAATCGGACAGATAAGCAACAGTATAAGAAATAATCTATGTGGCTATCCAAAAGGGTGAGAAGAAATATCCCCTTCCATTCAAGCACCTCTGTGCACCTTGAGGTCATTAATTCTCTAGATGTTGTTGTGAATGTATTCTGGCACATTTTGGTAAATAATGTTTAATCCATTTTATAGATGGATGATGTCAACTATACCTGACCTTACTAGCAACAAACCTAATACACATTTGCATCTACCTGTCACCATAGATCTCCAGTCCTATTTCCAGAACAAAATTTATCAGAGAAAAATATTCAGTACAATTAGCTTTTTTCTGCATTTCTTAATTTGTGATATTAAGGAAGGGAAAGGAAATAAATAAAAAAAAAAAGAAATCTATCACCTATATTAATGGATGTTTCAGATCAATTTAACCTGAACTAATGTATTTTCTTAATGACAAATCAATGTCAAAAATAATGAAAGAACTCAGGATTCTGTGTGCTTTCCTAAAGTCTGTGCTGTTAAACAGGGTTGTACAGCCTACCAGTCTTGCATTATTAATTGGCTGTGAATATTATTAGACTCTGTTGTGGTTTACAGTACTGAAGAGATAGAAGCCAATTATTTCTTCTGCATACTTTCAAGAGTTACACATTTGAAAAGTAAAAAGAAAAAAAAAAAGTCTATCAACTAAGTAAAATTAAGAACTTCAAACAAATCTAAAAATGAACTGCAAATGAATATACTACCAGTTTAATTTTCTGTTCTTGGTTCAATTTTACAGGTATGTCTACATTTTCTCCAGATGGTTTTTCCCCTGTGCCCAGGACCAGATGCTAAGGTCAAGAATCCATCCAAATTCACATTTATTATAGCTTATTTTACAGTCATTTTATATCAAAGAAAACTTTAAACTAATAAAAACGTTCTAAGAAGTATGACAACATAATCTATAGGCAAGAACTCACATGCACTCAGCACTGTGCAAACAGGCAAGGAGATGTTCCCCTTCTTATGACAACTTTTTAAACTTCAGGATAACAGGTGGGTACTGGGGATAAGAGCACAAAAGGTAACAGGATGATCCTTAGTATTTATCTCAAAATACCATTTTCAGAGTTTGTTCCATTGTTTTATTTAGTGGGCCAAGAACAGAAATATTTATTTACTCCCCAGTGCAGTTAGATGATGTGAGTCTTCCCTAATGTCTGTATCTACCACTTAGTTTCCAACTGAGGAATGCACTTTTGACTGTTCCTTATTATCATAACAGAGGAAAAAGGTCCAAATCTTCATTTTTTTCCCTCCCTCCCAGTAGGAAAAAAGCCAGACAACTTATCAGCTAATATCTGGATACTTTCTGTGAGAAAAATGAAGTATGTAAAGAGAAAGAACAAAAGAGTTTATTTGCATCAGGTTTGCAACAAAGTTGGGCTCAACACACACCCCAACATACACTCAATATGCCAAAAAAACCCCTACTGAAAATTATCTGTTGGAAAAATAACAACATTGATCAGAGAGTATAAACAGCAGTAGGGCCCAAAGCATAAAGGTCAAATGATTAAAATAAATAAAAAAATCCATTACACTGATAATATAGATAAAAACTCACTGAAGATTTCAAAAACATGAATTGCTGAAGTTACTTTTCCAGACAGGTGAGTTTTGACCATTTAAAAATTACAATATAGCTTTCTGCATATTGAACATTTTATTTTTAACTCCGATTTAAGTAATTTAAGCTAACCTACCCAGAGGTATAGGAGACTTAAAAAAATAAAAAACTATTAGAGGTTGACCACAATGATGCTCTACCTTATTCTATCATCAGACTGAACAGATTTGTGGTCTGCCATAAAGACTGAGAATTCTTTCTGGATAAATAAAACTATGAGTAGAGCATGGATGACTATTTACAGGAATTTCCAAAACTTTCAAGTGTGTTTATGTTTATAAAACAGCCTGTATAAAAGCATAAAGACAGAATATACAACTGCAGTTATGCTGAATGTCAAAACATGCCTGTAACTTGCAAAGCCACTGGATTTTTGCACGCTGGGTATGGATGAAAACTCTCCTTTTTCACTGGGGGTTGGCGGAGAAGAGCAGAGATGAGATGCCCATCCACGGGGGCTGTGCTGGGGTTACAGAGCTAATTTACCTTGTGACCTCAGCGAGCTCTCTGAATCCCTTCCCTCAAAGGTGAGGAGACCGGCGTATTAAGCTTGATTCGTTTAAAAGTGCCCTACCAACATAACAAATGATTTTAATAAGATCTACAACTCTACCGGGAAAACTGTATAAGGAAGGCCCAAGTGCTTCTTTAATGTTTAAAACTTGATTAAATATTTACAGTAGCATAAGACTGAAAAATCAGAAAGCTCCTCGTCTTGACCGCATCAAATCATGTTTATGGTAGCTCACGGAAAGTAACAATTTTTACCATTACTAGAAACAACATAAAAGCTAAATTCAAATATACAAAATTTGGTAATCTTTATCATGTTTGTGATTCCAAGGAAAAAATAGGACTAGATGTATTTATGCTTGCTAAACTCTCTATTTTAACTTTAATGACTGAGACATTTGAGAGATAACACATATTTTTGCCCGTTCCCTTATATATTTTCGGCACTGTGAAGGCTTATTTTGGGCATCTACCCCTTAATCAGGAATTTTCAATTTTCTTTTATATTTTCAGATTTCTTTTATTGTCCTTCAGGGTAACGAATGCAAGCCCCTTAGACAGTAAGTTTGCTTTTCTCAGCTCCCTCCGTATAAATAGCTCACCCATAGCTTTCAAATTGCTTTAGGTTCTAAAAGAACCTTCTGGTGCTCACTCCTTAATTTTCTTTGGGAGAAAATTTTGCCACAGAAATCCACACACCTGAGAATTTTGGCTCTAGAAGAGTTCCTATAATGCAAAACATAGACTGAACAATTATATGTCCCAGTCAAGACCTGAGTGTGAATGAGTTCAATATGTTTGAAGGAGTCTAGAATCTCAGTATAGAAGAGTGAGGGGAAAGAGCCTGACAGGAGCTTACTCGACCAAATTCTTACCATAATCCCGTGTAATTCTAGGCAAATGAGGCATCAGTTCCAACACCTTAACAAGTGTTGGATATCTAGCAAAACTGCTGAAGCTACAAACACCTCAAAACCAGGATTCTCACAGGAATGGGTTAGTGTACTAAAATAAATACCACGGCCAGCTCTTTGCGAATGAAGTCACAGTACTTCTTTTGAAGTCACAAAGAATTGAGAGTGAAATCACTGTCATTTACAGGAAAACAACTTGATTCTGTTTCTGACAACAATATCTTGCGTCCCTGGGGAGTTAGGTCTTAAAAATGGCTGCCTATAGGGGTTTTTAAGAAGTGACTTGTTCCCTTGAAGCAATCAGGAAACCTGCACATTGACAAGTAGTGATAGAGCTGTGTATGCCCCAAAGCTGATCTCACTATTGACTCACTCAAGGATCCAAGAAATCCTGAGGAAACAGAAATCCCACATCATCCAAGGCAGTCCTCGAGGAGAAGGCAGAGAAACTGCTGTTTCTTTCACCCTCCAAGTCAAGCTTCTGGAAAACCATGAAGGTTTTCCTGTAGTCAACCAAAAGTACATGGAAGTACAGCATGCTTCCATAAAATACCTGTCAGCCAGTCAAACTAGTTCTTCCAGCCAGTGGTACTCATTAATAAGGATATGACACAAAAAAAAAAAAAAAAAAAAAAAATTTATTTCTTAATTGTATGCTTCCCAAAGCCACAAGCAAGCAATGTGATGGACTGACAGAAGCAAACCACCAAGAGTATGAAATCAAGACTCCTAATTTAAGGCAAGCTGTCACTTTGTGCAAGTTGCTAACTTCCTTGTGACTCAAGCTTCCCAGATGTACAGTTTGGCAAAAATACATTTTCAATGAAAAACAGATGCTCTTTCAAAAATGTGAATTCTCAAGGATAAACAAATACTTTCTATTTTACTACGCAAAAGATTCCTACATCTACTTTAAAGAAATAATTACAGTGTTTTGGGTTAGCTTTAGAATTTGGGTATGAGTAGGAATTACTATAAAGAGCTATATCGTTGCTAGCCACCTTTTATTCATTCACTCTTCTAAACACCAAGAGCACACACACAGGTAGTGCAAACAGGCAAACTGCTTCTCATGGCTGCCACTCCTTCGCCGTGGCATTCAGCTTTCTGGCCTGGGTTGCAAAAGCCATCTGCAGCATGCGTGCTGTGGCAGTGACAGCACTCACGCAGAGGGACAGGCACCTCCATCTGCCACGCAGGCAGGCCACTCGTAACTCAGCCCACCTTCACACAGCACAACTGCTGCTCGCTCCCACTGACAATGAAACTACGTGATTGATGGCACGGGCAGCTCCCATCTAACATTCAACCAAATGTGTGCTTAGCATTTAGGTATCACCTGTTCCAGGCATAAAACAAAATGGCTTTTTTTTCCACAGTAATTCTTTGTAGGAAAAAACGTCTGACACTTCACCAAAAGCTTAGCACAGAAGTGACTTCAAGTGAAAAGTAGAGAAAAGTTGCCCTCCACCCGCAGCCCTTTATTTGACTTTTGGCTCTGTGTTTAGGAAGTATATTGCATTTTCAGAAAAAAATCTGCCACTTCTGCACTAACAGTGTTAAAATAGTCAGAGAATTACCTAAAAAAGACTTAAATTTGTCAGACTATGATGAACTCCACTTGCAAATAACGTGAATTCCAATACTAAAATAAAAACTTATTTTTTAATAATTATGAGAGATCTGATATTGATATACATGAACTAGCACTCAACTCCTGGAATCAAATAAAGTCCCTCTAAGGTTTCAATGCATTCTTGGAAAGCAATCAAAGGCCTCTTTTTCCATAAGTTTGTTATTTATAGAAAAGCATTTGATTGTTGCATTGAAGTGTGCACTCTATGTGTAAAAAGGTGTTTATGGGTTTTAGTACAGTATAGTTAATACCCAAGCAATACCTAGCCTTTTTATAATAAAGAACCCTTACTGAGAGGATATATATTGTACTTTTCATCAAGTGTACAGCATACGATTACATTTGCTGGTGGTCTATAATGTAAAGCCCAGTTGAATCAGCTTGTAGCTTAAGGATTTGTTGTTCTGCATGCAACAATTAAGAACAGCTACATTTTTGCACTTTTAAGTAAGATTTGAGAAGAATATTCATATTTTCTTTCTAAACAATTATGAAATATTACAGAATATTTTAAAATCAAAACTACACTGCTTAGGATTTAATATATATTCTTTCTGCTATTTATGGTTTAATAATTACACATTTTCCCCACAGACAAACAAAATAAAAGGTGTGAAGAACACACAAAACAGACTTTCATGCATGAAAAAGGTACAGTTACAGTCAGGATAAATATGATAAACATAGACCTAGCAAAACTCCTACCCACAGCACAACTTTAAGTACCCATTGGGCTGCACAGTTAACAATACTGCAAAACACAGGAGGAAAAAGGCCACATAAAACCCCTTCCCATCACAGTGAAATCCTGAGAAAGCATTGCCTACTCCCAAACATCCAGAATCTGAAATCTAATATAAATTCATAGTTTCAATACAAACAGGTATCCAATTGGGTCACATTTAAAGTTTAATGTTACATTTAAGGTTAGAAGGCAAAGTCAAACTCAAGCTTACAGTCTGACATTTCAGCCCCAATGGCTGATTTAAGTAAGTGCACATTTGTTGGTTTTGGCTGGGGTTTTATTAATTTGTTTTGTTTTGTTTGTTGTGTTTTTCTTTTCAAAGTATAACAGAAGGGAGAAAACAAAATTATTTAAGATCTCAAAACTTGCAGTCCTGAGAAGCTTCCTTTTGATACCATCTGGAATTCAGGTACAGGCTGAGGGAGAAAGTTCTTGGAAGTGACGAGTCTGCTTAAAACACACACAAGCATGACTAGCTAACCAATGACACTGGAGAATTAAACTCTGAATTAAATTCTGAAGTGAACTACATCTTGAATAAACTGTTATGGCAAAGTTTGCTTCCCAAAATGAGGCACCTCTCAATTCACAGATCTCAACTGTGTCCATCATAACGCAGCCACAATTGAGCAAGGTATTTAAGCACATTAAAGGTGTCAGATGGAAAATCGCTGTCCAACCTCCCAGAGTAGGAAACCCAATGGCAGAGATTGTGTCAATGCTGAAACAGTCCTGACTGACATGGTCAACTACATGAGATGCCTCCTGTTTGCCTGAACTATTGATGCAACTTTGGTAAAAATAAAAAAAAAAAAAAAGCCATCTACATATCCATAAAACGCATAAAATTCCAGAGAAACTTTAAATCACAGTAAGATAGTTCAGAAAAGAAACTTACAAGTACAATCCTCAATATTCTCCTTCTGAAAGGCATTTCGGTGCATTCAAAAGCTAATTCACTGAACCAACCTGAGACCAGAAACAATAGAAGTTCCATGAACTCTGATTCTGTAGTCTATATAGGCAAAATTCTTACCTAAATCATCATTTAAGTAACAAAATAATATCTTTACAAACTTTTCTTGCAGTAAACGAAACCAAACTTCACATGTGTAACGTACAGGAAGTGCACATCTAGGTGGACAGAGCCAGATCAAATGAAAATGCAAGTATAAACAACATCACACAATCCAACAGTTAAGTCAAAGAGAAATGCAGATTTAACTTCTAATTACAAGACAGAACTGAGAAGCATGTTATAAAGTCAAGTGTTCGCACAGAAATATATTTTGCTAGAAAGCAAAGTGGTAGCTAATTTGCATAGTTCTTTTTGTTAGCACACACAAGAGTCAAACTGCTAAAATTAAGATAGTAAATTGTTTGAAAACCTCATCTTTAAGCAAAATAAATCAGGCTGGAAACAGCCATTTTATACAGTCCCACTTTTTACAAAGCTGATCCAGATCACATCTTTCTGAAAAATCAGACCAGACTGTTATTGTAGACTACACAAATCTCCTGATGGCTTCAAGAGATGCTGACCACTCTGATCACAAACCTGTTCGGGATCTCATTCACGTTAAATGTACAAGCAGCTCAGCACGTGGTTTAAGTGTATTTCCTGGCCCACTCACTCCCAAGAAGGAAAACTTCTCTCATATTTACAGAATTTAGCAAATCACCTTCTGGAAAGTAGCAGTCATCTAAAATGTTCTACCATAGTAAAACAAAAAAATGGAGTGAATTCAAGATTCAGTGATTTAAATTTTTTTCCCTAAACAAGAAATAAAGCTGTGGTATTATTCAACCAAGAGCATCTACTCCAAGTTCTACCAGGAAGTGCAATAGGTTGGCATAGACACCTTCTCTTACATTCCACTGCCAATTTCAAAGTTTGCTTAGAACTCTTAAATATCTTTATAGCTCTCCAACATTATGACTCACAGTATTATGAGGGTGGAGCTTTCCATCTAAATATAGCTGAATGTTATATTAATGACTGGATATTTATTCAAAAGTGATCCTAACATCTACTCCTTTCCCTTTATCTCTGACAGCAGCCTCAGACCAGTAAATTCCAGCATTCCATAAGCTCTTCAGAAAACAATGCATTCAATGGCTGAAAAGAATGGTAAGGGGCACAGGTACCCATGGAGCCTGCACCAAATTATTTTTGTCAACTAGCCACCTCCTTTAACATATTCCTGCTCCCCAGTAAGGGAAATGGGCTTTCAAAATGATCCACTATTGGTTATTTCAAGACAATTTTTAGAGATGAATTTAATTGGATCAGGCAATGTTGGGTTTAAGGAGAAGGTCCTATGATCCAGTTAATACAAAATTTGGTCAAATTAATTTTTGCAACTTGATCAAAGTTATCTTCTAGCATTAATTCAATCATAAAACAATCTGTTTACATAGATGATTAATAATTATGCTATACTATGGGCAAATTCAACTTTATTCATGGTGGTTAACAGATTACCTTGACTAAAAAATGCTCGCTAGTAGTTAAACATTGTTCTTGTAGAATGCAGGGATGAAGTGAATCTGATCGAGTATGCACAATCCAACACGCTGATATTGTACACAATGTCAGCCATGTGTTTGTACAGGAGAATATATTAAACCCCATCTGTTTTAACAGTTTTTAATGTTATAAATTAGGAAAACATCAAAAATGTCAGGCAATGGCAAACACTTATTTGCTGTCTTTCAGCTCTATATTTATTAGACAAGTTTGTTATCAAACTATTCCTCCAAACATGAAAAGAACAGCAGGCCTTCTGGAAAACCAGATGGCTGCTGTGGTTTCAAAACATGTTCTGGAAGGGTTATATAGTTTACATTTTTTGTTTTTCATAAAGGATTGCGTGGGATGTGGCATGGTTCTCAGACACAGAACTCCCGCAAAAAAAACCCAAGGGGTATGTGGGTGGGAGAGTGGGGGACTACTTGAGGATACAGAAAGAAAGCAAAATTATCCATGTCACTGAATCTAGGAGACCTTCTTATAAGAAAGAGAAACATTTCAACTACAAAGGAAAGAAGTTACCACTATACAGGAAAAAAAAATGCTTTCAGCCTGCACAGTCTTAGGCATTTCACTGCCTTTCTCTGAAACAGAAGGGGGTCCTAGACACTGAAATTAAATGGGGGAACAGAAAGAAAAGCAAAACATCACAAGAAATATATTTGATGGGATGAATTACATGCACGTCAATAGGAAAAAAGAAAAAGGTCAGTCTATCAAACTGAGAACATAATCATATTCCAAAAGGAAAAATGTTTAATAACATTTGGCTAGTTGTTAAATCAATACACAGTAGGAGGAAAACCCAAATATAAAAAGGACTCAAAGTCCTATTACTGGAAGGATTAGAAAATGCACGAAAAAGAATCCATGGCTACCTCTGGCATTTTGTATTTTGGCTGTTCAGAATGACATTTTCTATCATGATCTTTTGTTTTGGAGCAGAAAAAAAAATTAGGGTATTTGCTTCCAAGGACACTGCTTTCACAGGGAGAAAAAGAAGCAATTGAGAACTTGGATAGGCTCTGGGATTGGGATGGCAAATCTTCCCGACCCAGCAAGGCAGCCACCCAAGGCAGGTGCCAGAATTCTTTAATAACCACAGCCAAGCACATCTCCCTGCATCTCCCTCACCTGCAGATCCTACTTACAGCTGACTGTCCCTGTCCTAAAACAAATGCCACCCCTGCTGCCAGTCCTGTGCAACATCCCCAGTGACACAGTCAGCTGCCAGGCTGCAGGAACCCACCTGACGCTGAGTGAGATGCACAGCCAGGCCCTTGGCCAGCAGACATACAGGGAGAACAAAGAGCAGTGACCTCAGACAGCAGTGGCTCTGACCCAGCATGAGGAGAGCATTGCTCCCGTAAGGACATGGCCCACAGCAGTTCTGGGGCCTCCAACCTTGGAAGTTTCAGGCTCACAGGACAGAGGCTGGAGTCAACTGGCCTGATGCTGTAGCTGATTGCTGTAAGCAGAAGGTTAGAAGAGAAGCCTGGAGGTCACTTCCAACCCCATTAATCCTATGATTACTCAGAAACCAGGAGAGTTCCCAAGAACATTCACTTCTTAACAGTCTATTTTTGTGACTGACTATTTCAAGGCAGCGGATGGCCTGCTGGACAGCTAACAAACATGTGGGTGACATAATTAAAATAAGCTGAAACATGGTAATTTTATTATTATAATCGTAGCATAACTATTTGGCAGCTCTTTTGGCAATATGTTAATCCAAAGTGGTTCATGTCAGAGTCAGGCTGATGCACCAAGGAGCTGGTCAGAGGTGAGCAACGTTCAGCATCCCTTCAAATCCAATTCTGTAACAAGAGACTTTTGCACTAGAAAAGCCAACTTTGAGCCTGACTTCCAGCACATCTAAAGCAAAAAATCCTTTGCTTCCCCAGAAAGTTACTTTTTATTTTAGTGTATATAAACCAAATTAAAGAAAAGGTTTTGACTTTTTTCCCCCTATCACAGAACATGGATATATCTCAACACCCCAAACCTGCCAGAGTTTTCTCTGTACTAGTTCCAAAATGTCTTCTAAAATCAGACCTAAAAAAAAAAATAAAAATAAAAGCACATTTGCTACAAATCCTTTTTTCAAGGCATATCATGTAAAACCTTACATTTTGAACAAACACTGTACAAATTTCAGTGTGCACACATCTGTATTTTAACTAAACCAAAATTAACATGCATGAAGAATAGCTGCAGTACCTGAACGTGACAGATTCAAACACCTGCATTTTAAATTGTATATTTTCACTAACATTTTTTAACCCAAGAAACTAATTTGAATCCCGTTCTTTTAAAATTTGCTTTTTCTTATCTCTTCTCCCTGTTTTGTAAAGATTTTTTAGAGATTATTTTTCTCCAAGTTATTAAGTAACTCTCAAATTGCAATGTTATATTTTAGTTTTCATCACTCATCACATTCAACGACAAATACTGGTTCATTTTCTTCACTCAAAACATATCTTTTATTGATGCTGCGTCTGCGATAATGATGCAGGTGAATTTTATCATTCCTTTCACCCTACTAGTAATGAACAAATTCACTGCTTATTACTTTGGACTTGATCTCTAGCAAAACACTACTGGAACAAACAATTTGATTTGTCAACACCTTTACAAGGACTCCTCAATCAATGTCACAAATCCAAATTTAAGGAGCAAAATACATCTGACTGCAAGACCCCAGACTGATTAGAGCTTCGAGTTCAGTGAATTGCACCAGACAGGACAGCAATCAGATTATTAACTCCACTTGAAAATACTCTCTGCTGCCTGGGATTAGCATGCATATTTTGATATAGATCGATAAGCAATCTCCTTTCTATAAGAAATGCCTGCAACATTCATTTGGCTGATCAAAGGTATATATCAGCTTGTTGTGACAGCTAGCTATTGTTTCCCTCTTTCTTTACAGGAGAGTCTCTATTAAAAAAAAACCCTGGCTCCCTTTCACCTAATAGTGGAAGTCAACAGAGAGTCACAAAACTCCATCTCCTCAATACTGAAACACAATTAGTACAGAAAGGACTTTCGCCTTTTTTGAGGTAACTTCGCTTTCACTTCTTCATTCTTCTCCCTTCCCCTCCTTCTGAAACCATGAACATTCTCTTCATGCCTTCCAAACATTTTCCTAGTATTACCTTCTACTTCATCCACAATTTAATTAGAAATACTTTTTCTTTTTTTTTTTTTTTTAAATTTGGATAACATTTTCCATATCAACAATATATTCCTGGCTTGGATTAAAAAGGAAGCAAGCCTTTGATTGCTAAGGTGTTCACAAAACAAAATTCATTTCCAGTTAACTCATCAGAGAAAGAAACTGAGATATTTTCGGCATAAGGTAATATGAACTCTTAACTGAGCTCTGGATTTTATTTCATCTGCAGAAGAACTGAAAAATCAAAATTTATCTGCCAAATTTTTTCAAGATAAAAGCACAGCCATTTCATCCCTCCTCTAATTACATACAACAACCACTATCTCATCTGAGTTTTTATCTTTTTAATAAAAAAGACATCCTTTAAACATGACAAGCACAGCTTGTGAGGGAGAGAGTCAAAAGTAAGATTCACACTAAGATGACAGACACCGTGCCTCAAGAATGAGGCCATCAGAGAGCCAATGTTCATTTGGATGTTCCAAGGAGGAGATACTCAGAGATCAACATGAGAAAGCTAAAATTAAAGGGTTTTTTTTCAGCAGCACTGTTTGTTGAAGGAAAATAATCCACCCCAGGTTTGGCTGCAGTCAAAGTCCAGAAGGCCAGCAGAGAAGATTCTCCATTCACACTCATGGTGCTAATGCCTAAAATCCTGCAAAACAGACACTCTACACAAGGAGATAAGATATTACTTTTAATGCAGTCCGGACCCCTAGGGTTCCCCCGAGCACGGAGGACCCAGAGCCCCGTAAAGTTACAGTTTTTATACCCTTACAAACCATTAGCATATTTAATACATTAGGCATCAGTGCAAGGACAAGTAAAAGAAAAAAGCAGCCTTCACTGCTGGTTTTATAACTTTTTACAGTTACTTACAATTTTAATCAACGATCTTCCTAACCAAATATTTTAAAACTCTAATTCAGTAACAGTGTGCTGAATTCCCATACCACAGGATTCAGTGAGCCTTTCCCCACTGCTCCTGGCTTCACTCCTGTGCTATGTCCCAAAGCAGCCTCCTGAGAGCCCACCCAGTGCTCTGGGACTGCTGGAGAGAGTCTACACTTGGTTTTTAACCTGTGCTTACCCTCCTGCTCCTGCAGCGCCTTCACACTCAACAACAGCACACAAGAATTGGACCTGCAGCCTGAACCTGGTCCAGTACAGATAATTTCTGTGCATTTAGCAGCATCAATTTTGCTCCCCTACAATGTGCCCAGTACTTTGTCTCACCATACTGCCTTTTCTCCTACTCTAGGCCTTTTCCCAGAAGAAGTTGGACGTTATTTTCTAATGTTCTATAAGTAAAATATTCTCTACCAACCTGCACCTCAAGAAGTTTTCCATCATCCCCACATCACCATAGGAGAATCAGAGCTTAAGTCAGTC
>JAWWEW010000020.1:8824844-8918471 GCA_035583185.1 Anabacerthia variegaticeps
TTAGCCACCAACGTGCTTGTAGCAAGCGTGGGTAGAGCCCTTGTAAATCTTCGTTTGCGAAGCCTAGCCATGATGATAAGTAAAATAGCTCTTTCATTGCTGAATGCTTATAGAAAGTGCTCAGAAAATCATGTTAACTCAAAAGAAGCCTGGGTTTCCCAATACTAAAGAGACATGAATTCATACAGAACAATTTAAGCCATCTATGTGTACCTAATATACATCGTATTAACTAAGACAAGGGAATTTATATTCTAATCCTTGTTAGATTTTTTCCCCCTCAGCAATTTTCAAGCATTTATAATTTCTGGTATCATGGAACTGCAACAGAAACTGCTAAGAATAATATGTTATCCCTTATTATTATTTCTAATTCATGAATGTATTCCAACTGGGTAGTCTGTAGGCTAGAAGACACAGTGAGCACATTCCAGGCAGTCCTTTCAGCTAAAGACATAAACAAAAAAAGCATATTTTAGATGGAAGTAATTTCATCCATTAAAATTCAACATAAGAAAAACCCAACCATACTTACACCTTTAAAAGAAACCATATAATAAAGTGTAATATTTAGGAAAAGATAATTAGTCCTTCATTTCAGCCCCAAACTAAAACTTCACAGGGTAATATACAGCAAAGCATCATGTTTGTTGCTGTTGACTGTTTTCTTTGTATTTTAAGCTGGAAAGGCTTTTTTGAATGTGATGTAGGGGATAAGAGGAAAGGAAAAGAATTCTACAAATACCCATTAGTAAGTCCTACTTATTTCCCAAGGTGGCTTTCTCCCCTCCCTCCCCCCCCCCCAAATAATCTTTTTGGTTATACAAGATCAACATCCATCTCCCTTTTCATCTTCCATCAGTTTATCAAAGAAAAACATGTATACTGATATTACCTGGAAAATCTAGACATCTCTTTGTGACATGAAAGATTAAATTTAAAATTATTATCCAGATTATTGAATCACTAAGAAGATCAATAGATTTAATCATATTCTTAATGCAGAATATTAAGGTATGTAAGGATACACATAGGGATAGTTGCTTATTCTTGCTGAAACTAGTGGGAAGAACAGGTTCTGCTTTATTACCTTTTGCAAATCCAGGAAGTTAAAATGGATACTCCAGTTGTTTTCCTTTACTGGCTTTTCAGCAGCCAGCAATCTAAATCTATTTAACTGCAAAGAGAAACTTCATATTTGATTATGAAATCTTACATGGAAAACAAAGGATTTCAAGATCCTGGTCCTAAATCTTTAAGCTTCTTAACAGGTTCATGATTTCTTTGATATAGTGTGTCAAATTCAGTAATAGATTGACTGATTTTTCATGTGAAATTCTATAGAATACACAGATGGGGAGTGGGTCACCTTATCACACATCACCTTCCTTTTGCAACCATTAATAGTAATAAAAGAAAAAGAAAAACCTACAACTTCAGTATCCAATCAGGTAGTACAACTGCCTCTTAAAAAAATCTCAAAATGTTTACAAAAGGGATTATTAATATATGGAATAAATGTTTAGTATTTTCCACTTGGTGTAAAAATCTGTTGGGTTGTCTTAATTAACGGTCTTATAAAAGTTTCTAAGACACAGAAGGCTGCTCACTATATATGATAAACCAGAATGAGAAATTAAAATTTAAGAAGAGAATGCTTATGAAATTCTTTATATAAATATTTACTTCTTTTGTCCATTTCCAATAATTTGTGTTACACATAAAACAAGTCTTCTCACTCATTTCTCAGCATCTCAGCCTGTTAATACATTTGGAAATCATTCCATATTGGTAGAACAGCTCTTTTTGCTACACAAATTCACTAGTGGCTGCCTTCGCCAAAGCGAGCAGAGCTTTCTGACAAGGAGCATCCATTTGTGGTCACCACAGGCCGAGATGAAGCCAACACACATCCCATTTCATCAGTCCCTTCCCTCAGTTACAATGGCATCGTTTGAGTAGGAGCTCAGTTCAGTCTCGCAGACCCAGAACCGCAGCAGGCTGTGCAGGAGGGCATCTAAAGCCACCCCCCAACCCAAGCAGCACAAGTACAAATAACAAATGGTAATTCACACTTTTCAAGTACTTTATTCAAATTGGATATTACTCTTCTAAGTCTGAAAGAATGGATATTTTTCATCTTTGACAAAAGCGGAGGCTGTTACATAGAATATTCATTCTGAAGTAAATTAATCTTCATTAATCACAATGGCTGTATCATTGACACAGTGCCTGCATTAATTCAATTAGACACTTTATTTCTCTATTTCGCACTAGTAATGCACTTGCTTCAAATCGAGAAATTGTTTGTGCTAGCTATTGTCTAGGATGAAGTCGCTTGTTTGACTACATCAGGGGAAATTACCAGGAGACACAAGATCTTCACTAGGCGAAAGAAAAGATGCATTAAACGTATCAGAACTGTTGTGGTCTTGTTTTTAAGATAGGTCCTGTCCAATGTCCTGCTTCTAAACATAACACACTACTTCTAGTTTGAATTGAGTTTTTTGGATGATCTAGGTTCCACGTTATTAAACCTGAAGAAAAAGTTTCATGCATTCAGTAGAGCATCTTCAACTGGGGCTATTTTTGATCTCTTACCTGTAAAAGCTTTAATCATGCCATTCCATCTTTAAAAGTCAATGTCTTCATCTGTGATATGTTCTCCTACTTCTCAGTAGGAGAAACTCCTAGTGGTCTCAAAGCATTCAGTGGTATTGAGGATCGACTGCAGTAGTGCCTTTTATATGCTTCTTTATGACAGCAAACCCTGCTTCCCCCCCAGTGCCCAGAAACAATAGATCTATAGTGTAAACAGCTGGGTACCTCTACAGAGCAGTTATAGTTGTATACTCTGGCTCCATCTAACTAACTTTCAGGGTAAATGACAGAATCATCAAGTGGCTGAGTTGGAAAGGGACCTCTGGAGGTCACATGGACCACTTCCTGTCTCAAGCAGGACCAGATAGAGCTGGTTGCCCCAGAAAATGTCTAGGCTGCTTTTGAGTATCTCCAGGGATGAAGACTCCACAGTCTCCAGTAGTTGCCTCGTTCTGGGAAAGATAGAAACAACAAGCTAAAATTCCAATTTTGACACAAAAATCCCCCAACACAAGTGTAAGTGGAATTCAATTTGCTCTATTAGTCATAGCCATTATCAATATATTATATTGCATCATACCTGTAAGGTCTGAAAGAAGCATGGCTTTCAATGCACAAATTAAAGCTTTTCTTTTTTTCTTTTAGTTTTGTCTAGAGCTACTATAGACAAACAGTTGGAAATAATGACAAGTGTAATGTTACTTGTATCACATCACAGTTTTAACATTTATTCATCTGCAGAAATAACAAAAGAGCTTGAAAACTTTATGAACCAGGTTATGCTCCTTTGTGAAAAAGCCTATTACACACATTTTGTAACACTATCCCCTTCTGCCCCCCCTCGCCCCCAGTTCAGACTGTACTCCCCTTCACCTGGTATCCACCTTGAAAAGAAGTAATTTAAGCAGGTGCAACTGGTAGGATGTCTTACACCACTTAAAAGGGAAAACAGTCCTCCATTTACAGCTCTTCATTAAACTTACATTTCAGCTTGCAGGTTAAGTGGAGGCTTGTGCTAAAACATTGTCATTTCCCATTTATTTGTTAAGACTGAGAAAAGCATGCACTTAAGATTATTTAAACATCAGTTCTTCCAGCAATCATTTCACCATCTTTACAATAGGGGTGTCATCTTAACTATTGACTATTTCACCATACAGATGTCAATGACTATGTTAAAAATTAGATTTCTTTTAGCAATAGAGAAAGGTGGAGGTATACTGAAAGGCAGCCAATCTAATGCAGGATGCAGAAAGCAAGGAACACCAAATTGAACACAAATGTGTATGTGTGATCAGAGAGAGTTTTGACCTTAAGCACCTCTTAAAAATAGAAGCAACTACTTTTTCAGGCAGAAGAGAAGAAACCATTACAGAGAGGTACAGGGGGAAAACAATCCCCGCAACCCCATAGCTAACTCTCCTCCTCACATGGTCAGCGCAACAGGAATTCCCCAGAGGCTGCTCAGCTCAACTCAGAGCCTGTCCTGTAATAAATGCAGGAACACAGAGACACGCAACACATCAGAGCTGCTCTGACACTGATCTTTTAACTCATTCAAGAGTAAACCAAAATGAATTGGGAGAAATGAAACACAAGTTTAAATAAAAATATTGATGGAATTATTCCACTGATGAGACAGAGACATTCAACAGTTTCAGTGGTAATTTCTTTGAGCTAAAGATTTTGGATATAAGGGACGGGACATTATTGTTATAAATAAAGGTATATTTAGACTGTTAACCTGAAAAAGCTGGATATACTAGAAGGTAAACAAGATAACAAGATTAAATAATAGTGATAATGTGGCATACAAATAACAGGAGGTTATAAATTTGCATTTAAGAGACCAGAGAATGTAGTGTCTATTTTTTATACCCAGACCAATATAAGTGTTCAAGCAATCCCGTGTGGTCTTAAAAAAAAAAAAAAAAAACCAGCAGAAGGGGGAAAGAGATTGGTTTCTGAATAATCACTGCTGAACTGCAGTATGTGAGAGGAAAAAGAAATTTAATCTGCTCAGGACACTTACTCCTTATCATAGTGTGCTTTCAAAAAAAGATTTAATTACTTAAGCTTGGATATATTTGTCAGTATATGGCAAGTTACTATATTGGGATTAATGCTCTGAAGCATCTTCCTTTGTCACCTGAGATTTTCCCTGAATGCGTTTCATGTATAACTAAATACCATGTTTAGTAATGAGTCTTATGTAAGACTCCTTCTGCTTCTGTTTCCACAGAGCTTATGCTAAAAACAAGTGACTGATTTAAGTGACATTGGTAGGCCCTTTGAGTGTAATTCGCCTTATTATCTTATCAGTGGTCAAGTCACGGAAGTGTGAATCTTATCTAAGGATTACATCTGGAAAGGATCATGATTTAAAAGACAGGATCTCATAATCTATCTCAAATTGTTTACTGTATTCATGCTATTTATATCTCACACATATTTAAAAGCCACACCCTTGCCACGCAGGTATGTTATTTTGACTGCAGTATTATGGAATTCAGATCAAGTTCCCCTCAAGATTATAAAAGAGTGAAGTCAAAAGTCAAAAAGACAAAAAAAAACCCCAAAACACCCAAAACTTGTCTGAGCACAAAAAAATAATATTAAAAAAAAATAATCCAGGACAGAATGAAGCACAGTATCAGTACAGAGGCACAGAAAGAAGGAGGAACGCATTCTTCCTGATATCAAGGAATTTCATGAAGGAAGAACAGTTAAGGGTTGGTCATACACAGGCACCCTGTTGCTCTGAAAAATTCTCAGTTCAGAGTAGCATTGAAGATTTGGCTCAGGAATGCAAACATAAATGTCTGTATTTCTCTAACACTTGAAAATCTGTATTACCTAGGAACTATTTCAATAGTATCAGGCACCTGTTTTGGTCAGTGTTTTTGGAATCTACTTTTTAACCTAGATCCCTACAGGTAGCACACCACATCCCTGCCGAGCCCAAGCAGTTCCTTTAGGGACTCTGTTGGGCCCAGGGCACTAACAATGTAAATCAAAAGCATAGATACTATAAGAGAAATTAATATATAAGCTAAGTCTTATTTAGAGTATATTCTGAAGTGCAAACCAACACAAGTTACCTGCAAATTACATTTAGATAAACTCCATTTCTTAAACACTTGCAAAGCTACAAGCAGTACAGTTACAATCCCAGGGCTCCCTGGACTGCCTTGGTGGCACACATACTCACCAGTTTTCTGGCATTCCCATAATAAAAACAGATGTTATTTATAAAAAGTAAAAACACCGAGTTACAAGCCAAGCAAGAACTGAAGCCGTTATGAAATACTCTACATCTTTGCTGTATTTAACCATGTAATCAACCTTTGTACTAATAGGAACCAATCTTTACATTATGTGCTCCTGTCTCTTTTATCCAGACAAGGAACAACTCCTACAACCAAATATGCTGCTTTATTCAGCTACTGACTCCTTTTTTTTTGGACAGTTATTTCCCTCTTCATTTCAGTGGCAACGTTAGTGTTGTTTTATCCCAGGGCCATGTACATACAGAGACACAAGTGCACATGCTACACATACTTCTCAAAACTGCCGGTACCATTGTTTTACATATGTCTGAGTGCAAGCAATCAGCCAAGTAAGAACCAAGTAAAAAAGACCCAATGATAGTGCAGACATGCCTATGTAGCTTATGCTCCAGGCCAAGCAAGGGCATAGCATGGTTCTGAGGGAATTCCCATCTAATGGCATCAAAGTCATCTTCCCACTCTCTGCTGAGCTCCCAGGTGAAAAGCTCATTTCTTAGCTTTGCAGGGGCAAGCAGATTTGGATTTTGTTTACAGCAAGAACAAATGGCACATTAATTCTGAAGTGTCCTTGTCCATCTAACTGCCACTTCACCTAGTTATGTGGTATTAAAACTTTTCCTGGTATGCAAACCCCGTTTCTCCTTTCTTTATCATGAAAATAAAGTATTCATAAACTAAAAAGAAAATTAAAATAAATAAAAGCCTTCCAACACCATGCAGCCTGTAAAATAACTCCCCGTAAAGAACAAACCTAACACAGTAAAGTGGCCAGTGGCTTTCCAACTTTAAAGGGCTAATAGTCATCCAGCTGTTTGCCATGCATTAAAGCACTCTGATAAACTCCTTATGGCAGGTGGGAGTTAGAATGATTTAATAACTGCCAAATGAATAATTTATGAGCAAATCTTAATTTAACTGGAATGTTTTACTTCATAATGCAAATCTTTCAACTGCACTGCAGACTAGAGCTACAAATTATAACTACATATTTTAGAGTAAATATTAAGAAACAGGTTGTGCTCTTCAAACAATGATGGCCGTTTTTATGGAAGAAGTTGAGCCCTATTTCCTGAATAACAGCAAGATTCTACATCATACAGCTGACAGCCCATTTCAAGATGGCCTAGTACAATTGTCTTCCAATACAGGAGAACACAAACTGCATTAGGTAGGCTGAAAAAGCATTTTAAAAGCAAATCAACCATCTCCCCACATAGAGTCTCAAGAATCCTTTGTCTCTAGAAAGCTTTAATCAGGATTACATTTTTGCATTCAATATATACATATGTCTTATCTCCTGTAAGGTTGTTAGCTTACAAGACCCTGAAGCTGTTTTACCACTAAAATATCTCACCAATGAGCACCCACCAGCTTCCTATAATCAGTTCACTTGAACCTAAGCATATTAAAGAATCAATATTAAGAGGGGTAAAGAAGTGTCATCCTGTAACATTGTCTCTGGCTGCAAGGCAGGTGAATTCAGTGTTTAACTCTGCTAGCTCGCAATAGGAAAGAACAGTTTACTAGCAGAAAGGGCAAAGAACTATCAAAGGGTAAAAGAATCCTATCTATAAGTTAAGGACTTAGAGGTGGGAGTGCTCAATAACAGTGCTACCCCAGTAAATGTACATACTTTTAAATAATAAACCTGATTAACAGGCAGCACCCACTTAATTGCTTCTTCCATAAAGTCTGCACAAACCATACATCATAAGAAAACATCAAAAAAGGTTTTGCATAACAGCATTAAAAATGGAATGTTATGTTGTAATGACTCACCTGCTAAAGGTAAAGCCTCCCACTGCCTGTAACTGTAGCCAGATTCATCATGTATTTTGCAGGCAGATTAAATTTGTGAGAGCACAAGCAAAACACGAATCCATGAAAAGTTATGCAGTGCTTCTTTCAACTCCTGCTGTTAGACAAAAATCTTGGTAAAGCTTAGGAAAGGGGCACACAGTTTAAGATTTGAATCTAAAGACTCATTTCTCTTCATGTAATTTCTGTATCAAATTGCAAGTCACAGAAGGTAGCTAATGCATAAGAATTATCTCTTTCTTACCCTTGCACTGTGAAAATTAGGTGCAAGTTAAACTGAATTCAAGCACAAGAGAAAAGAAAGAGAGCTTTGAGAAACAGAAGTGTCACAGAGAGCAATGACAAAGGACAGATACTAAGGGAACACTAGACTTGCTCCTGTGACACAGCATCTAGAGACATCACTGTGACAGAATTTACTAAAGCTACAATTAGTTATTAGACTCAAGTTTTGAGGTCAGGCCTCAGAGTTGAAGAATATTTACCCATCTGCAGTTCAAACACTGAGGGAATGCTTATGCTAAGAAACACTTTCCTAGTTTTCTGTACATAATTTATTTCTCTGAAAGACAAGCAGGTAACTCCAAAGCCTGGATCCTAAAAGCTGCAGGTTTTTTGGTTTGGGGGTTTGTTTTTGTTTTTCCCCTCCACATGAACAAATCAACTACTGCATAGAAATCACCCCCTACAAAATGATTGTTCATTTCTGCAAGTTACCAGCAGAAAACAGAGGACTGTCCTTTAGAAAGCATAAAATTATACTTTTCTTAAACTCCAGTAATCTTCAAAATCAACATTATTCCATCAGCACTCCTTGAGGAGGGAGTGTTTTTTGCTCTGCAAAGGTACCTATCTGCCTTTGGAGTTTTTGTAAAGTTCAAGCATCCACAGCCATACCACAGTAATGAATTCCACCGTTACACTTTGCATTCCCTAAAAATTTGAGACTCTCACATATTTTCAATAGTGCAGAGAAATATCAAAGCTTTATTTGGCTAAGACATCGAGTACGTGACAATCCCTAAGACTCTGAACATTTCTGCACCATGCTCTTCAGAGAGAATGTCTGTGTATCCTAAACAAAAGGAATACTGCTTGGAAATGCTGCAAAGTTTTCTGGTACAGCAGAGATGCAACAGACTTCTGCAAGAACAACACAATCTTTTGAAACAAGAGGCAAAAGGAAAGCTAGAAGTATGATTTTTTTTTTCCATAACTAAGGAAAATAAATTTCTTTTTGCTAACTCACATGTATATATTAAAAGAAAAGAGTTATAATAGTTTCCTAAAAGTATTATACAATCCAATCAATTTTAATTAATATGTGAACTAATCATGCTAGCTAATATTGTTTAAGCACCTGAGTTTCAAGTTGACATTTCGACAGCTCCATTTCACATGTATAATTCATATATGTAGACTAAGAAAAAGTGTTGCTATTCAGCCAAAGCATGACTTCATTTACCATGAAGTGCTCCATTTAAACCCAGTGTTTATGTGTGACAGGATTGAAAAGCATATCTTTGAAGAAAAACAGCAACTGAATTTGCAGACATGGCACTATCTAATCCTGGTTCTGCAGAGCTGCTGACCTAATACTCCACCTGAATTAATGAGGACTCTGCCTATTCAAATCAAGCCTGTGTTGTCCTCTCTGGCACAACACAGCAATTTCAGTTTAAGGAACAAAACCAACAACTGGATATTCCTAAGAAACAGACCTTGGTCACATTCCTGGAAATGTGATCTTCCTGTGATCCTTGAATAGGAATTAAGTTGCTAAGAGGTATCTATTAAACATTGCTTTCACCCATTAGTTTATTTGAATAAAGCCACATTTTATGTCCACTGTTTCTAGTCATTCATTTATTGTCAGTAGACTTCTTAACTGGAATTATGGTCCCAATTACAAAACCATTCAAAAATCAACAGCATTCAGGCTAATACAGGTGCAGAAAGCTCCCTTACTAAATCTTATGAAAAACTGATACGGACGAGGAGGGGAAGAGACATAAGAAACATTGCCTGAAACATTTTAAAAGGGTGGATTTTACTACAAGCTTTGCAAAAGCATGACATTTAGAATAACTCTGCTACATTTCAATATTAAATTGGGAGTAGATTTTCTCTCAACCTACATCTCAAGACAATGTCAGAAAGTATCTAGAAAGTGTTTGTCACCTTTCCATGCTTTATAGGCAACCATAATCAAGATTATTTTACTTGTTCTGTGTTACACAAAAAGTACCATACAATTCAACTCTGTTGCTTTGCAGGGACTTCTGGAAAATATTTTAAGACATTCAGAAATATAATCCATGCTGCTCTCTATCATCATGTCATCTCATTTGCAATGTTACTTCCCGATGTTACCTCACAGGGTTCCACCATCCAATATTTTGCCCATAAACAGCCATGCTCAGTGCACACATCTATAATTCTCTGTGTAGGCAGAACACAAAGGAGCTTTTAAGAATGGATAGACTTTTCCTTTTAGTCTTATAAAAGCTACTGACTGGGATGGGACCAACCTGATCAGCTTTTATTATGATATTTGTCAGTATTTCTTCATCACTTATACTTATTATCTTAATTTAGTTTCTTTCTTACCAATTCCACAGTGCAGGAATTTATTTTGCATGAGTGCAAGAATCCACAGAACATATACAGGAACATCAATATAACTCTAAGGGAATAACTAGGGCTTTAAAGAGCTTTCTTAAAAATAAGCCATATGATTTTAAACAGAAAAAAAGTCTTAAACACACCCTGTAGGACTGCACAGATTTGGGGCGGGGCTGGAGGAGAGTTAATGCTCAAACACTGTAGTGCACTCTACACACAAACAGTAATAAAAATCTATCACTTAATCATTTACATGTTGTGTAAAACAGCAGTCTCCTTTTAGTTAAGAGCTGCTTTATGTCGTTTTCATCGATACAAATGTTGCCCAAGTGATTGTGTGGGAGAATACAAGAACAGACTGTAATAAAATTAAAAATAACTTTCCAAGGAAATAGTATTTGGAAGGATTAATTACAGAGGTTCAAACAGGAGGCCATATGCTTTCCCCTCTCTTTACTATTGAGCATACAGTATGCTTGTAATAAAACAGGAAGGGGAAAAAAGCTCGTCAAAGCAAACTGTTTCAAGCACCAGGTAATGATTCAAGATATCTTTACAATTTTGTGTGCCTGAATAGAGTTTATCTAGTCTTTTGACTTTATGGTAAAATTTTTATCAGCTGTGTTCATTTGTGGAATAAAATAGTTAGCCCTTTGCCACTACTCCCATATAGCAGGTATTTCTTGAGTGTTAAGTTAAGTTACATGAAAGAAGTTGGTAGTGTGGGTAAATTTCCTCCTTACATCAAATTTTATACTCCAAATGCAAGATATGCTTTCCAAGAACAGAAAGCATCCAAGATCCTGGCTGCAAAGAGTGCATGCATAAGAACTTCATTAAAATTTACAGGAATAGGTCTTTTTTAATGCTTTCTATTAAGTAGTACACAGCCAAAAAAAGTCATTGTAACTTGACAAAACTTCACACTAACATGCTAAAATAAAGTTTATGTCAGAGTGTTTTTCTGACTTGGAGCCCCAAGGCTTACCTTCAGAAAATGGGCTCCTTGTCCATTTACATGAGAAAATCTTCCCTTAATTTAATCAGTTGAATATTTTGAAAACTGTAACACTGATTTTGTAAGCAAGAGCTGATGGAAGTTACACAGAACTTGCTAGTAGAAAAATCAGAGCAGAGACAAGAATAATCAGAGAGACTTTTATCCCAACTGAGTCATTTGCAATAAGACTAAGCTAAAATCCTCTGGACAACTGGTATTATGGGCAATACTGTCTTTTTATTCAACTAAATCTATAAGGTTTTTATGTGATAATAATAAGTTCCCTGTATGTTTCCAATGAATTCCTTAAAAAGTAGGTCAACATATAAAAATTCAATTCGAAGATATGATGAAAAACTCGATGACATAAGTTAATACCATTAGTGGTGTATGGCCCCAGAAAACAACGTTGAAAGAAGAAAGTGTTAGTTCTCATATCACAACCTCCATGAAAAATAACAAAAAGAAACCAAAAAAACCCAAACCAAAACCACCAAAACAAAAAAAAAAAAATAAAGTCCTACTTTTTTAATTGCATAAATTCATGGAGAAAAGTCTCATTAAACCACCAGAACCCATTTGGGGAAAGTGTTTGAAATGCCGTATGCCCTGCAAGAAATAATGTTTTTATTGAAAAACAATCTATTAAAAAAAACCCTATAGAACTATTAATACTTATTAGATGACAGGAAAAAGTAATTGGAATTACTTTTCTCGTTCTCTCCACATCAGTCTGTTTGAAACTCTATTTTATGTAATAACATAATGATGCACTGAAAGTTTTTTACAAATGTAAATCCATCACTCCTAAAGTGAAAAATCCACTAAGAGTAAAGCTGGTTTCTATATTGTTCAGATGTAATGCACTACTGTCTAAATCATAAGGGAATAAGGCACTTAAAATAGGGTGTCACATTTCAAGGTAATAAATAGCAGATTGATTCTACCTCCCAGTTGATCCTGCAGTTTACTTACATACAAGATGGAAAATAAAGTACTAAAACCACTGTGATTTACTTCTCAGAAATGCGACACTCTGTATTAGTGTAAATGAATGCAAAAGTCCTGCATTGACAATTTATTACATTCTTAGGCCAAGCCTCAATTAGATCAAATTGCAGTCTCTCTGAGCACACTGAATATACCTCAGCGTAGATTCCAGTGACCACTATCAGACAGATACTAAAACAACAACAAAACCAAAAAAATCCCTATAACACTAAACCAAGTTTCTCCACTCCATTCTATTTCAAAGCATGTTTGTCTCCTCATGTAGGGAAAGGTGTTTTTAGGTAACCTATATGCCTACATTTTCTCAGTACATAAGTTGCAAGTAGATGCTTAAAGAGAATCTCCCTTACACAGACTTTTTATGTTCAAAATTACACAAGATTCACCTTGCAAATATGTTTGTTAAATACAGTGCTTCTGTCAACAAAAAACCCCGAGTGTCTAGATGAATAATGGTCACACATATTGTCAATAAAAGGCAATATTAGCACTAAAATCAGCATTATTTTAATACCGTTCTAGTTAAAAAGTGGATTTCTATGATTATCTGCTACCTTTCTGTGAAATGTCTGACATCTGCCAGGGTGCAACTAGAAATGAAAGGCCCCTGTTTTCAAACCCCAAACTAGCAGTTTTTTATAATATTAAGGACCTTGAACAAGAAGTAGGGAGTAATTCAGTACTTTAATCTACTAAATATTTTAAAGGTTTGTCATCTGCACTTTAATGTCTATCTTTTCACCAGGTGCATAATAGCTTTAACGCTGCAAAAGAAGGAACTATACATATCTCTTATGCCATAAAACACTAATCAGTGTAAACTTCAAAGCTTTTACTTGAGAGTGTAAACTTCTAAGAAAGATTAGATAACTACTGAGCAGGTGCAATCCAGGAACAAAAATAGATGGAAACATAATAAAGGAAGCCAAAGCTGTTGCTAAAAAAAAAAACCCCTCCTTATTAAAGGGGAATGACCATAGCAAAAAGAAATTAAGATGTAATTACCACATACTATAAGGATAGCCAAGCAGTTTGCAGATATTTTATCAAAATAAGAGTTCATCATCTGCATAGACTCTGTTAAGTCCCTTCTCTCACACTCATGTTCAACAGTCTGTAAAAAGGGCACACAGCACAGTCCTGAATTGTGCAATATTTGACAAATTTCTTATAAAAAAATACTATTTTATATAAAGCATTCAACACTAACTCCAAAGCTGCAGTGTTCGCTGAAGCCTAAAATTTCATAATCTCCTCAAACACATTTAAGTAATAGTCACATACTGAAGCACTCACAGCACCCTGAGGAATTAAGGAACTAACTTAATGGGATTAAGTTCACACTTAAGTATTTCAAGTCATACTCTTCACTTCTTACTTTCCATTGTGAGCTGAAAGAAACCACAAAGAGACAAACCTAACAAATACACATGGAAACTGTGCTATTTTTGCCTCATGACAATGCATTACATACATATCCAAACTGAAGAACAGAGAAACTTCGTATTTCATTTTATAGTTTTCAAACTAAATGTTTGATTGTTCTCACATGTGAAGAAGATGGCCAAGTGGTAATAAAGTGATAGCTCAGGACGGAGAAACAAAAGCATGAGCGCCCCCCCGCCAGCAGTCTCGCCAAGATCTGTAGAACTAATCTGCATTAGAAGAAGGTTGTTTACTAAAAGTTAACTGCAATTACAACTTTTTTTTTCCCCTCAATGGTAGACCTTAATATTTTTGTTTTTCTGAAATAGCACATCCCTTTGCATTGCATGTAAGTACATACTTGTCTGTTGCACATTTGGGTTTTTCAGTAGTGTTTTTATCTCCCTGCTCTTCCAGAACCTTGGAAAGTTTGGCTCCATCAATCAGTCAGACCAATTAGATTGACTGTTTTCTCACTTACCAAATTCTGTATTACAAAAACATTGGGTGTTTTTAACAGTGTCTCTCTTACTTTCAGAATAAATGGCCTGTTTTCCTGAGGAATGGAGCTGTTCTATCCCCATTACTCCCATTAACCTGTGAATTTAAATCAGTTAGCATAAAAATAAAAGGTACAGGAAGCCGCTTTGATCACAAACAAGCTGTCATTATCTTTCTAAAACAAAAGTACAGAGACTTCAGATAAAAACTGAAGAAGCCAGAGTCTGTGTCATCTATTCAACTGGACTGTTAATTCTGTATTTGCAGAGGACACAGCAAAAGCATACTGTACACTGAAATTCCAGTAGAACTTTTAGAACACTGTCCTGCCTCTCAGAAATGCTACTCTTTACTGCATAGCAGATAAATTTTAGCTAATTTTGATCAGTGCAGAGAAAACTACAACCATCCAAAACATCCATCACATTCAGATGGAGATTCCTTTAGGTACTGTTTGCAACATCCCCACCTCACAAACTGCTTAGTGCAGCATCCTCAGACTGCTCTTACAGTCTAAGGCTCTGAATGAAGGTGCACTCAAGTCAGTCAGCAATGAGGATCATTGCTACGACAAAAAAAGAATCTCATGTAAAACCCTGGCCATGCTCCCCTTCACTGGAGAATTTATAGTGGTTAGTAGGCAGTAACCTTGCTCAAGTAGCTCTTCTCCTGGTGCATACAAACTAATTTAATACATTCACATCAACAACTTGCATATCACATCCTTATCGCACCACCGCCACTTCATCTTTTCTACTGAAATACTGTCACATTTCACTCCCAGAGAGTTCTTGGCATTAAACTGGAGAGAACCCCAACCATTATAAAATCAAAGAGCCTGATCTTTCAGTTAGAAATGCTAAAGCACACGTGCAACAACTTAGTGGGAATTATAGATATCTTTTGTGTGTTGCTCAGATAAAGTTATCATCCCCATTTTTGCTTATTCAACCCAGTGACAACATAGCATTTGTGAACAGATAATTGTATTTCTGGAGTTCTCTCCTCATAGCTTACCTGTCTAACGCTTTAAATAAAACAGATATTTCTAACTGAAAAACCATCCAGTCAAGCATTTTCGAAAGATGTCATCACAGTTTGGCACAAAAATCTTAGAATATATTTTTCTGCGCAGATTTCCTTTTTTATTCTTAGGATGACATGAAGTCTACCACAAAAAAGAAAATTGCATCATTATGTATCCAACATACCTGCTATTCAACAAGCATCTGTATTACATCTGACTTTCAAAGTAAACTGAAAACCCAGGAAGAAGCCTGTGGCTGCCAAGGGATGGCAGGGGAGCTGCCCAGGCTCCAAACTGGCTAATGGGAATGATGCAAAAAAAGGGCATCATATCAAAATCTGAGCAATCTGCCATTTCATACTGGTACCAGTCACTAATGGCCACAAAGGTATAGAATGTGCCACAAAAACTGGCACCAAGGGCAGGGGAAGAGAGTTGTTCCAGTAAAAGAAATCTCCAATGCAGGTTTCCAATGGGAGCAAGCACAGGTCACACGAGCACTGTTTAGATCTATGTTGGTCATTTCCCTGATGGTGGACAAAGAAATCTGAAGGATTACAATCAAATCACTTTAATTCAGAAATGTTATTCGTTCCAAATTATACCTCCATTATCTGGTTCCAGCTTTATATTCCTAGTAGCTAGAAATAAAAAAAGGGAACTGCATTGCAGACAGTGTTGATACTCTTCTCCCCTGCGGCCACCAGGCAGAGGGAACAATAGTTCTCACCTTCAAAATGCCAACAAATCCAACCAAAGACACTGTGTAGCAACAGGCACAATGCAAATTAAGCAAGTAAGGACACAATACAAAAGACAACTTTGCATTAAGGTGGCAAGCTATCTAAATTACAAATGTAGGAAACCCTCATTTCTGCATTAAAATAATAAGTGATATAATAATCACTTTGTCTCCTTCTTTCTAAAGGGATAAGCCATTACCACGCTGTCTATAAAGCTGTCACTTGGTGATGCTGCATATCTACTGCCACTGAATAGCAAAACTCATCTAACTTTCATTTATTTTGAGTTGCAAAAAAAGGAAACTAATGAACTCTAAATAATTGAGACATTCATAAAACAGAACTAATGTGTCTATATATAGCCTAAGATTCTTACCTGATATGGCTAATATGACATATAAATAACCTATCATTTTTAAGCATAGGGTGCTTAATTTCTCTTCCTTGTTAGATGTAATTTCCTTTTTTTATACCAAATATTTAATATTCTATGAATTAGTTTTACTGATCTGCTACTCTAAGTATAGAACAAATGAAAAAAAAAAAAACCTGAAATACCTAAACTACAAAACTTCATTTAATGTATTATGTACTTAATAAACCCAGCTATTGCTTGTTTTGTGGAGTAGACATACACAAGAAAATCAAATAGAATTTATCGAGGCAGAAAGTGATGCATGAGGCTATTAACTTCTGAGACATGCCAATAAAAACAGGAAAGCAAGATACCCCGAGTCTAGCTCTTCTCCATTTGAACACCTAGTTTAACTAGGTAAGAAAAGCTGCTTATTTGATAGACAGCATTTTGGGAATATGAGAATATGTGCTTTAGGCAGACTTTTTATTAATGTGTGTGTATACATAATTGGCTGAGGCTGTTCCAACACACCTACCAACTCTAAATCCTTGTTCAACAGATAATCAGAGGCTAGTTTTGATCAAGAGTTCCCCTAGAGTAGAAGGGCCTAAAAGTATAAAAGAAATATGTTGTTTAAACAAAACTACAGTCAAAACAGAGCATCTCACGCAGCGAGGATCCACAAGTAGCTGTTACAGATCGTGGTTGGGAACAGAGCTACTCCTTCCTGAATGAGTTTGCAATATTCTGTATGTTTTCATCCGTATTTTCCCTTACTAATTAGCTCAGTAGAAACCAAAATTTCCCCTGCTAACAGTAACTTATTAGGTGATAGCAAAAGGCTTGCCCTTCCTATGCACTGACCAGGTCACACAAAAAAGAGGAAGGTGAGTAGCCATATTAAAATGCTTTCACTTCCCCCAAATCCCTCAGGGAAGGTCCTTACCACTGTGCCAATGAATTTCTCATGGCTGCCTCCATCATAAATACTCTGATTAAAATGTAAATTCAACCAACCTATCAGCTTCCCATTAAGAGGACTCTTTAAAAACACCATTAATCAGCCGAGAGATATGTAGTGAAATACCACTTATCAATTCTAACTGCTTATGACAGTTAACAAAGCTTTATATTTGCCCCAAACATGTGCTGATCTATCAATTATGCCAGGGTTCACTCTCACGCTAATTGTACATTTTCTTCTCTAATGCATTTTTGCTGTTATCTCATAGGCTAATGAAAGCTGGGAAATCAATACATATAAATTATACATGCAAAGAAGGACTGCTGTGAACATAAAGTTTCTAATTAATTGCACTTGATTAATTTATATCCTTTAATTATCTTGCTAAGCCACAAACAACATAAATATCCTTGCAATCTGGTTATTGCTATGTCAGTCATAAAAAAAAAGCAGATACAGTAAATCTATGAAATCCAGCAAACTCCATCACCAAAAAACATGGTATGGCATAACACATAAATATAACTGGACTTACTCAAGACATCTATGAATAATTTTACTGTGACAAATTACCACTAAATATGTTGTATAGTTATTTGATTAAGGTTATAATGATATTATAACTTTACATGTAGCCTACAGGGTAAGCCAAATGCAGGCTTATCATGCAGGATTATGGAGGCCCTTAGTTATATTTATAAAACAAATTTGCAATAGACCTGTAAGTGATATTGATATCTAATTGATTAGGGTCAGGGACCAAACTATCAATACTCTAAATTAGGGCATTACTGGGTTTTTGCACTTAAGATTGCATGCCAATTTGTTTGCAGAGCTATCTGAAAGCCAGAAATGCACCCAATCAGGACCTGATAATGACAGACCCACTTCTGAGCAGAGTTAAATAAGAGCTACCACACTGTCTTTTCTAAGAGCCAATTGGCCAAATATAAATTCTTCCATTACATGAGTAGCTGTAACTGTAGATACCTTTTTTCTTTTTCCTTTCAAATTTTGCCCACTTTGGTAAACCAACCATATGTCACTGTTCTGAAACCTAATCCTATCAGTCCACCAGACTTGCTCTTTGTCCTACACAACAGCATATTACTGTACCTACAACTTTCATAAACGTGTAAAAAGAAACTGTATCTGTCTACAGGGAGACTCAGACAGAGACCATCTGTCAGTGACTAAAGCTATTCTTTAAAAAAGAAAACATTCATCTGGGATTTGCCCTTGACAGAGTAAACCCACTTAACCTCCCAATAAGATTAACTGTTATTTGTTTCCATTAAACAAAAATGACCGAGCTAATATGCATTTAATAGTACTAACAATGAGAGAAACACGAACTTCAACAATTTTTGAATTCTCTGAAATCATAAACCATGTTATTTAATGATAACTATTATTTTTATTATTCATAAGTAACTTTCATTTTCCATTATAAGATTTCTCCCCTGAAGTTGAGACTTTTTTTTAAAAAAATCAGGGTAAATATTGAAACTAAGACAGGAGGCTTTTGAGTCTGCCACTTACTATAGATAGCAATGACTGTCTATAAATTAAGCCTGAATAACGCATATAAAAACCCAATACCTTTGGAGCACTGATGATTTTCACCTGTGCCCTCAACATTTAGGCATTTACAAAGAAAGGTATTTAACTAGATTCTACTCATACAGCCTTGTAAAATCAGTTAGTGCAATTCAATGGAGACTGTACTCTGTGCAGCACAAGACACAGAACCAGCCTCAAGCTGTATGGAAAAATACCTCAGTGTCCCTTCCTGGGCTGACAAACACAGTAGCAGTGTCATGTGAGACTACTTCTACTGGGGAAAAACACAGGAGGAGAAGCTTCTAAATGTAGGCAACCCCTTTGCTCCCAATGTTGCCTTGTGCTTGTTTTGTCAGACTAAGTTAGTGAGATGTACAGTAGTATTAAACAGTATCCTAAAGCATGAAAGGCTGAAGTGCAAAATCCCTCAGGAACTCAATTGCCAGGTCTCTGCCTTCCTGCTTTGCTTATAACTCTACCTCTGAAGTAACCTAAATGAGAAGCACAGGAGGTATCCTCCTCCCCTTAGGAGAAGCTTGAGGAGAGCTCAACCAAGTGTTTCTACTGTAGGCATAATTCAGATCTTACTGGAAACAGCAGGAGTATATTTACCACGTTCAGTTAGCTTTGCATCCAGCTTTCTTTATTAAAGGTAGCAGCACCATACAATCAATAAACATTAAGACAAAGCAATCATACAATCATTTTCTCAGTGAGAAATTGGCATATGCTATAAATAAGAATAATTAAATTGATGTGAGGAATCATTATTATAATTCAGCACAGATAAAGAAATCGTTCCTAAAACAGAGAATCCAGAAAGCATCAGCTCCCCCCCCCCCCTCAAACACAAAATATACTAAGAAGCAGAAGCAGAGAAAAACTCTTCAGGCATGCAAATCTCTACTTATTCTAACAGCAACCTGATGCATTTCTTGAATATACTGTGTCTGAGATCCAGCATTGGGGGAAAAAAAGATCTTACAGTACATACAAAGCATTATACAGAAGCAGATATTTTAACCCCAGTTAGTAGATATCAAATCTAGATCAGGATGCATCATCATCAGTCATTTCAAAACTGCTAAAATCTCCTTTCTATTGGACAGGTGGAAAAACCATAACTTTCAAACAGTGAAATCAATCCCTTGACATCATTTGTGCTTCTGTTTGTTCCCTGCTAAGGTAAGGCCGTCAATTCTGACTGGCACTGCAGTGTTTGTGTGCTGTCCTACAGCTTGACAATGAACTCTGGGTTTTCATCACTTTACAGAAAAAAATAGCACAGAGTGAAATTGAGAAAAATGTGAATTAACAAGGATCACGTTTAGCTACCGATGAAGTTGTGACAGAAGACTTGCCACATGCCAGACAGTTCCAGCACAGAACACTCCATGGTCACTATTAACATACTGAAGGCACCAGGAAAAACCTTTTTCCATCCAAACACCAAAAATTCATCCAAGCAAAAGCTTCCAAGTATGTGACTTCCACTAGAGTTCACTGGATTTGACACTTGAGATATAAAGCGCCTAGACAGAAGCAGAGTACTGAGGTTTGACTGCAATTACCTTATCTCTCCTATTTTTAGTGACAGGACCAGATTATTTTAAGTGCATTTTACAGAAAACCCCTCTTTACTGAAATATAAAGACTGTAATAAAGACAATACAATGTTTTGAAACTGTTGTAAATCCTTCACTCAGCTTTGCTTCTACAGATTTAACATGTAGGGGTTCTAATCTTACTGCTACTAATTAGAGCTTTAGTGTAATTGTGCCAACAGGGTGCTTGGCATAATAATTACTACTGAGAGATTCTGGTGGAGCAGTAACATGCCCACATAATACAGATATGTCTCATATTATACAGCAGTCACCTTTGTATGTTGACTCTTAGGTTGGATTTTAACCAAGTAAGGGGTTATTTTGCCTTTTACTATAAAGATTAAAAGGCATATACATATGTATGATTTAGATATTCATTTTTCCTCTGATTCTTTTGAATATTAATTAGGTGGAAGAAAACTAGAAGGTACATTTTATTTCACATCTTTCATAATTTAGTCTCATTTGACATGGGAAAATGAACAAAAAATGCTTATGTTGGCAGGTCAAGCTTCTAATGTAATGTTAGACTTTCTTAGTATAATGCCCTCAGCTGCAAAGTTTACCATAATATACAATAAGCAGGACCAAAACCAGAGGATGAATAAGACAAAAATCTGCATTTTGAAAGTGCTTGTGCGGCATACCATTACAGTCTTACTGCGTTTGAAACAAATCTTTATGTAACTACTTGAATAAATCTATTCAGTGAAATACACAAGGCAAACCTAAGGGACAGTGTAGGAACACTAGGAAAGATATAGAAGAGCATTTCTGAACAGAAGAGCATTTTTGATCACTTAGTAACATTTACTATCTTACTGTCCAAGAAGTTTAGACATGGAAACTTTGTTAATGATGTAAATCTATAGTGAAAGACACTTACCAGCAGTGAGATGTTTTGTTTGGTTTGTGTTTTTTACCTCTAGAAATATCCGCTTCAGCCACATCATCTTTAAAAAAATAAAATCTTAATTATGGATATTATTATGGATGGAAGAAGGACTTCAAAAGCAATTCATGCAAACCCCGCACAACATCATAAGATAAAAAGCAGTAGGTCTTTTCAGTCTAAGTGTAGCATCTTTTTTTTTTTTTTTTTTTAAAGAAAGCAAACTCTTTAAAAAAAAAAGAAAACATACAGCATGGAGCCTGAACCAGAGCTTCATCTAGAACAGGCAAGCTTGTTTTCACTGCCCCTTAGTGCTTCTCTTTTAAAGTGACAGGAAACCAATTTCTGATTACAAATCAATAGGTTAGCACACTACCATCAGAGAGTAAATTTAGTTGTTGATATTACATCATAGAAGAGGAGATCAGAAAAGAACAGCTGTTGACATTTTGATGCATGCAAAAAACAGTAAGCAGCATTGCTTTTCTGCAATCCCACATTTTAAGGGACAGTTTTTACAGGGTAAGTCACATGTAATCCTGTTTACCATTTGTGGATCACCATCAGAAAAAAAAAAACCCTGACAAATATACCATACACAAAACTTGTATAAGTTTAAGTCTCAAGCCAAGAACCACTGAAATGTGCTGTATTAATTAATATAATGGAAACAAAAAGTATGTATGCGCCTGTCACACAGAATACCTTTTGATGAAGTCTCTTTTTTCTTTAAGCTTTTAAGATAATCTTAGAGAAATCATCAAACTATAAAAAGAAATCAATAAAACAGAAAAGGTTCCCATCACCCCTAAAAAAATCCATAACTTTTGCATTTTAATAGAGACACTACAAGACTATACCAGTCATTTTCTTTCTGATGTGTTCCTTTGATTTCACTCTTATCTCACAGGACTCTTGACTTTCCTGAGAAAGGGATTATTGAATTGTATGTCTCCCTCAGATGCTCTTGATCATTCAAGTAGTCTGTACTTAAGAACGTTACAGAGTCTGCTCAGCTGCTGGCTCCTTGGGAACTCATCAGGGACTGTCATCTTAATATTAATTGGGTTTTGTGTAGGAATCCCAGTCCCACAATGAGAGGGTTTCAAGAGAGAAGATTATGCCCAAAGCCATATATAAAGACAAACATATTTAGCACAACAATTATGATAATTGCAGAAACACTCTGAGAAATAAGTAAATCTGATTAAGTGCACTTCTACATGATCAAATATTAATCTGATGTCTTCACTCTAACCTGGTTTGAACATAAGAGGCTTCTTATGGTTTTATGTATTAACAGATTTGTAGAAGCTGAACCCACAGTACCTAATAATATGGTACATCCAAGTCAATACAGTAAAAGGATCTTTACGGAATGTAATCCACTTAAATTAAAAATAGACACAGATTGAATCATAAAGCTTAAATTAAAATTGACATACAGTCAATCAATAAAACATTTTATATAAAGTCTTGTATAAACTATCGTAACATTTTTCAGTCTCATAGCACAAAAACTTGTGTATATTTATTTTTATTGAATAACGACTGCATCACTTCAGAAGAAAATCATCATAACTACCACTCGAACAAAGACTTAAAAGTTTCCAAACTGAGATAATATTGAGCAATTTAAATACACCTATATTTGCAAATATGACAATTATGTATCTTTAAAAATATGTGGATTAGTTGTAGAAATTGGAAGGATACGATTAAACCATTTCATTTTAAATTCACTGTGATATATAAGAACCATGGTCCAAGACTGTATTTTCCTGATGAGCAATAAGAGAGTGGCAGCAAAATAAGGTTTTCTGGCACTGATTTCTCTATGTATGTGTGCATGCACATACTTGCAAGCGAATATTTACAAATAAAGACCCCTGTCCGTATCAAAAATCCATACAAAATCATGTTCAATATTCTGTACACATTATATTTAATACTATCATGACAAGTGTTTTCAGATTGCTATGCACAGAGTCCTTTAAAATAAATCTCAGATTAATACATACAGAATACATACTTGTTAATATAAATTTGCAGAGGTAGAAGCAATGCCTGAGAGCATCTACATGATATTAGCATAATCATTTCAGTTAACTCAGATGAAAGCTTCCACGTATAGCTAAGTTTCCAAAAGTGAACATAAAGCATCTGAGAACTATTACAGTAATATATTCAGAGAAGACTACAAAAAAAGGAATATCAAATATTGTAATACCAAAATGAATTATGCCAACACAAGAAAAACACACACGTAGATGCCCATCTATCCATCTCTATTTGTAAGTATTAACCACACATAGACCTTATGTGAAAGGTAAATCTTGCCAGCATGGCTTACCTCCCAAAGTAATTAGGCTTGTGTTTCTGCTTTATTAACTCGGATACAACAGTATCCTGCCCTCTGTCACCAGGGGCACTAATAGATGATAATCACCTAGATTTGGAAAACGTACAAATTAGATGAAGTGAGATGAAGTGTCGCAATGCAATAAGTTCAGAGACAAGCAATTTAGTCATTCCAATATTCATTTTCAGGATATTAAATAGAAATAGCCAAAGAAATTAGACCATAATTTATTTCAAAGAACAGTGATTTATATTTACAAGCAATTTATCTGTATTCCTAAAATAGTAGTGTTTTAGAGATCACACTAAAAATTTTGTCTTATGCAAAGCAAAAATAGCTCATTTCCCCTAAAAGAAACATTAGAAATATATCTCTTAATTATAAATGCAATGAAATCTTTACAAGACATAACATTCCCTATGGACAATTTTCATTTTGTGTGGAGAGCAAGTATATTTTGCAGTCCAGTGATAGCAGGCCCATATCAATATATTGGAAGTACACTTAGATCTGTATCACTACAGTCTTGAAGATATGACACTGATTATTCACTCCTAACTACAATTTTTTCACTTGTTAATCTCAGAGCAATAATATTCAAACCCACTGTTAATTTTTAGCAATCATTAATTATACAGAAATTATACAGAAACATAACTTAGCTGACAAAAGTAATTTAACTACAAAGAGTTGTCAGCATTTTCTTTTAGAAGTTTTAAAACAGCTAAAACCTGTGATGAATATCAAAATTTTACAGTAACTTCAAAGAGACTTCAAATTCTGAAATGTCTGTTTAAATAATAGATTTTCTTAAAAAAACCCAGAAAGCATTATCAGCTTCGTTAGACAATTAAAGCACTGACACAAATATAATAAGTCTGAATATTGTCACTGTGCTTAACTGTCTTTTCAAATTCATGCTCATCTTTTTAAAATCTATTAATATTTTTTATCACATTATTTTCAATACACAAGACATTTAGCTTCAATGTCATATATACAATGTAAATTTGAAACTCCTACATTTTTAGAAGGTAGAAATATATTTAATTATATTTATCACAAGCTAAATACATTTCAGTTTAAGGATATATTTATAAAAATATTGAAAAAAAACTTCTGTTAAATAGTCACTTGTGGGGTTTTTTTTAAAAAAAAAGTAAACAGGTGAATGCAGCTACTTAAATGCATTATCCAGTTCTCAACAAAACCCCTGGTTCTTGGGAAAGCAATGTGTGTTATTCCAATCACTCACATTTTCCTGGTTGTTTTCTAAGCTGAGATATTCCCCTCCAACAGCTCTCCCTACCATTAACAGCTTTAAATTCTGGTAGATGTGATTTTCAATGATCAGGATGCTCAGCAGAAACACGCTTCTGCCTTGGCCTGTACCATGCACTTGGAAAGCAAATACTCCACATTCTTTTCCAAACTAAGCAAGTACAGTACCTTTTTAAACATCACTTATAACCAGAAATAAAAAAAAAAATCCTACTTGTATCTTGTGCATGCATGCTGACAAAAATATTATTTCATCCTTTAAAATGTTGAGATAAAAATCACTGTAATTTCTGAGCTAAAATCGCATTCTGCATGAAAAAACTATTTTAAATTGTATCAAAACTTTTAACAGCATAGGTCTGCTCTCTACTGATCACACAATCTCCAAAGGATGCATTTTACTACAGTGCCACAAAACTTATAGAAACCACATAACGTAATTTCATCTCACATTTAAAAGGTTCAAACACTATGATTTTAAGAAAGTGCCCCAAAAAATTATAATTTCCACCACCGCAGAGGAAAGGTTTAACAATCCAAAAAGCACAGCTATTTTGCTAATAATCATCCAACTAGCTATTCTCTGTTCCCAGGCATTGCCTTCTAGGGTTAGCATGTTTACAGCCATTCAGCTCTAGATGCAGATCATGGCAATTAGATATTTATCCTCCTTAATGTACACTATTTTTATTTATGTTGAACTTGAATCCATTATGAGAAACAAAGCTGCATACATCTAACCCCTACCCATTGCTGGAGATGCACACAGACTACTGCTTGTTTACTTTGGGTAGACTAATCTTATGGCATGCATTAAAAATGTTGTACTTGTCACTGACTAATACAACAAACTGAAACCTTGGAACAATCTTATTTACAATTCAAGTGCTCCATATTTGATTCTTGCATCAGAATTTTCAGTTAACCCTTTGGTTAAATAACTGAATCTTAGACCAGTGTAGTGCAATCTGAAAACAAACACAAGATAATATTTTGTTACATGGAGTTTTTGATCTAAAAGATACGCCCAGGGTGCACTACCTTTATGCTTTTAGGCCCTCAGTATGCAGTATATAATTGAAAATTTCAAGTGGTTTGTCGTATTCACACAGCAAGGGTTATTGTCGAAAGAAGGAGAAACAAAAACAACAAACAGAACAAAAAACACCAAACTTTCCCTCATCTGTATTCCATAAATAAAAGGTTAGCTGCTGGTTTTACTTAGTTTCCAGAATATTTTCTCTTCTAGAACATTTTAACTCTTAATATGAAAGTTTTATTAGTTGTTCTGTCAGAAAATTCAAGCCTTTACTAAGTGACATGAACAGTTACAGTTGGTTTAAGTGTGGTTGGGTACCCCTGATTCCATCAGGAAAAAACCAAAACAATATATGGCATATGTTAACATCTAAAGACTGAAAACATACCCACTAAAATAGTCCCCCAGACTTAAAGGAAATCACTACTTAATACCACAAACATTTGTTTCAGCTCGGGAATTGCACCAGAAACTTTCAGTAGTTTTTGTGGTTCCACAGCGAGCGCAGCGATGCGCAGAGCCATAAGATGCTGCACAGCACCATCTGCTGGCCCGAGCCACGGGCTGCGCACACAGCGCGCCCCACGCCCCGGCCGGGGGACACCCAACCCACGGCAGGCACTCACCTCGGGTCCACGGCACTCGGGAAAGCTGCACCATTCACCACACACACTGAAAGAGAGGAAGAGAGACACAACGGGAGTCAAATGTGTACTCAAAGACATCTGAAAATCATACAGAGATGAAATCTGAGCAGGAGGGCCTTATTGGAAAGGAAAAGAGAACGCTGGATTTGCTTTGTCCCACTCCAGGGGATCGCTCATTTTAAACTATTTCACGGAAATTATCTTCTTGCTTCAATCTAAGTATCTTCTCTTTTGGAAGACAATTTAGGAGGTTGTTGGATGTAGAAAGACTCTTTCTTAAGTGAGAATATCGTACCAGTTTCTGTCCTAGACTAATCCTTCCTTAATAAATGCTATATTCAGAAACAGTCATTTTATATTGGGTTATAATGAATAAAGACATAGTTGTAAAAACATAAGTGATGAACATACATTTATTTTTTTCAGGCTTCATATACCCAAGCAGATGAAATGTGATATTTTGAATGCTATCTTTACAAGATTATGAAAGACAAAATAGTCTTATGAAATTACTTGTGAGCAAGTTTATTGTTTAAATTTGTTTTAAACCTTTATTGTTATTTAAAAGGAAAATAAACCCAACCTCACTTTAATTGCAATTGTTTGCCACTTCAACACACAAAATAACTTTCCCCCCCCAAAATGGAACTACCCAGGCCTCTGAAATGTTAACTTTTGATGCAGTTCACCTAGGAGTACTAGCTACAAACCTGATTTAAAAATTAAAGACAAACTGTGCAGCATTAGCAGAGCTGCTTGTACAAGCACCGCCCTCACACTGTAAGAGCACAAGCGCCAGGCCTGGCTCTGACAGTCCTTCCCTGGTGACACCACTGAAATGGTGGCGGCAGAATTCTGTAGATGGGAAACCGAGATTCTGCTCACACCTCTGACTGCTCCCTGTAAATTAATTTGTTTACTCAATGCCTGTTTCATGAGGTGGGTAGAGGCCTTTGCTGGTGCATGTGCATACCAAAAATATCACACGTTTAGTACCCACTGTGGGGTCCTGGCCACAGCGTGCTCTGTGACAGCTTGATGATAAACAGCTGCCCTGCTTGGGGAACGTGCACAGCACGCTGGGAAACATGAGCAAGGAAGGGGTAAGCAATGTTAGGACAACTCATATTTCAGAATAAGAGGAGAGGCTACTTTGAAAATCCTATTTCTGAGCTGTCCAAACTAGAGCTCAGTTCAGTGCCTGGTAAAGGAAAGAGCCTCTTACCAATTTCAGCAAGAGCTAACGCACATCTTCAGGGCAAAACTTGAGAATCACTTTCTTCCCCCCAACAACTCACAGTCAAATGCCTTTGTTGCATCTACAATTAACTCCAATTAGTACATTCAGCACGTTACACTTAAGCTAGTGTAATATATAAATAAATTTGGAGCAGTATATTTTCCCAATCAGTAAACAAGGAACCAAACCCTCCTTCTCCTGCAGCCACCCTAAGATTCTACCTGCAAATGCAAACAGCAACACATCCCTGCGTGTCTGTACCACAGAACAGAAGGTATGGAGACACACAGCAATCCTGGGCGGCACTGGTAGGAAAGGATCAAGTGGTCAAGTAACAGACAAGAAAAAGTCTTGAGCAGGCTTATGAGATTTCTTTGCCAACAGTGCCAGAACCTCAAATAAAAACTGCTTTTAGTTTAGAATTCTCTCTGTAAGTATTTTTCCAAAGTTTTATTTGGTGTTGTTCACTTGACAATATGCTTCTACTACAAATGATAACGGAAACTGTTTCTACGTTTCAGTGACTCAGTAGTTGGGATGCACTAAGCATATTTTGTCACTGCAGTGATACACAATCACCTCAGCATGCTGTCACATCGAAGTTCCTTGCATTAAAACAATAGTAGCTGTTCAACAACAGCAACCAAGAAACAAACAAACCCCAAGAGAAACAACAAAAAAAGATGACAAAGAGGGATCCAAAGTAGTATCTCCAGCTGCACTATATCACCTTCTCAGCACAGCCTAAAGCTGAACTCGTGTCAGCATCTTGATCATATTGACACATAGCACAACTTTTAATGGCTTCATAATTTTGTAAAGGAACATATTTAGTATCTCAGTAAACTACAAAATCATGAGACATCAGTACTGAGAGATATCCAGCTATTTCAAGCCTTATTTACAAATAACTGATTTTTGTTCTATCAAAAAGGCTAAGTTCTTGCTAATTTCCGGTATTCTTAGAGATGTTTTAAACTATCTAAAACACATTGGCTTAAAGATATAAGTAGACACTCCTGCATATCTACCACAAATGTAGTTAAATATCAATGTGCCAAGAATCCAGCAACTTGGATGAAATCTTTAGGAACACACATAATAGCACAGAGTTGGACGTTTTCTCCTGAGTTCAGTAAAGTCACAATGTAGAATTTACAAACTTTACTTTCAATTAATTTTAAATAGAACATAATTTTTCAATTTTTTTTTTAAAACATAACATCTGAAACCATGAAAACTCTTACAAATAATTAACCAGAAAAGACATTAGTTTTCACAAATTTCAAGGGAATTTGGATTAGCCATTTGTTTTATAGACTCTGTGGGACAGGAAACATTTCTTCCACATTTTTGCCAAGTGCCCCTAACAAACAGAGCACTTAAAAAAAAAAAAAATCTCAGTGGCTGCCAAGACAAGTCCTGTCACAAACTGCATTTTAATTAAATACTATCCAGACTCAATCAGTAAGAAATCCAAGTTACTTAACAGCTTCACTGAGAACTGATACATGCACTATGAAAGGAGAAAACCTCAAGAAGGTATCACTTTTAAGGGACTGAGTATTATTTAATTGCATGGAAATGAGATACATATGCTTTGAACTAATGTGGCAGTACTTATCCATAACATGGCATTTATCAAAGACTAACGTTCTCCAATAGAAACGCATTCAAGCTACTGCCCATGGCCACAAGAAACTAAGGTTAAAACTGGAGATGGTAAAACCCATTCAAAATACTCTTTCAAGCCTATTACTGTGCTAGTATGATTACCCAAGCACTACTGAATATGTGAAGCCACTGAATCCTGATTTAGAATGATTTGAAATCATTGCTTGCCTATGAAAACCTACAAATGTAAATGTCTATGACAAGTAAACACAAACAGATCTTTGTTGTTTCAAAATAGGGACATGTAATTTTTCCACTAACACAGTACTATAAATACAAACTTCTGCAACCAATTAAAGAATTTGCAAGAATGACCTCAATGTATGTATATTGTGCCTGCAGCTTTGAACGTTTTGAGAACGCCTTAATTTTCATACGCTAAATTTGTACAAACACAAATACAAAGTTGGAGCCAACACACAGTGCTGCTGTTGGACAAAAAGGTGTAGAAAAAGAAAACCTAGAATTCAAAGCCCATAGGTAGTTCCATCACAGTGTGTTTTACAGTACTGACCACAGTTTCCACAGCACTCAGCACTGGTCACAGAAGGTGCACTTCAGGTGATAATTTATGCTTGCTTTGAACATAAGACCATAGAATGGTTTGGGTCGGAAGGGACCTTCAAGGTCATCTGGTTCCAAGCCCTTGCTCTGGACAGGGGCACCATGAACATGCACTGAACAGAGCCTTAATCTTGGTTAGCACCACAGCACTACCATATTTTACAGTATTATTAATTCTATTCCTATACTTGTTATGTTTGTTCTATGTCCTTGAGTTTACAGACACCTGGCCTGATTACAGAAAGATGCCATTACAAGCTGCAGAGCCAACAAAATTTGCTACAAAGGATCAAGCTACAATCCTATCTCCTTAAAAAAACTAAACTAACAATCCAAAACAAACCCCAAAATTCCACACAAACACTCACAAAACCAAACCCTTTCAAGCTGAAAAATAAAATTACACCCTTCAAAATGGAAAATAAATTTACACAGAGCAATTGTCACAAATTTCTCTGAGCATATATTAGAAATTGAAAACCCTGGCAAACAAAGTAACAAGGATTGTACTGGGAGCCTTACTATACCTTAATGGTGTGCATCTAACTGGTAAAAAAATCCTATTTTTCAATACCTTAGTGTAGTATATTGATTTTTTGTATAATTACTGCCACAGTTCTGTAAAGGTTATATATGAGCACTTGTTTAAGCATGTTAGCAACCTACCAAAATCTATGCAAACAATCACAAGTAGGCATAAACTACAACATCTTATTAGGCACTCTAATGACATTTTTAGGATAAATGTATTATAATGGTTAGACATTTGATGGAATAGTATCTCAAAGCAGTCATTCTTTGCCTGTGTTAAGCTTTCACTTAATTTAAGATCATTGCTTTCATAAAAATAAGAGATTTAACAGTTCCTTTCAAGTTAATGCCTCCAATGACACTGAACAGGTGCCTTCTCAAAATATTCTCTTCAAAGAAAATTCTGACAGTGTGCCAGCAAATGCCCCTAGAAGAACACCTTCCCTCTTACCAAGCAGAGGCATGACCCAGGGACAAGAACTCTTTAGGGGAAAAAAATGGAGCCAGAAGATGTGGCCTTTTGAACATAAAATGCCAAATGCTTTTGAAGTAGCAAACAAGCCTGATTCAGATTCAAAGCTTCCAAGATAACATGTCAGCAGAGGCACAAACCTTGAAGAGATGGTACACCCTACTGTGCCAAACTGCAGATCCTAGTAAAAATTGTGGTCAGTAATGGCAGCAAAGAGGTGATTCAGAGACAGACCTATGCCATCTCCCCCAAATTATTTTTACATGAATACAGAGATTAATAGAACTCTAGGGACAAACCACAATGGCAGTTAAAGTCTTTACCAGGCTCCTTTAATAGAAATGTTTTTTCCCATCATTGGAATGTAGCAGATCCTAGTGATTGATGAAATATTTACTTCAAATCAGACTCATTTGCCATATATCCAAATGATAAATTGGAGTGCTATTTTGCATGAGCAAGCAGAAATCTAACTTGGGTATCTTCAACAAGTTTGCAAATGATTCCAGATTGGATGGAAGCAGCTGATATTCAAAGGGATCTCATCAAGCCAGAAAAATGGGACAACAGAACCCTCACAGTGAATATTTGGGAATACCACAGCTTTCTGCAGTAATGCAGGTTAAGGACCCATTAGGTAGGTAGCAGTTCCGCAGAAAAAAAGTCTTGCAGGCCTTAGAATAAGCTTTTAGTAATTAGAATAAACACCCGGAGACACTTATCTCCAGGTTCTGAGATTACTGACTTCAGACAGATAAATGATTAGGAACTCACCTAACTGGGAAGTCACTCTTGCTCTGAGCAGGAGGTCGGACCATGCAAACTTTCTCAGAAATAACAAAGGTACCAGCAGAGTGAGACAGTAAACTACTTTCTGACAACATCAATGAGCAATTTACTCTCCAAAAGCGTAGCTTGTTTGTGAAGAACCAGTTGGGAACATACAGAGGAGAGAATGAAAATACATTGCCCAGCCTTTCCCTCTCTTTTTCGACAACAGCATGCACACTTGACAGCATTATTTATAGTTAAGTTTTCTAATCTAGCTGGTCCCTTTCTGCGCTGCTTGTGTGTGCTTTTCCCACATAACAGGAGTTTTTACTTTACTTTACATAGATGTGTCTCCAAACCAAACCAAGCAGATTCTGAAGGAGCAAAACTAATAAATCCTCCTTTCCTGCAGAGTTTTGCCCCAAGGTCGATAGCTCATGTGGCTTCCCTGGTTTCTAATAAAGGCTGACATTACATTATACCCTTCCCTCTCAGAGGAATAAGAACTTTTCCTTCTAACCATTGTTTATTTTTCTAGGACTCACAGAACTGAAATATCTTTCAGATTTCTAGCTCTCCACCACATGTACTCAGGAATGACAAAATCAAAAAGTTTGTTGCAACACCCTCACACACAGTCAATGTGACTGCCCTAAGAACTCATCTGTGTCAACAGCCCAGAAAACATTACTGAGCCACATGAGTTCTGCATGCATTTTTAGTAATTGAGTTCAGAGTAGTAACGACTACTGCTCAATTACAGTTCATCTAGATGTCTAGAAAACTAACTCGACCTCCAAGAATGGCTTGCCAGAAAATTTTCTTCATTAAGCAGAAAAAAGTCCTATTTTTAAGAGAACAATGAGTTTATTCCTATGAAACTGTGGGGTGGAGATTTTAGGAAACTTCAGGAAGACAATCTCTTCATTTAACAATCTATTCCAGAAACTGAAGAAACGTGATATAGCCTACATGCAAGGGAGAGTTCTCAGTAATGATATTACTATTAGGTGCTTAGGTATTGCCAAGGTATTTATTTGAATTAATTCAGTTTGGAACCTCCATCATAAAGAACCTTAAAAAGAATTAGGAATTTTCAAGGCCTAATTTGATTCAGTGAATTTAGTTCCAAATTTGAAGGAACTACCTAGAAAAAGGCTTTTAAAAATCTGAGCTCACAAGCCTAGTAAGAATAAAGCTTAAAAACCTTGAAAATCAGGACCAAACAGAACTACTTAAGTTATTCTGGCTTGTTGCTCACACAAACACTATCTTCACACTGTGCTTGGTTTTGTTGTTTGAGGGACTTCCTTTTGTTTGATTGTTTAACTAGTATGTTGTTATTAAATATTAAAATAATTATAAATATAAATATTAAACATTGGTTTGCATTTAAACAAGTGTTCATATACTGTGTATCCCCAGAGCTGTGGGCCTGGGCCATCAGGTGCTACTTCAGGCATAGCAATTTGATTTTGCCATTAGCACACTACAAATTAAGTGCATGACTTACTGCTTTGCTAACTTCTTAGTAATTCTTCACCTTCAGAGCATCTTTCTGGTATTTTCACAAATGCTCTCAAATCTGTAAAAAAAATGACCAGTTACTGAGAATAACAAATTTGCTTCAGAAAATTACATGCCAAACACAGAATTTCTACAAGAAACTCACTCCGCATTAGGTCTTTGCTTTCAGATTTCTGGTATTTTTTTTCAGCTTGTATTCAATGTCAAAGTCACTCCTATTACCCAAAAGTCTATTGCTTCTCTCACAGACTCACAGGACAGGTGAGATTGGAAAGGACCACAGTGGGACCATGTGGTCCAACCTCCCTGCTCAAGGAGGGCCATCCCTAAGCACATGGCACAGGGTTGTGTCCAGACACGTCCAGAACATCTCCCATGTGGGAGACTCCACAGTCTCCCTGGGCAATCTGCTCCAGTACATGGTCACCCACCCAGGAAAGTTCTTCTTCATTCATTTTTTCTGTACCCAAAAGGTGCACAAAGTGTAGTTAGTGAACAGAATTGAAATACACCACGCAGAGATGGAACATGGGAGGAACCTGCCTTTCGAAGTGTTGTACTTCTTTCAATAATGCTGCCGTAAGGCAGTGGAACAGCCTTTAATTCCTGTGCCTGCAACACCTTCTCCCTCCTGTTAATACTCAGCACAGTGGATGTTGAAAACAGTCTTGCCCATGCCAGCAGTAGTGCACACATGGATTCCAAGGATCGTGCTCACCAGTTTGTAGCTCTAGTGAACAGACTCCTGCAGTTCTAATTTTATGTGCTTTTCAAAGGCAGTCACAAAGTGAATATCAAAGCACATAAGTAATCCACATTGGGAAATCTGTCAGAAATTGTTGGGAAAATAAAGTTAATCAATAGCACGTCAAGAGACTCAAATGGAAAAAAATATTGAATATTCATTTCTTGGTTTCAGAGGAGCAGGGATTTAGTAGAACTGGAGCAGCTTGGAGGATTTTCGACTTTCTTGAAAACATTCAAATAATTTTTGTGATGTGCCTTGAATTCAAAATGTAATTAGTTCCTCTAAAGTTACATTTTGCAACTTCATGTTGTTTACTGATGCGTATTCAGAATAATTAGGAGAAGTAGTCTGAATGGTACAACAACTTAAGTATATTGTTGCAAGAAAAAAAAAGTATAACAAGTATTCATGCTTGCTCATTGCTATGCAGAAACACGGCAAGCAGCTATACATTTGAAAGTACTGCTACAAATGTTGCTAAGTAGAAGCAAATATTAAAAAAAATACCTGAGTTAATTTCAGTGCTTTAATGAGATTTACAGCATATAAAATATATTTTTTAATGTGGTTTAATCCCAGGAAATCCGATATGCTTACACAAGCAACTCTTAATGGAGGGCTATGTCTGTGCAGTTTGTTACTTAGGCTGCAAACTTGCTTCATCTGCTTGCCAAACAGCTGTAAATATACTTTTACACAGGGCAGATTATGCAATTTTGATATTGGAATAAACAGAAGCACACTTCTATTTTATTTTTTTATCACTATTTTTGGTAGGAAAAAGATCAGGTCCCCTTATCTTCCACATAATACAAGAGGAAAAAAAAAAGATTCCACAAAGTGAACTGGGGGAAGCGGGGAAAGGAGGGGACAATGTAACACCCAAGCCATTTCCCTACTGCTTATTTACTTTTGCAATCATGCAAATATTTACAGACAACACAGTAATCCATTCACAGAGCAAGTTATGAAATTTCATTCAAGTCAAAGCTTTGCCAACCAGCTAACCCTAATGGTGCCCTTTCCTTTTGAAGAATCCAGTCATTAATTACTTCTAAAAAAAAAGCGAAATAGATTTTCAAAATTTACTTAAAAATTAAAGCAAACATGGTAATTGTAAGCATAACTTTCCTGGGCAAGCTGTGCCAGGGTCTCCCCACCCTCACAGGGAAGAATTAATTCCCAATATCTGCTCTAAACCTACTGTATCTTTCAGTTTGAATCCATTCCCCCTTGCTGTCATCCCATGCTCCTGTAAAACGCCTGTCTCCACCTTCCCTGAAGGCTCCCTTCAGGTACCACCAGGCTGCAGTTCCATTACCATGAAGCCTTCTCTTTTCCAGGCTGAACAGTCCCAATTCCCTCAGCTTTCCCTCATAGGGGAGGTGCTCCATCCCAAAACACCAATAGAAGCATCACTCCTTTCTGACTCTTTGCATTCTCATATTTTAAAAAGCCCCTAGAACCAACAGCAGGCTCAAGAATCTTGCAGTGAGGAGTGATTTAGGAAAAAAATTGCATGCGTTCACATGCCACCTGAGGAAGATGGCAGCAACAAAAATGCAGCTATTACAAGGCAACAAGATTGCCTTCCCTAAGATGGACCTTCAGCTACAGTTATTGCCAGGGAGAGAGATTTTCCAAGCAGAATTGCTTTCTCAGGGAAAAAAATAATAATTCTCCCAGCATATATTACATTTTATAAACGTAGCTCTCATGAACCGGCATTAAATTCCATCATTATCTCCACCCCATGTTCTGCATTATTATTAGACAGAATATTGAACAATCACCTTGAGATTTTTATTTTAGAAAGCATTCAGCACCTTCAGGCACTAAAAATTCAGTCACTAAATGGCCATTGACCTCCACTTGATAATCCTGACAGTCTGCTACTGCACCTTCAGTGTCCACACATTCACATATGCATTTCCACTGCACACACATAAGTCCATCCATACAGCTGCCCTCTAACACAGTAACTCTTATGGGAAAGATTTTTCCACTATTGACTCAATTCCCAGCCATCACACTTGTCAAGATCCTGCTACCTGGACAATTCTAAGTCTGAGCCATTCAGGACAATGTTAAACATATCTTATTTGGGAAAACAGTGCAACCTTAGGAGGAAACACTGATTTACTAAGTTAATTTGCCCTCTTATTGTGAGAAACTCAGCCTTCGTGACCTTAGATTTCCTGAAGTTAATACAAGGAGGAAAACCCACAACAAGATTTGTGTAGAATTTGTGTAAGATTTGTGAAGAAATCAGTAGAACTGGTAAAACAATGATGCTCAAACTAACTCAATGCAGGGACCTTTAGAGGGGCTTTACAAAAGGCTACGTGAAAACCAGAATCAGGAAACTATATGAAAACCAGAACATACTGAAGCAAGTGAAATTCTAAAACAAAATAATGACTCAGTTACAGATCTGTTTGATGCAGACAAGTAAGAAGAATACTCCTGTAAGAATGTCAAATTAACATCTATGGAAACTGCAGTCTAATATTTCACAATTCTTCCAACATTCACATACCTCGTTAAACAGAACCAGTCTTTGTAACCAGTTCCTAAGCAATCTTAGCTCTGCTTTAGCAGCATAAAGCTCATAAATAAAAGGGGTAAACTGCTTCTAGGGTTTTTTAGGGTGTGTGGGGTTTTTGTTTTATTTTTTTAATGTAACTTCTTGATAGAAAAGATATAACTTTGAGACCTAGAGAGTCTTCGCTGGATAACGTAATAAGCAAAACTGCACTATCTGATCTTGTCTCCTATTTCACTATATCTACTACAAGGACATGCAATATATATAAAGAAAAGCTTTTTCTTTGACAAAAAAAAAAATCCCAGGAGACTCATAGCACTAAAAAACAAAGGAACTCCGGAAAGTGTACCAAAGATAACATTTAGAGTTATTTACTGGACATGAACATAAAGTAGGAATTACTCAATTATTAATAACACTACCAAGATATACTCATTGCCAAAACAAAGCATTCAACATTCACAAAGTAGGGAAATAGCTGGCCACATGAAACATCTCATGCATTAAATGCACCTGCAGGAACAAAGACTTTTATTTACTTAACAATATCATTCAAACTAGATCAAGCATTACAGGTATTTCAAAATTCTGCCTAAAACAAGGAAGCTACAACAGTTGTAACATCATTCCTTTGCACTTGAAACACCATTCAAACACACAGTGCTGGCTTGGTGCCACTAATCCTGGTAGATAATATTTATTTGTTGATACAGCAAATGATAACAGCTCTACCTTGCATGAGTTTCCTATCCATGAAAATACAAGTTCCTACTCTTGATAATAATTTTTAAAAACAACAAGCAAGGAAAAAGTACAGTTCACCTTCATTCTTCTCCCTGGTATCATTCTAGTACTAAAACCCTAGCTCCGTAACACTGGGCCTCTTCAATCCACATGCAGTCCTTGCTTCCTCCTAGGAATTTGGGCTGCTTCTTTCTCCACAGGAACAGTGTGACCGTAAGTGGAGCAGTGGCTTCCATGGGCTGGCAGGGAGCAAAGCCCTCCAGGATGGTTGAGCAAGACACAGCGATGCAGCAGTGACACACAGCAGGTCTGCCCATCACAGAAACCTGGCAGAGCTCCCAGATGGCATCTCACTGCATGAGTTATAAGTGATGGAAACGTTTACCAAAAAATACTTACAAACAAAATCATCATGTTTCACACAGATCCATCTTAATTCCAAATCCAGAAAGTAAATTGGCACGTACATGTGATTATTTCCAGCAAAGACTGCTGAGTTTGAAGTACTTACTGTGCAAACATAAATACAGTTCTAACAAGTCACAATGACTCCTTCAGTGAAATGGATCAGGATGTTAAAATTATTGTCTTAAACATGAACTCTATCTCCTCCCAGAATGCAATGTCCAGACAACTCAATGGGAAATCATGAACCTAAACCCCATCCCTATTTAGTAAATCCATGTTTGTTACCATTCAAGTGAAAGCAAGTGACACATCCAAACCAAAATATTGATAGGTCTAAATGGCTGTCATTTGACCTTTGTTTTCATCATGCTTCATATAAAACGTCACCCTCTTTACCACGTTGTTACTTAGAGAGTCACAGTATAGGCTACCTTTAACCTTTCTCTCTTCCCTCCCTTCTTGGTGACAATAGACCAATTAACTGATTTTCTCACCAGCAAGAAACACATTGACAACTTAATTTCAGACCCTCATTTTTGTGTTAAGTTCATGAAAAAGGTCATGTGCTAAATATGACAACCCAAAAGTAAGCTGAACAAGTTTGGTTGCTGAAGTGGATAAGGGAAGAGCAACTTACACCATCTATCTGGGCTTGTGCAAAGGATCTGACACTGTCCTACACAACATCCTTGTGTCTAAATTGCAGACACGTAGGTGTGACCAAACTGCAAAAGGTCAGTTCAGATCAGCTACAAGAAGGATATTCTTCACACCGAAGGTGGTGAGGCCCTGGCATAGGGTGCCCAGAGAAGCTGTGACTGCCCCATTCCTGGAAGGGTTCAAGGCCAGGCTGGATGGAGCTCTGAACCTGGTCTAGTGAAAGGTGTCCCTGCCCATGGCAGGGGGGTTGGAACCGTGTTCTTTAAGGCCTGTTCCAACACAAACCATACTATGATTCTGTAAGTTTAAAACATGCTTTCTTTAAAATTAAAAAGAACTAAAAAGAGTGCTCTCCAAGAGGAAAAATGAATCTACTTGAGAAACTAGAGGAATTTTAGAAAAGAGGCATATTTAGTACTGTCTTCCCAAATCTTTTATATACACATAAATCTAATTTTTTTGAGGCTCAGTAAGAAAGAGTAAACTGGATGCTACACCAAAGAAGAAACAAGGCAGGGAAGCAGTAGCAAACCTTCTGCCCCCCAAAGACATTTGCTCTCCTTTCGTAATATGGCTTCTAGAGTTGTCAGCCACCAATATCCTCAGCTTCTGCTAAAGGCAACAGGAGCTATAAATACTGAGACTTCCAAGAAACCAGATCCTTATGCACATCATGCTGGCTGACCTTGGAGGGCATTTTGCCTCAAGAGACAACTGAGACTAAATTCATCTAGCATTTCCATTTGGTATTCAGCTGTAGACAGTAAATCTGGCTACAGTTCTTTGCATAATAGAATTCACCCTTGCCATCCCGTTCAACTAACAATTGCTACCCATTCACCGAGGTCACATCCAGCCTTCACCAAAGCCTACAACAAGTAGTATTGGTTGCATCAGTCACTCCTTTTTTCTTTAAGTGTCCTATTTCATACAGGTCTAATGAGGCTGAGAAGAAAATGGAAAAAACCCAAACAAACAAAAATACCAAAACACCAACAAAAAACTCCCAACAAACCACTTTTACACAATTTTCTGCTGCAACCAACCTGAAAGAACCACAACCAATTCTTTTTGAAGTTCTTTCCATAGAGATAGCTTGGAACTGGCATCCAAGTAACCCAATCTTCATCGAGACCTCTCTAGTAAATAAAAGTCTCTAAAGGATTGTGCATAAAGCTGAGTTGCACAGTTTACATCAAAACTCTTCTAAATACAGAAAACTGTCTGGAAGAATTTAAGGTTGTATAAAAAGATCAAGTTTTAATACAGGGTTATCTCTAAGGTGTGTTTGGCCTGGGCAAGAAGCACGAAGAGCAAGTTCTCAATTTTTATAGTCTCTAAAAACAATATAATTTGCAAACTCATCTTAAGCAGTAGCTACTTTATGCTACTACCACTTCTTTAAAAACACTTAAAAAGACATTTAAAAATTCACATTTACATGCAATGTAATTGCCATTTAAGTCAGGAATTTACTTTTAATAAACACATTCTTGAACTGGTAATAGTAAAAGCATCATTCAAACATCATTTCCTGTACTAAATTTTACCCATATTAACAGACTTAGAAAAGCATCAACCACAAACATGTTGGTGATGGAAATTTCCTAACGCAAGCAGTCTTTATAGATTTCTGCTATTTCAGCGCAGGTCTCCAAGGACCATTTGAATCCATATTAATTTCCTTTCTGGCAGTTATGCGGCCATATATGAACTGTACTATTTCACTTTTAATCTGTCAGTAATTTAGTAATGTGTAAACTAATTATGCACAGATATTAATGTAATCAGTTTGGGGAGCTATAAAATCAATGCATTTTTACAGACTGTGTTAAAGAGAATTGCACTACTATAGCCATGTGTCTGTTCCTGATAATGTCATGGAATTAAAATAATTGTGATCCATGCATCAATACACATTCCCACAACCACCCAACAATACACTACTTTAACTTCCTATACAGGACAGGTCAAGATTTTTGGCAACATTAAAATTTAATTTGCCTGAATATGTGGCTTCCTATTAAGAATTACACATTTGATGACATATCAGGTTCCTATGGTGAACTAGAAATGAACTGGCTAGCAACATTTCATCCATAATTCAACCCAAATACTCAGCTTTGCTCCAATGGAAAATGTACAGGAAAGACTATAACTACAACTCAGCACCAGGGCACGTCAGTTAATCAAGAATCCCACCTGAAGCATCACGTAACAAGTCATTAAAGTTCTCAAGCATCACTGTGCATGCAGGTAGAAAAGAGGACATGAGGAGCACATAGCAGCTGAGGTGTGCTGCCAGAGCCAGCTCTGCTCTCACACACCCAGCTGCAGCTCCTAACACAATTAGGCCTCCTCCTCATCGCCACTTCTTTCACAATCAAAGGCCCCTCAGCTTTTCCACACTTTTCTGCATGCTAGTTCCTCTGGTTTCAGTTATTCAGGTCATCCAAAACACATATTTAACTCGTGAAATTTGTCTTTCACCAACTGTACTTATCATCATATGCACAACCATCAGGCCAAGCAGGACAACAAAAAAAGTGGTTGTCAAGTTACCTCAACAGTTATGGCTCCATCCATTTTCTCAGATAATGATGTCCAAGGTAAAAGAAACTTAATTATCTTTAAGAATCACATTATTCTGCTCAGATTTATTTCAAAATATCAATGCATTGAAAGTTCTACCACATAGAGTATTACTCACAACACAACTACAGCAGTTTTCCTGTTCCCTTACAAAGGTTCAATTAAATTATGTGTCAAAGTTTCATGATACAATTAATCCAGTAAGACTTGATCTGCTGCCAAAAGGCCTGGCCTTTTCCCCTCTGCCTGCCAGCACAGCCTGCAGCCCCTCCTGCCACTTGCAGTCTCACAGGCAGCTCTGGGTTTGGGCAGCAAGAATACACACTATTGGACAAGCAACATCAGTATGCAGAGACAAACACAGCCTGCTTACAAGTAAATTAGTACTTCCTGCTGGTAAAATTAGGGTTTTATACATGTAAAAGATGTAAGGCCTCAAACCTCTCATGCTACCCTAGTATTAATTTATAGTTATAAATTCATTTATTCATGTACATTACCAGCACTTTTTAAAGAAACAGAAAATTAAACCTGAAATGCATATCTATCTGTCCTTCTACCCTGTTTTGGAAGAGGAACTTCATAAAAATAATTTGAAATTGAGCAGTACAGAAGCACTGGTAATTGGCTCGTGAAGATATGTCAACATAGATCCCAAAATGCCTCTCACATAGTCACCCCACCTTTTCTTTTCTCTTTTAAAAATACAGTCACTTTTTGGCAGGGACATAAACATTAGGACATACCTCATACAAAGTTTAGGTACCCAACAAAATGCAAAATGAGGCAGTTCATACAGCAGCAAGATGGCTATTTTGACCTGGTCCTTGTCAAACCTCACAGCCTGCTGCTTCCCAGGGAGCTCCCACACTGAATTCACACACAGCCACCCCCAGCATGGAGCCTGCAGCCCCCCTACAGTGGGATGGGGTCCAGGGCAGCCCCTCGGGGCTCCCCAGGAGCACTGCTGGGGCCCAGCCCGCAGACCCTGCACGGACAGGCTGCCCAAAAGGTACAAAACACAAGAGGTAGAAAGTATTGAGCCCTGGCTGGCACAGCTCTACCCAGGAGCCTTTCAGGGCCTTCCCCCACAGCCTCACCCACCTGCTCAGCTTCCCCACTGGAAGCACCAAGCCCAGCACAGGTAGCCAGGGGACACCCCCTGCATCACAGGGGACCAAGGGGACCACCTCGCTACCACAGCACTGCCCTCAGCCTTTGCACTACAGAGGAACAATTCCAGCAAAGAGTTCTCCCATCCACCACTTTCCCAAATCAGGAACCTGAGAAGAACAAAAAGGAGCTCAGCTCTGTACTCACCACAGCAGAGACACAACTGCTGCCCTCTCCCTTCAGCCACACACCCAAATACTCCCCACCAAGCTCATCACTCTGCAGAGCTACAGCTGGAGGGGGCACAAGGAGCCTGCCCAGGAGCTCAGTGGCAGCTGGAACTCCACCTCTGCACCTGGCAGACCCGGTGAAATGCATCCCACTGATAGATTTGAAGCTCTTTAGAGAAACAAAGTGGTGGAGAAGCCCTGTGGTGGTGTGTGACCAAAGAGCGGACTCACTAATGCTGTCAGGAAAACCAGCTGCAAAAAGTCACCGAAATTACCACCAGCTTCACCAGGTGTGATTAGGTGGCAAAAACATTCAGTCTTTTTGTCTGTAAATTACTGCATGCCTTGTAGAAATACAAAACCCAAATATTTAAGGCCTGCGAGGGAAGGGAAATGCACAAAAAGGAGGTGAGGGTCAAAGTCGTGCCAGTGCAGTGAGTGTGTGAGGCTGCAGGTGCCTTGGCAGTGCCAGCTGGCATGAGTGACCTGCTCCAGGAGTGTGAGACTGGGACCGGCCTCCCAGGCAGGTGCAGGGATGGTCGGATGCAAGGAGGAGGTTTCTATGGATTGGAAAGAGTCTCCACAGGGATTGTTACAGCCCTAAGAGCGCTAGTGCTGCTGGATGGGAAAGCAGGATGGAGAAAAGGAGAGATTCTACAAAGCCCTGGTGGGCAGAGGGGGGATTTGTTTTCAACCTCTTTAATCTTTTTGTATCATTAAATAGTTACAGGCTCATGTTTATTTTCCTTGGCTGCTAACACAGGCTGGCTTCATCTCTGAAGCACATGTGTGCTCATCTTCAAGGAAATGGCGAGCAGGGCACTCTGCAGCCTCCACTGCACTTTGTTACACCAGCTATTGACACACATGGGAACACTTCTAACCACAATACAACTTGTGGGGATATAGTAAATAAACACTCATTTAAGAATAAGCCTAGGCGAGACCTAAACCAGAATGTGTGTCATTTATTCAGAGTAACGACTACATATAGATTCAATTAATTTCTAATTATGTTTCAGTGTTAAAAAATACACACTATACAAAAACTGTTCCTCACTGGAATAATTTGTTCAGCTCTTAGCTAAATTTCAGTAACACCCATTTTTGTAGCAGACAGAAAATCAGCTCTAGCTGATAAAACGACTCAGGTGAGCTCCCCTAAGTCACTACAATATACATTTTATTCTTTGTAGAATAGGTTTATCTGAAGATACTACCTCTCTATACAGCTGAAGCCAAAAATGGAAACAGAAAGGTTTGTCAAAGTCTCATGTTGGCAAACTTTGTTTGTAAAAGGTTCAGTGGAATGTAACAAAGAAAGAAAGTACCATGGCATGCAGAAACGTGTAAACTGAGGAGAGAAGGGTTTCTAGTTCAGTCTAACATTTATATCTGCCTTCATGCCAGGTTAGGCCGCCTTTCACTTACATATCAGTAAATGGTTAAATGCAAATATTTAAAGTTAGTATAAAAAGCATCAACTTACTTTAATTGCCTGCCTCCCCTCTGAATTTGGACTGTTGTCCAAATATACTATACTGTCAAACAGTGTAACCCACTACTTTTTATCTATATAGATGGAAAAATCTTTAACAAACTAGCACACACACTTTAAATTTTTTCCTTAAAATAATTCTGAGAAGTAAATTCCCCCTCCTATGTCAGATACTAGTTCTTGAAATATGCTGAGTTGTAGGAACTACTGTAGTTTAAACACAGTTTTGTTTATAGTGCTTGCAGAGCAATGCATGTACAGACGAGCTAATTAGGCAAGGATTTTGTCCCTTTATTTTTATAATTCCAGTTTTAGGAGCAGAGCATTTGATTTATTACATGAAGGTATTTTTATAGCCTCAAGTACTACTGCTCTTTAGGACATAGGGAACATCACAGCCCATTTAATTTACACAGGAGATGTTAGTACTATTTAATGGCATGTAAACATTTTATAAGGTAAGCTCAAATAACAGGAGATTTTTTTTTTATTTTTAATATACTTCAGCAAAAAGGTTCACAAATGGATTTTCATTCTGCTTTATTGGACCAATCTCTGTTATTGCATCAGAAGTGAATCGAGTTTTAAAAGGTGTTAAGAGTTTTCAATATATTTTGTGACACTGAACAGAATCACAAAGTATACATAAAACAACCAATGCGTGAATTAATTCCAGAACTACTGTAACTGCACACCCTCAAATCATATGTAATTGTCTGACTTTGAGCAATAATTGCAGTGTACTATAGATAATATTTTCATTCTGCTTCTAACAATACAATTTTACACATTCCTAGATAGAAATATTTCAAAGATACTTCACCATCATTATTACTATTCCTTTTGCACAACAGAATTTTTAAGTAGTGACAATATCTTTTCTTAGACCAATTGATAAAGTTGAAAATGGGTAGTTTAAAAGGATAGTACCAAAAAGGAATTTCTTTTTACTACACACATTCCCACACATTACTTTTACACCATGATTACTGCAATAATGTTGTTTATTATTTTAATCCAGAATAAACTCATGTGCTAGCATTTATAAATATTGAGATATTCTTTTCCTGCAATATTTACATAATAAAAAGACAATGTAAAGATCAGAACTATTGCCTGGTTTTCAAAGGAATTATTTTATGGGTTTTTTTGTTAAAGCTTGACAGGGAAAAGGATGAAGTAGATTGCAGTAGGAATAACTAAGAGATGAATCTAGGTTATCTGGATATCACTTCATTTTGGGGAGAGAAAGGTAAGACAATACCAAATAATTTAGATATCTACTGGTGTGACTGTATTTTTTCATCTTCTGTGTACTGTATGGGTAAGTAAGATGAAGACTGCACTCTATTTTCTGGTGTTTGTTATTAAAAGCATGGAAAATCTGTAAACCCTTGTATAGCAAATCAGAATAATAACTGAATTAAAAAGAAATCTGCCCCAGTCCCATACTGTGTTTTTTTGTAATGCAGAAGAGAGATCTTATTTCTTGGAAGACTAAGAAAAAGGACTGCAAGTTCTGGTCCTTTCATACATGCCATGTCCTTTCCACTGGGAATGATGTGTTTTCAGTTGTTGTTCTGTTGTGCTGTAACATGAGTAAATGGTCTGACTTTGGGAAAACATTCAATAAAGAAAAAGTATTATTATCTCATACGGACACAAGGCAAAATGAAATAATTGCATCAACACCAGTTTGGTTTAAACAACATGCCTAAAAACCTACTGAAGTGAAAGTGCTGTAAATACAAGTGTTGAATATTAACTTTATGAGGTGCTTAACTGCACTGGATTGTAATGAATTATCTAGTTCTAGTGATGCTTTGACACATTTCAAATGAGAACCATAAGGAGTTAACTTACAGTCTTTAGTCCCTTTCAATATGTTCAGTGACAATATAAGATCCCATTCATTTCCCAAGACAATGCCATTTTCAATAACATTTCATCGTAAAAGTTATGAGCATTTCTCCACCTAAAAATGTTTCTGTTAGGAAAAAATACTAGTACAACAGAACACTTCCATATACAACAGTCATCTCATTTGTCAAGTGATTCATTATAAAAATCACACTCAAGTGTATCTGTTCTGCTCTTGGATTCTACTTTTCTCAGCAGTTACTGTACAGTCTCCTCATTCTATGTTTCCTCCACCTCTAAATTTGCATGTCAGGGATACAAGGATTGGCAAAGAATTTTTCTAGCTGTTTCACCAAATACTCAGTGCCTATATATGACAATTCAAAGAGAAAATACTACACAGCTCCAATGTCTGCATGTACTTCTCTCGATAACTAAGGAAAGAACTTAAAATTATGTATTCTTTAAACAGTGGAGGATTTTAAATTTACAGTAATATCCTACTCTTACATTTTACAGTATGGATGGGTTTTATATAGGAATAAGCTGTGCTTTCTTGTCCACCTTCATGAATTCATATCTAAATAACATCTTCCCTCCTGCCATCAGGTGTGATAAAACTCGTTCTATCATACAAAACTTCCCTATTACACCCTTAGCAAAGAATCAAAGATGGTCAAATGTCTGCTGATGGGGAAAGTCTCTTGTTTAAATTCCTTGGTTGCCCTTCACCTGTGTCAGTGCTCGAGCCAGCTCAGCAGCAGAGCAGGCGTGGCAGTGGAAGGCTGAGAACAGCCACGGCCTGTGCATGACTTAGCACAGGGAGCAGCACCCCCTGGGAAGGGGGTGATGACAGTCTGGGGGACTCACTGCACTCTTCAGCTTGGCAGCACCTCATCAGCTGCACCTCAGCTGGGCTGAAGGAGCCTCTCTGACTGTTTGAACATGTGGACACAGACAGACTCTGCATCCCTTGACACAAAGAGCTGGCCCAGGCACACTACTCCAGAGGCTGTGTTCTGTTATTCCTGCTCACACAGAGTCATTCCTCACTCTGCAAGTAATCCTGCTGAAATGAAAACTAAGAGGTTTTCAAAGAGATTTAAGTGAGACTATTCTCATGTTTAAGTGCTTCGCTGGATGGATGCCTTAATGTTCCTATTTAGGATTGTGTCCAATATCCATTGTAATAAGAGGAAGAGAGTTCTATTGTCCTCAGTGAGCTTTGGATCAACTTCCAGTATTGTATGGTCTTTATCCAGATTATTTTCTCATTGTACAAAACTAGCTCCTTTTATATATATATATATATATATATATACACAATGAGAAGATTTTTACAGTTGAGCATAAAGATAAATGTCTGGTCTGCCAGAATTTTATTGCAAACCTGGAATTTTATCTGACTTATTTCTTTATAAAAGTTTTGAAACTATATAAATCTGGATGATAGCAAACAAACTCGAAAAGACCAGTCATACTTTCTAAACATAAACTTGGGTCTCTAGAGAGATTTGAAATTAAGACACCTCTTAATTTTCATTTTTCTGGTTATTATTCAAATTATTATTCAAATTCATAATTATTCTAGATTCCTTAAAAATTGTTAGCATAGTTAATCATTAACTGTGATTGATATCCTAAGTGTCCCAAAGAGAATGAGTGTAGTTATTCTACAGTGAGGTAACTATAGTCTGTCTACTCCAAACTGGTTATTTAAAAACCTAGATACACACAAATCTAAATATGTTATTCACAGAGTGTTTACTTCATACATGCCATTTTTCATTCATTTGTTTCCAAGCAAATAAAATAATCAGGCATCAGCATCCTGTTTTACAAGTAGCAACTTCAGATAAAGTTCCCAAAAGTTTACCAACAAATCAGTGGAGAGAAGTGGGAATAGAACCTGAATCCCTGTTGCCCAGCTCCGAGGCAGCACTGCTCCCTCTAGTTCTGTGTACATACGTCCATGCACGTGAGATGTCTGTCTGGGAAAGAAAACAACTTAAAAGAGCTGGTCGCTGTGCCCCAGCAGAGAGGTTGCTGGTGATCTTGTTTTGATAATGTCTGTGCTGCACAGACACATTGCCAAAGGCTTCTAGTGTAAAACATGTTTCATTACCAGCAGTTATGAGAGCATATCAGTTTATGGGGATGATTGTGCAGGTGGTGGTGAGTGTTATAAATATTTACGCTGCTGCAAAGGCAAACTCCCTCCTGAAGGTGTTGGAAAGAGGGTCTCTGTTCTAAAAAAAAAGTTGAAATCCTTCCTCACCTTTTTTACCTGACTTTAAATCATTGAACAGGCTTTCAGTGTCTATACACCTTGTGGCATTTTTACCAGCAGAGCTTTCCGTGTTTCCAAAGCATTCATTGGAAGCATGTCTGTGGAAACCAAATGGAAATAACTGATCACCTTTTTTCTATAATCCTGTGACAAATCATCACTGGCATGAGATTTAAAAAATACAAGTAATAGTTAAAAAATAATGGTAAAGAAAATTGCTTCCATGGAATAATGCTGCTCCCTGATGCTTGCTCACATCACTAGTGGTGTTTGCACAAAAGATTTAACTTGCATCTTAAATGCACTTCCTGAATTGAGCCTAGTTTTCTTTGACGTAACTTGTTCCTTTGAATCACTTCAGCTTTTAGAGTTACATAGCCAACCTCTGAGCCCAATGTTTGCAGAGTAAGCTGGAACATATAAAATTTCATAAAGATGCAGATAACTTTTTGGACACTTTTTAGAATCATCAGTTTTTTTAACCAGCCAAGAATCACACTCCTGAGTGAGGCTTACATTGTCCTTCGATGGATTTTAAATGGCAGCATGAGGTCCACTTAGACACTTTTGTTATTTTCTAGTTTATTCTCAAACCCTGCAGCAGCAACGTAGGGAAATCTTGTAACTGAAGTCGACAGGAAAAAAAAATCAGGAAATGTTTGCAATTTTGGTTCACTATAATTCATTTTAAGAACACAAATTCCCTTTCTTTGTGCGCATAAATGTCATGTGAAAGGCACATAAAAGTTTAGTCAAAAGGGCCCTATTAAAAGCAACAGTGACATTAAGCATGAGCAATGAATAAAATGTATAATTTCAGAATCATGGAAACACATGGTTTCATTAGAGTGGCGTGTGGTGGTTCTCTCCCGTGTCTCTGAAGAGTTGGTATTGATCTGACTATGAGGCTGTGACAATAAAACTGTACTCTATTGACTGCAGCTGCAGGGTCTCCAAATATTATTTATTGAGGCAAGCAGAACAGCAAAGCAAAAGCACTGCCCCAGTAATAAGTGGTAATTGCTGGGAAGTGAGGCATTGCACTCCCTATTGACCCTTGCATCCTGAAATTTCGATGGATTATATTTAACTCCATTAGGATTGCCATTATCAAATTACATAAACCACATTACAGAACAACCGGCATCAGTTTAGATCATTGATTTTCGATTATACTGATCTTCTGTATGATTCAGAAGTAGCTTCTATTACCAGTGATATGATATCAGTGTTGATCAGTAGGGGTGGAAGTACTGCTTTATTACAATGAGATAAATAGCACTGCAGGAAAAAAAAAAAAAAAAGTAACTATTTCCACTAACAGATTGGAGGATGAAATTATTCCTGTAAATAAAATGTTTGTAGATTGAAAATTGATAGCAAAAAATTTACATACATTTCTAAAGGCCCTGATACTTCCTCACTTTTGTGTTAAAGACATTAGACCTTTTCTGTTCTCACTCTATACAGAACAATGAATTACCAGCTATAATGCCAAGTTTCTGGCATCCAAAATGTGGTTCCTTTTTGAGAAAATATAATCAAATGGAGTAGATGAATACTGCGTACTTAAACAGTTACCACTGAGGTGCATTAATATGAACTTCACTCATTGAAATTTGGCATGTTCTCAAGGAACTTAAGTTAGCAAGGGTCTATCATATTCTTCTCCTCTTTGACCACAGTGGCTTCCCATGGAACTGAACTATTTCCTGACCTCTAAGGCTCAGGCAGTTGTGATGTATCCCTTACAAGTCTAACTCAAAGAAGATCCAATTTGTTATAGCACTTAGCTAAAGTTGTTAGAAAGTCATGAATTTAGCTCCAGGGACTGCTAGTTCATACACTGGTAGCTGGACTGGGGAGACAGCCATTGCACTCCCTAATTTTATTCTCAGCATTACAGTGAGTATAATGTGTACTGGAAAAGGTATCGTCTTTTCCATTCCAGTTATGTTTTCAAAGATGTTACATTTTATTTGTGGGTTTAAACTGTCCATTGCTAGGACTAGAAGAAGCAGTTCAAAGTCTCAAAGGAAAAGAAAAGTCTGAAAAGAAAAAAATAATGAAGGCTTTAAGAGGCAGAGATAAGAGACTCACTATTTATATAAGTGGTGATTAAAAGTCTCTCTCAAAAACTCACTCATTAATTTCCATTAGAATTCAATGTGAAGATTAGTTTCCAATACTAATTATTCCAGCTTGTAATCCTCTTCCTTTTTCATGACATCAAATAAATGTGGCAACAAAATTTACTGGTATTCTGCAACACTCAAAAGGTTCTGCTTAGCTGGAAAATTCATCTTCAGTGTAGACCTGTAACTCACGTTATGTAAACATGTAAAATTCTCTCATAAATTAATGTCTGAAAACTGAAGATGTATGAGAACAGAATAAACAGAAGAAAGATGTCTATTATTTTGAAGAGCCTTAGAATTCCTATATTTTAGTAAACAAATCCTAAGAAGCATAAAAATAGATGGATTGAATGACGCAACAATGGAAAAAGTTCTTTGAATGGCAACAGGAGACACTGTAGAGTTGTCATCGCCTGAAATCGGCTAGGCGAGAAATGGCCCCAAAAGACAGGAAGATGAAATTCTAAGAAAGTTTCAGAACATTTTCATTGCAAGGACATTAAGACTTCATCCATCTGTATTTCTGATTTTAGCCATACATGTAAAACCAGGGTAAGAAAAATAGAGGATTTTTTAATTTATTTTCAGTCATCTCACTTCACAGTAGGAAGCTCTCTACTGCTAAATTCTCTTTCCTTGTGAGCACCAATATTATTGTTAGGTCACAGACCCATCCCTGTTAAATAAAATTCTTGGTAAAGTATATTTCTCCGATTCATTAAACTTTACATTGAATTTAGCAAACAATTTAGTAATCATGGTTTCTAATATGTAGAGAACAGCTGAGCAGAATGTCAGGAAAACCACAGTGCACAGACTGTTTGGTCATAAATGTCTCTCCCAGAGTAGCAAATGTCTCTGGCTGCCTCTAATGCTGTGCTGGAGTTAAATGGGTTATGAACAGTCAGGTTAATCACCGCAGTATTGTAACAGCTTTGGACCTTCTCGACACAGCAATGTTTAGCACTGACTATCATACAGAAATATGACATGTTCTGGCCTCTGCATTTTTGTTTCAGTCTTGGCATTTCAGAACTTTGATGTACTAAAATAAGGTTGCTAAGATCCTGAAGAATGGGAGTACATTTGTAATTTATAACTAAGAAACTCTTTGATACTGAATCTGTATCAAAACACTGTGGGCTTTTCAATCACTGAATCCTATCAATCAAAACCAGAAATTAATTCTGTGATTAACATTGATAGGAAAAAGTTACGTAAGATAGGCCTGACGTATTGACTAACATGGAACAAGAAGACATATTTCGTCTTCAAGGCACTGTACAAAAATGTGGAGTCCACTTTTGTCTTGTCTTAACAGAAAATGTCTTTAACAATAATGTCAGAAGTGATGGAGGGAACACAAGTCTCAGGAAATAGAATGTATATGTATATATATGTATACATGCTCACATATATTACATAAATATATGCCTCTGATTGTGATTTACATTGTTTTCTTCAGAATTCAACAGTATTAAAATATTTTGGTTTTTCTGCTTTTAGATGTGCCTATTTTCATCCTTTGAAAGTACACCAATTTCAAAATTTGAAATATAAACCTTATCTCAGGGGCACAATTATTGCAAAACCAAACATCTACTTTTGATTTCTTGCATATTGATTTCCATAACCATCCAGTACTGCAGGACCATTTCTTCTTTTCAAAGAGAAGGCTGACACTCTGGTTAAGCTCCAAGACTGGTATTCCATTTCCTGCTCCCCCACAGGCCTCTTTTGTGATTTTGCCAATTCACATAGGCACTTTGTACTTTAATTTCCCCTCACTGTTAACAGAGACAGTAGTACCTTCTTATATCACACTTATGTCTTGGGAAATGTTAGGACTGCGAGATATGAAAACACAGGTCCTATAAAATGTTTCATAGAGTGTGACAGATGTGTTTTTAAAGAGTACCTTGCATAAGAAGACTCTTTTTGGAGAACATAAAGAACAGTTGTATTTATCCAATGTGTTCCCCTTTCATAATATGAACTATCCCCTCAAAGATAGAAACAAATAAATATTGAGTAGGACAGCATAAGGTAGGAATTTTAGAGTGCAATGACAGCAGAAAAAATAATATGGGGTAAATTAATTCACCTTTTTTCCATTATTCAGAAAAAAATTGGCATTTCTTGACACATTTGCTACAAGCACAATGCTTCTTAATTATTACTTTTACTACGGGCTTTTTTTTTCTTTTTTTCTAACATTAAGAAAAGGATTAGGAGTAGAAACTTTGCCATTGGAAGAGACTGCTAAAGAAAATCCTACCTAGTTTGTCCTTGCAAAGTGATTTGATGAGAGAAGATTGCAATGCTACCTCTGACAGAGTCAGCTTTGAGGACTACATTCACCCTTCTATGCAGCAGGATTTATTTATATATCCTTTGAGCCCTGCTTGAACACCTCCCAGTATACAGAGCAAAGAGGGAACTATGGAAGAACAAACTGTCCATCATTTAAGCCTATTGATCCACATCAGTCTTGTAGAATTAGTAGCTCCGTCAAGAGCAACATGATTTCCAAAGGTGTCTGTTCCATCTTCTAGAACACAGATCTAAAGAAGTGCTGCGTGCACATACACACTGCCTTTCACAGTCATCTTGTCTGATGCCACCTACCACCACACATTAATTTGCAATTGTGGCACTCATTCAAGAAGTTATTTCACAAGTCATATCTCAAATCATGTTTCCCAAGTATGATGTTCTCCTAATTATTTTTTTTTTTAGAGTAGCAAATAAATGCAATGTTATCTACTCTCATGACCTTTGTCACTGGTAAAACCCCATCATATCAGGCTTATTTTTTGTAGTATGAATGCTCAGATCCAGGAGCTAAATTACATATTTATAATGAGAGATGAAAAAAATGCAGAGAACTCCTAAACATTTTAGAAAACACTACTGCCTTGTTTCTACGGTACTTAAATAGCTACCTATTAAAAGGGAGAAATTTGATTTTGAAAGAAGTTACTACTACCTGGTAACAGACTAGAAAAAGGGAAACTGTTTTCATTTCATGGCTAGATTAAAATCTAACAAAATATAACTATCTCATAAAGAGCTGTTTACTATTTTATAACTCAAAAAATTTTCAAAGTGATGTCACATTTATTCACTTGCATATATTTCACTAGTGTCCAGATTGTTCTTCATTTAAAAGCTTTCTCTAAAACAAAATGTTAGCTAATATCTTATTTATTCACATACCATTTAGCGTCACTGAGTAAAAAAGATAAACATTTACATTCCAGCCACATTTTGGTAAAATAACTGTTGGGCTACCCAAGCAGGCGCCATTTGAAATAAGTTGTAGGGTATAGCAAGAAAGACTGAGGGAGACACCACGTACTAGGGGCAAATAGTAGAAAATACAGCAATAGACTGGTACTGGGCAATGTAATTTTTAAGCAGATATTTTCTTTTCTGAGTGTGATGGCTGGCAAAGTGTGTGAAGTGCCTGCTAGTTGAGGTATCTGAGAATTAGCAGCTAGGAGGACTGGAGATGTCAAGGGGAGGTTCATCATGACTAGAGTTGGATTTGGGATTTCATCAACATTCAGGAAAAGCTACTGGTTCTAGGTCCTATATTTTCACTCCCTTCAGGAATAATACAGCCATTGTGCTGAGCTGCACTAAGACAAGGGAATGGACACTGGACAAAGTGTCCATATAGATGTGCTGAAAGGAAGAATTAATTATTTGAATTCCTAATGCTTCTTGCCTAATAGCCAGGTTACATCAACCTAGTGTTCCCCCCAAGTGTGTAATTATCCTTACACTACATTGCCTAGAGGCACACACTTTCTCTTGTGAGTAAGAAACATTTTTAGAGTTCCTGTACTTCTCTACTGGAGCTTAAATCCATGGTGTGCAGCTTTTCTTAAAAAAAAGAACTGTTTCCCAGAGCTGCTCCCAGATGGCATGATAAAGCATTTCTAACGTGGGCTTGTGTACTCCCAAAGATTATCCACAGAGATGGCATGCAATATCCCAGTCTGAGAGTAACAAGACTGGTGCTAATTTTCTGTCTGGGGGTGGAAGGTTATTTAAAGAGCAGACACTCATGTGGCAGGGTTGTTTGGTTTCTGGTGTCCTTCCTATGGGGTGCTCTTCAGAATTATCTGGTGTCATCGAAGTGCTTGACAGGCCTTTCAAGCAAATATAATGACATTATTTGTTCTGTGGTAGTTTAGAACAAGAGGGTGTGGTTTACAGTGGTTGGGTGTAGTAGCAAGGGATAGCATTGCCAGTTCAGCTGCTGCCTGACATGCAAAGTGACTGACTACTAGGGAATGCATCTCAAGGGAGAAGGGAGGGAAGCAGGCAAGGGGAAGTTTTCTTTTTGGAGATGTGAGACATGAACAGGAAAAATGTACTATTCTGCTGTCATCCTACACTGCTTCTTGAATACTTGATCCTGCTGTTTTCTGTGCTGATACTCCACTAAGCATAAAGAAATGCTATTCAATTCAGACTTCATTAGGTAACATGGGAATCTACACCATCATACTATGTCATGAAATTGTTGGACTCAATGTGGGTATGTAAAAAGCTGCTAGCATTAGAGATAACATCAGCTGGCTCTAGATAAAGCAGCCTGCCCCAGGGGGAGGGGGCTGGGAGGGTGGGAAGGGCACTGGAATCAGTGCTTTGAGCATCTTCACTGAAGCAAAATCTTTGCCAAATCACATCATTTTGTTTCTCTCGGAATAAAGATTTCTGTGGTAGAATTAGTCCGGCACGATAGTTTGGGGGTTATTTATAATATGCAGAAATGTTTTAAAACTCCTTGTTTTCTATTCTGCTATTCAAATTCTGCTTCCAAAATCACAAACACTGCACATAGAGCACGCAACACGATGTACGTGTCCTGAGCCACAGTGAGAACCTCTTAATTTAAACTTATTTGCCCTATTCAAGTGATTCAGCATGTAATTAAACTCTATCACATTACAAAAATTAGCTACAGATCATCATTTGTTACCAGTGTGACTCACAGGGGCTAAGGCTGCTTAATATTCTAGTTGGCAGCAAAATGTTTGAGGGCAGAATCCAGATCAATACACACAATTTTTTTCAATCTTCCCTGTGGTAGTGGTGTTGTACATTTTGGCATCTCTGCCTTGCCAACTGTAATGAAAGAAATTGTCATTCAAAATAAGACCAATTAAAAACTGATGTCCTTAAAAAAATAGCACTGCAGCCTTTTTTTTCTTTTGGATCCACCATGTTCAGCAGACCACCATGGCATGAATTGGCATTAATATGTCATTTCCCTTTCCTGTTATCACAATATAAAAGACCTTAGCTCTGACCTTTCTATCAAAACATCCTTTGTTTAGAATGAAAGCTATTCACTGTTAGACCCTTATCTATAGAGCTTAGCCAGCGGATCAAATCCAAAGAGCAGAATTCGTTTACTTTGTATTAAATGAGCTCAGTTAAGAAGTTTCAATTTTGGCAGAAAGGTGCATTAATCACAAGGAAAAGAACAGATCTCACTTTTCACAGCTTCTGGTTTACTTTCAATACAGTTACACAGTAAGGCTTTTGTTCCTTAAAAGTAGCACTGTATTTAAATACAGTAAATATAACAAAATTACCTTCTTAAAATTACACTAGAGTTCCTACAGTACAGGATGTCCATAATGACCTCAGTGTTGCATGACTAACTTTACAGCTTCAAAAAGGTTCTAAATTAGTTTGGACAGATGGGTTTTATCCAGAGGAAATCAATGAGTTTTTTGTGAGTCTGACTTAATTTTTATGCAACCAGTACTTTGAGATGAAATTAAAATATGTATAAAAAACATATTAAAGTTTCCCTTGGGTCCATAGCTGTTTGTACATTTACAAGGTGTTAAAGAGATGATTTAAAAACTAACTATACGAGGGATCAATGCAAGTATACTATGATTTATGGTCTTTCATGACATTTTTGACACTTCTGGCCTAATGTCTTATGTGTTTTGAACCACTAATTATCTTTTAATTCATAAGGGTTTGGTGAGATTTTATAAGTGTAATATAATATATAGAGTTGTATCACATGGAAAGTTTTAGAAAAAACCCACACTTTACAAGTGTAAATAAAGATGTGCTGCACCAGTTAAAAATCCACTTGATTGCAGTACTTCCAAATGGGGAGAGGTTCCCCATCTGCCAACAAAACTGTCTGATTTTTAACTTGCTGGTCATTATTGAGGGTCAAAATCTGTGTAGGAAATCAAAAGGCATGGAGTTGGTGCTCTGACTGTGTAAGATCATATCCAACTCAAAGATTTAGCGGCCTGATCAGCTGGGATTTCATCATCTCCAGGACTATAAAACAGTAGCAAAAACTGCAGCAACCACTTGTTGTTCAATGATGAACAACATGAGTCCCATTTTTTTGAAATTTGTGGATTTCAATCTGTGAGCCATGTTTTTGGTGTCTTGTAACAACTGGGAAAAAATTCAGGAGACAGGAAGACAAGGAGCACAGAGCATTTAGAAAATCACAGATATCCAGGGAGAGTAACTCCAGTTATCAAGAATCTAAACAAAGTATTCTTCCTCTTCTACATTTCGCCTAGTTTTGTGGTAATTACTGATAATGATTGGTGTGATCACTCTGCTGTATCTTATCAAGGCATCCTCTTTTCCACAGTATGTCATATAATAGATACTACTCCAAAACACCAATAATGTTTTGTCTTCAGTGAAGTAAAATCTATCTTATCACTGTTCTAGATCCTCTAGCATGTATGCTTACAGTGGAGAATAAAAAAGAGAAAAACAATCCTCTGAAAACATTTTCAAAAAATTGTTGTCTTTCAACAGATTGTAAATTTTGTACTTTCCTCTTTAAAGGTCATTCTTTGGCATTGATCAAATCTTAACATTGAGAACTTCCTCTTAAGCTCTTCTGGCAAGGCTAAGATATACATGACACTTAGCACAGTATAAGCATGAAAACCAAGACTTTAGATATTGCACTGACAGACCCTGAATATATCCAGGAAACTGAAGGTTGGTTAGAGTTCCTGAAAACAGACATGGAATTTGCAGCAGGCCAAGACATCTTCTGTCAGCCCCAAGAATGAGAAAAGAGAAACTCATGACTCTGACAGACCGACAGACTCTTCTAAAGGTTGTGGCCTTAAATTAACTTACCCCAACCTTAAATAGTGGACATACAGTCCAAAAAGTCGTTGTCTCTATAAAAAGCAGGTTTTAGTTTAATAACCTGGGTCTCAGTTCTGCATGATCCAGTACACTGACAGTAGAAGACTTCTCTCTACATGTCTAGGTTTCAGAAAATTCCTCTTGAAATATGTTTTTTTTTTTTCCATTAAAGGTCAGTAATTCAAGGCAAACTGAAAGCACAGAACATGAAAAATGTCCTGCAGCAGGAAAAAGAAAATATATATAATAATACCAGTCAGATGTAGATACACAGGAACAAGAGAGAAAGCAATGCTCTAAAATATGAGAGCTCATTACCTTTCCTCTTCTTGTGGGTTTCTACATCTTAACTCATTGTTAAGGTCCTCCTTTTATCCATTTTGGGGTCTGTGATCATGATTTCATCCTGCTAGCTCCTGGTCCCGGACACAGAGGAAAACAAAAACATAAAATCCAGACCCTTTTACCAAATATGAAGAAGACAGCAGTGGTGTTAGAGCAAGGAACAGAGAGCTTCGGAGGACTGAGATGTTCAACAAGCTCTTGAACACCCTTTCTCCTATTCTCAACATTCTTCTCTGAGGACAAAGATCATCGCACAATTAAATCAGCTGAGTCATGCAGTTTAGTGAGCTGGATTAGATTCTTTCTGCTTCTTTTTCTTATGAAAAAGTCTCTTGGAAGTCATGAAGTTATCAAGCCTTGAACTCTGTGCACTTTCAATTCCACATCACAGCTTCTGTTCAGCTCTTTGCTGATTTCAATGTGTGTGTTCTTTTGTATGGCTGCTGATAAATATTTCCTTTAATTCTTCCCACCTACCGACTGCATACAGCAGTACCTTTTCGACTCTTAACCACTGGAAAAATCTGAATATAAACATATTGGTATTGGGTATTTTTAACAACATATGCAGACGAAAGTTTAATATCTTTAAATGCATAGTATACTTGCATGTGTAACCCGGAAACCTTCTAGTGAAATGAATCATGCTACTGTGTATCAAAAAACTATGTAGAGGATGGATTGAAATTTCTCTATTCCATAAGGATAATGCAAGCAACATAACACCCTGGAAAACACTGCAATTAGATTCTAAATTACTTTACAGACCTTAAGCACATGAATCAAGCTGAGAAATAATCTCCCCAAAACTCATTAATCAAATCAAGTATGTAACATTCTTTAACTAATGCTGCCCATTCCATGAAAAGTGTATACAGAAGGCTTTCTTTTTATTTCTCTCATAACTGTTCACGTGCACACTGAAGAAATATGCCCAGCATTGCTCACAGTAATTCCAGTAAAAAAGCACCATGAAAACAAACCTCTAATAAAAAGACTCATTATTAGTAGGGGTGTGAAGGAGATCATAGAAGCAAAAGTGTACAAAACTTTCTGGGTACAACTTCATAAGGAGTCACAAAAAAAGTCTGTGTGCAATCCACATAGTGCACTTCATTCAACCTAAGCCTCTCTGAGTTTCAGATTTTAAAAGAAAATAAAAACTGAAAGTGAAACCCAGCTTGAGAGCACTAGGCATTATCTTGTTTTACATCAAAACTTAACAAAACTGTGAATTTTTCTTGCTTTCAGCATGAAACTATAAATCACTTCAGGTTTTCTCAAACATTTAATTAACCTTAAGGTCAGTTCCTCAGGGTTAAATGCTGTTGTCACTGGAGAAAATGGGATTTTTGCCATTGAGTTCAGTGCAATCAAGCTTTGGCCCATAGTGAATTATTTAAGTCAGTATGAGCTTGGGAATACTGTAAGATAAAACTGAATAACTACTAAGCAAGATTAAAATAACAAATCAGGAGATATTAAATAGAATTAATTATTCATCTATGTCTATTGATTAGATTTTCCAGTTACTGAAAAATTTTAAAACGAGCAACATCTTCTCCAAATTCTTCAACATCTTAAAAATATTCCATTAGAAAGATTTACAGACCAGGCCCATTATCCAAATGTCTTTGAAGGATACCACACACAGTGGTAGGAAAAATTTATTGCAATAATGATTCAAATTTTTGGTTGAATTCAAGAGAGAAATTCTAAAGAAATGGTTTTGAAGTGGAGAGAAAGCATAATTTGGGATTTGGGTATTTCAAGCCTTAGTGCTAGCTTTTGCTGTACATGTGTCCTTGGGAATGCAGGTAGGCACTGGAAAGATTTTAGAAATTATTTTAGATAGTACTCAAACCACTGGTATGTGTCTATCTGTACCTCAGGTTCTCTGAAAGTATCAATTTTAGTCCCCAATAAGAGCCACAAAATAAATGTTGTAAAGGAACCAGGTAGGTACCAACAGACAGATATGGAAGCGATTAACACAATCAAGAGCTTTAATGGAATTCTTTATAGTGATCGTTGTGGGAATCTCAATTGAGCCTGGAGGCCCTGATTCAACAAAGTATTTAGGCTCCTAACTTCCCATTGATTTCCCATTTAAATTAATGGCAACTTTGGGCCTAAAGACTTCATTAAACTTGGGACTAAGTGATTAGGCTTTGGTGATATTTTCAGCACACTGTTTTTGATCACTTACAAAATTCTCGGAAAGGGTCACTTTGTATTAGGGATTTCCAGTTACCTGTTGGTAAATGCAAACCCACTGGTCACAGTTGTTTGGTCTCTCCACGTGTGGGGATGTTCTAGAACTTCAAAGAGTAACAGCTATGCATGCTGTTCCCTGCAGTTATACACACGTCTTCCTCCACCTGTATTTTCCAGAGCTGTCTTACAGACACCAACACAGTAACAGAAGGGTATGAAGTTTTACAGCTTGACAAAAAATTATGAAAGAAGTGCAAATGTAGTCCTTGGCTGTTGAAACTGAGGCCTGAACCAAAGTTATCAGAGCTCTGCATGAAAAGAACACTGGAAGGGGACTCCAAGGCTGTTACAACATTGTGCCTGTGTCTATGACAGGAGCAGGAAGATAGCCCTGGACTGAGAATGCAGCTTGTTCTGTGGAAATCTACGCATACATATTTCATTTTGAAATATTTGATTATATTTTCCATATACATAGTTAAAATTATTAAAGATTAATTCACTCCTAAATTTTCATATCCATTTCTACTTCCTGTGCATGTTTTTGACCAAATACAAACATACTGTATTTGTACTGTACACTGTGTTTACCTACTAAATAATATTATACTCCCCAAAAAAATAAAACAGCATATGTACACTAAACAAGAAAGTGGTTGAGTTTTTTTATCTTTCACTGTAGAGTAAATATGCTAACAGAGCTCACTCTTGAGACAAACATAGCTGACTGTTCAAATCCTGCATTCCTAATGGGTTATAATTCAATGTGATAGCTATGATTTTTGACATTATGGGACCTGGTTCAGATCATAGAGGGTATACAAATCAACTAATATAGATTAGATGCTATGGTGGTCCATAACTGTTAAATGGGGTCATGATTTCTAACTAGCTAATAGACTCTTATGTACTAAATTATTTCATGGAATTCAGTACCGTATATTCATCATAAGATGGACATGAATAATAGGGAATTAATTTCAAAATTCTTCCCTCTTCTTGTTCTGGTTTGGATGCATTGTTACTAAGACAAATTACTTAGCCAGTCTTCAGTTGTAATGGTACTAATATTTTTAATTAGCAGTGGACTCTGCACGGCAAGTTACTATTCTAAGGGGGAATGAAAAGAAAATACTGGGATTTTAGTTTCCTTAACTGGTTAGAAAAAACAAGTGTTCATATTGTATCACAAAAACTTGTTTCTACTCAACAATGACTTCCCACATAATCAGCCTCTTCTTTTGAGGCAGTCATGTGAGAGCAATTTGACATCCTAATACACACAGGGAATTAGGGTTCTGAGTAACAAAGAATATCTTCGATGTCAGTGGACTTTTTATATGAAGCTTGGAGAACAGAGTTCTGTTCTGACACATTCAAAATTAGCAACAGACTTATTTTCAAGAAATTAAGCCATTATAAAAGGCTATATTATTATCAACCATCCAATTTCATAACTCTACTTGAAAAAAGGGTGTAATATCTTCAGATGTGTTGGGAGGCAAGGTCTTTGACCATTGAAAGGTTCCTGTTCCCTCTTCTTTACATAGAGTAGCCAGAGCAGTTATATGTGCAGTGGTTTGGAAGAGAGACCCCTTAGAGAAAGCATGACACATATAGGCAGGTAAAGACAAATACCCACAGAGACTTGAAGGGAAAAGTCTAAATGCTTTTCTACATGGAAATCCAATTCTGACAGACTTGTTATAAAGTCAGACAATCTTCTGTATCACATCAATAGCCTAATTTCTCATGCTAAACCTGAGATTTGGTAGGTAAATGTTGAAGCCCAGTAACACTTTCAGGGACGGATAAACATTATATATGTACTTGAAAGAGTTAACTGGCTGTAGAACACTTGGGAGGTCTATAATGTCCCTGATAAGACTGTACAACACCTATTAATAGTGATGGAAATTAGAAGTGTGCCTTGACAAGAAAAACAGACTTCTCTATGCTTATATGCTTGAAAACTATGGAAATGCCAGAAAGTCATGCTGACAGCTAAAAGCTCAGCACTATCACATTAGATCTCCTCTGAATGACCTCAGTACCAGGATAAGTATTGCCTGCCAGTACTACTGAGAAAAATATTTACAGACTTTTGTTGGAGAAATGCTTTCCTGTTTAGAAAAAAACACTCTAAAAATGAATGTTGCCATGACCTGGTAAGAAGGCGGGGGAAGCAGGGACTGCTGGTTATAATTAGCTGCTCTGAAGCAGTAACTGAGATCAGCATCAAGGGGAAATAAAAGAGCAACTTGGGAGAAACAGTAGAAAAAGTTCACATTTAACTACCATTTTTGTAAATAAAGAATCAAGCTAGATGGAAGATTCTAGGAATTTTGTTGTAGCTAAATTGTTTGGGGTTTTGCTACAGCTAAATTGTCTTATTCTTGTCAGTCATTGTTAGGTTTAGGAATGACCCAGAAGGAAAATATCTCTTCAAAATATTGCATACCCATCACCTAAACAAAAGATGGAATATAGGGAGGGCAAACACGGTACCCATGAGATTTGGGTTAAACTAGTAAAACTGTTACAGATTTGGAATTCAAAGACACTGTATGATGAAAATATGCAAACTCATTTTGGATTGGTTTTGGTTATGGAAAAATAAGGCTTACTCACTGCATAGGTTTACCCAGTCCCACACATCTCTTGTTAAAATATTGATATAAATGTTGTGCCTCTCCTTCTCTCCCTCCTCATTCACACTCAGTACAAAGGTCAACATGTAGAAGACACGTGGAGTTATTTCAGCTGCTCTGCACTACCTGACATGCTCCACTAAGCGTATCCACAACTTGGCCAATGCAGTAGAATTTGCAAGAATGGGGAGGACTAGGCCCCGCCAAACACAGATTTCTAAAGTTATTCTTTCTTAAGCTGTAAAACTCAAATGCTCAAGATAAATAAACTTCTTTTGAGTTCATCATCCTGGTACTTAGGGAAGTTTAAAACTGTTCCAAAATGCAGAGACATTTCATCCTTGGTTCCAGCCCTCACCTTACTAACACACACATTAGAAAAAACTGAGGCTTTAATTTGCAAACAGAGCAGTGTTCTGCATTTGTATGTTTGCTCTGGTGTCTGAGGGGAGACTGAGAGCAGATTTGCTGGGTTTAGAAGCCTCTTTTGGACTTTGATCAGAGTGATTCACTTGAAGTTCATGAGTTTGACAAAATACCCTTTAGCTGTCCTGCATATGATTCCCTACTATTTTTTAATACAAATGTAATATTTCAAATCCATCTCTTGTGTCCTAAACCAGATTTTGTCTTAAGCAGCTGTGCTTAAATTGTAAAATCTCACCCTTGTGTCTGGTTTCACATCTGGAAACACCCAGCTAACAGTTACAACTTACTTAGAGTAATTAAATACGGTTTAAAAAAGCCAAAATTATATACATAGAATAAATTATTAAACCAGTATTTTGTTTTCCAACCAAATTTGCAGAAACTTTATAAGTAGCTGGGCTGTCCAGTTCTTTCTAAAGGTGTTGATCAAAATAAGAACATGCTGAGGAAAGTAAAGGCAAGCTTGTAAATGGGTGGGCACTGGGCAACGTTAAGCTCCCATAATTACTAGTCAGCAGTTTGCCTCCACTTTGATGTCAACTATATGCTTGCTTTTGTCTCAGAGAGGAAGAAACTTCAAAAGCTTTCATTTCAAGACAATAAAGGGCCTTGCTAATATATGTACAGACTTGAACTGCAAATGGAAACTTTTAGTGTCAAAGATAAATGTAAGTGGGTCAGGATGAAATATTCGTTTTGTGTGTTATTTGTGTAACACATCCACAAAAGATACAAATATTTATATGAGTAACATATAAGGTACAACTTATGAAAACAACAATGATGGATTTTTTTCCTGACAAATTTAAATCTGTGTCCATAATTTTTCATATATCTGATACTTTAAATATGACATAACTCTAAAAGAATTTTAAGTATGAACAATTCTACTGATTTATAAAATATATAAAGAGATGACCATAACAGCCTGTCACTTCTAATGAGAAACCATACCAACATAAATACTTCTGAAGAAGTATAAATAGCAAAATACTTTGGCAAACTAATTATTTTTAATTGAAGAATAAAGATCTGGCAATGAGAACCCACTGAGAATAAAGGACTGATATTAATGCAATTCTTTCCGATAACTGTATTAGGCTTTGGGTCTATCCTCAGATAATAAACATATTAATGATATACATTTTAGTGATTGTTTTCTTTTTTTAGATCTTGAAATGTCGGATGGAGAGTTATGAAAGAAAACCATTTGTTCACACAGCTGTACAAAGAGCCTATTTTGGTTCAACTGAACATTCACTGCACAAACTGGTATAACTGCAGAGAAAAAGGTGTCCTTCATTCATTATGAGTGGAAGAAATACTTCATTTTCAGAAAGCTGTTATAAAACCCAGAGGAACTTCCAGGGTACCATCCAGGAGAAGGTGATCTAGTAGAGGATGAACATTCCTAGGAGACAGGAAACACAAGTCCAGTCCCACCGTCTGCCTAAGAGCATTCAAAGGCAAATTTCCCTCTTCCCAGAAGAGAAACCTAAACCCCAGATTGTATATAATTCTCAACTGGGAATAAAGTAATTAAATATATATTGAGACTCTTTTCAGTGGCTGGGTTTTTCAGTCTGGCCAAACTGATTACACACAAGTGATCTGGATTCCAATCCCTCTCCCAATTAGATTTCAATCTACTTTATCTCCTGTTCATACTGTGGATTTTTTTTTGTCTACATTCATTCATGCAGCAAAAAGCAATGTCAGCTGATGTATTTCACGTAACACCACAGAGCGCCCATGATTCTCATCTGTGCATAGTTAAAAAAGTAGTGAAATTGGCCCTATCCAGGCATCCTATTAGTAAGAGTATGATTTTTCTCCAAGGAATAGTTCACACAGTGCTGATAAATCCTAATCCTGACCATTTCATAAAAGGCTTGTGTAGTATCTAATACATCAAATTGAAACATACTTTTCAGAACCACTTCTTTTTACACATCATATTTTCTCAATTGTTGCAGTCAGTTATCCTCTATTCTACCAATATATGGCTGGTTTAAATTGCTGCTGAAGACAGCTCCTGAAGAAACATTTTCTGAGATATGAAGGCAATTATCTCTTGTGAAACAGATTTGCTTTTACTTTCAAAAGTTCTTTTTTTCATGTAAAAACTCATGCCACTCCAAGGCAAACAGCAGAAGCAGCAAAACTGTTTTTCAGTAGAAAACTGTCCTTTGAGAGGATCTAAATTTCTCATGCATTTTTATTTTTACCAAGTACTTTTGTGCTCCCAGAATTATGTTAGACTTCCTAACTGCACTTACAGAGGGATTCAGGACCAGCTGTTCATGCAGTCATAGAATTGAGTACCCATTACAAAGAAAGAGAATTTAAAATCAAGGTGCCATTCAACAATGGTTCTGACTGGCCCAGACACAGCCAGATCTACATGGGCCTGAATAAACTCCACAGCAGCTGCACAGTAAAGTATAATCAAAGCTTCAGGCTCACCAGTTTTGCTTTATATGTTGTTGTGGGAAGTCTGAACTGCCTTCTCAGTGAGTTATCTGTGAAAGTTAAGAGCTTTGGTTGAGCTTTCTTAGGTCTGACAAAGCACTTCAAGTCCTCCAAGACAAAACACTTATTGATCCCAAGCATGTAAGTGCAGAGCAAACAGGAGTTGTGCTTGAAGGACTGAGCAGGGACTGTGAGGCTGGAACACAACTAGCAGAACTCTAATACAGGGACTTAGCTTGCAAACGTTTACCAGGATTTTTGCTTTCAGATTTAATGACAAATTTTAAATAGATGACAACAGGAAAGCTCTCCCACTGCAGGAACTAAACAGATTGCCACTTTTCAGAAGTCCTTTAATTGTGGCTTACTCTTGAGCCAGCTGTTGTGTTCATGCTATAAACTGGAAGAAAACAACTCTGGGGTGGACATTTAATTCTGTCTCTCTCGATAGCAAACATTAACCACTGGCCTGCTATCGGACCACCTGCAATGTGTTAGTCATTACAGAGGTCACTGTTACTGAACATTTTAAACTGTGAATAGCTTCAGTTTAAATTAGGTGTAAAAAAAGTCATTTCCTCTCAGTGATAAACTAAAACACCTGCAGCACAGCTCAAGTTTACCATGAGAGATATAAACTCTCACTCTGAAGTTGGACTGTTCAAGGACATACAAAACCACAGTTTTATAAGATAAGATCTTTCTAACCTAAATTATTATTGTGTTGCCAGATTAGGTGATTACATGCACAACTATTTCCCTAGATTGCAAGTTGCTCTTGGAACAAATGACATCTTCTGTTGTGGATGTATTACAAGACTTTTCTCCACTCATAATCTAATTTTCCTTTTTCCTCAAAAATCAAAAAAACCAAAACACAAAAACCACCCAAAACAAAAACAAACAATACAAAACCAAACCAAAGCAAAAAAAAAAAAACAAAAAAACCCACCCAAAACATTTGTTCTGTATGTTCCTTGTTCATGTTGTTCTTTATCTATAATAAAATTAGAAACATTGTGTTTTAAATCCAAACATGACCATACTGCAGCTTTCACTGCTAGAGGCACTCCCTTGTAAATTTTAAAAATGTACCTAAAAGGCTTATCTCTGTTTTATTGTACATAACATTTTCCTGGAAAACAAACACAGGGAGAGATCTGGAGCATTTATTACAAACCCAGCCTCCTGAAAGTTCTGTTTTTAAGGATTTTTATAAAAATTTGGCTGAGGAATCTAAAATTAGCTGGAGTGCTGGCCTGTAATGGCGAGGTGTTGACACCAGAATTGACACACACTCGAGGTGCGCATGCCTGTGTCCATCTTTTCCCCAGACAGAACAGGTGCCTGGAGGTGGCTGTCTTTGGAAGAGAATTTCTGAACCAACATATCTTTACACAGAATTTCTCCTCCCTCTCTGTACTTTTGTCCGCATACTGTCTTCTAGTTATGCAAACAAGCTGGACAACCAATAATGAAGCAATATTCTACATTCTGGTCTTAGTATTGTCCCACCTAGTAGTGCTGCCTTAGCGAGTGTCACTTATGAAGAAAAGCAAGGAAATGAGCACTACAGAGGTCAATTTTAAATATAGATATGAGTCACCAAGGGATGCATTTTCCTTAATGTCCCAGTATTTTTTTGCCTTCTCCTTAGTTAACTGGACTTTAGGAAATTACAACAGCTGAGGGTTTGTTTAACCACTAAATTTTCATGTATGTTTCTGTTTGTATACGATATAATTAAGACTTTTTGCCTTCCATATTCCAACCTGTTATTATCAGTCATTTCTCCAAAGACAAAATCTCTCTCCCAAGTGACACCTTCAAAACACCACAAACCTGAGCCCTGGTGTGCTAGCAGAAACAAGTGCTACAATGTGGGAACCACCTAACCTTTTCCTAGTGTCACATCAGACAGGACATTACATGGTCATTGACAGCTTTCCTGCGCCGAAGCAAGCCTGCTATGCAGATAATAAAATGCTAAAACATATTAGTAATATTCCCACTCCTTTCTCCAGTGTCTGCCAAATGAATGACCACACATTTTGTAGATAATGGTCCAGGAACCATTGCACAAGGCAGCTGCTTTTGGGAAGTCACATTTGTAGGACACAGAATGAACACTTAACTTATTTGAATATTTCCAAGCCACTCCTAATTCTCTAGATAGATACTTATAATTCCATAATATATTTACTTCTAGGAAATTTGAAATGAGTTCAAATTAAACTCATCATGTGCAAATGTCCATGCACAGGTTAAAAGAAAAACATAATTAAATAAACTTTTATGCTATTTATTTCTGGAGAAAACTTGAACCAAATCCCAACCACAGAAAACATATAATGTACCAAGGAAGAATTGGTGCACAGCACTCTCAGAGAAGCAGGCTCTCTACCCCTGGCTCATAATCAGTTTTTGGCTTGTTCTCTCAAGAACACGAAAGGCTTATTGGAAAGCCACAGACTGATAATCAAATATTTAGTACCTGCAAATGCATAAGTGGAGAGAACAATCCCAGAAGACAGTCTAGCTTTCAATCCTCTCCTTAAAGCTAGAGAATATTCTTATCTTTGAAATGCCATTGTCTTTATCTTTGAAATACTAATTCTTTTTTTTCCATTTACCTTCAGAATAAAAGCTCCCAATCCATTGCAGGAAAGCAAATTGCTCTTCCCTTACTGAAGTTGTTCCACAGTTATAATCCTCTTGCATAATATTTTCACATTAATTTTAAATTGTACGGACAAAGCATCCTAACACCTTCTGTCCGTACTATCCAGAATCTAACTCATTGCTTACTTCCACAGTTCCAATTTCTTAAATGAAATGGACACAACACAAAACTGTGACACTACAAGGAAGCTCATGAATCATCCAGCACCAAGACCTTCCTCGAGCACCTTCAGTGGCCACGTGTTCTACACTTTGTGTTATTTCTTAGTGCCCACTCTCTCTTTTGCTGTATTAGGCCTCAAGGGAACAGTGGAATGAGAACACCTCTGTGCTGCTCTCCAGCCATGAAGGAGACAGAAGCTCAGCAAGGGCAGATTTCTGTCCTAAGGCTGGGCACCTGGGCCAGTCTCTGTCAGAGTTCCTGCACAAGTGCCAGCACAGTCCCATCCCCTTAGCTCAGTGGCACTGCTGGGGGAAAGCAGTGCTTGCTGCGGGTGAGTTTGGCCAATAACAAGCTGATAGCTGGCAGTGATCAATAGCAAATATTCTTGCCTGTTGTGGGCTGGAGTCTTAAACACCATTACCAAGAATTGCTTGATTGAGGATGCTTCAAACTGCAGCTTGCAACACTAACAGGAATAAATATATACATCAAACTTGATCTTATAAACATGTGCAAGAGCTCAACATTTATCTCAATACCTAATGAACATTGTAAAAATATTATGCAGATTAATCTCTTGCTACTTCCAGAGAAAATCAAGAGCAGCAAACTGAAATCAGTGGAGATGCTCTCAGAGAATCATTTGCTTACAGCTTCGTTCTGTGGTCTTTGCAGGGCTGGTAACACTGCAATTAAGTCATTGGAATAGAGCAAGAAAAGACAGCAGCTACAAAGTGAGGCTCCATATTCCTTTAAAACAGGATTTTGTATTATCCATGACACAAGAACAACTTTAATTCAAAATTAAATGAATATATGTAAAATATTTTACTGATATTAGAGGAATGTTAATCTATAGCTAAAGTAAATCACTGAATACCAATGTGGTGCCATTGGAAACTCACATTGTTCTAAACATAAAAAGGTTGCAAAAAAACCAACCAACCAACCAACCAAAAAAAAAAATCAGCATCAAAGTATATGTTCTCTTCAGAACAGAGTGTTTCCCTAACCATGGAAATGGTTACTGTAATTGTACTCTTGAGTAAGAATGAGCCTCTGCAGGAGCTGACCCATGAAGGGCTGCAGAATACTTGAGGGCAGCAACAGTGTAAACTTATGTTGTTGTAAACATGGCCCTTAATCCATCAAAAGAAAACCATATGAATTCCATCCTTATTTATTTCTACAACAAGGCAGAGTCATCATGACATCTTTAAATACTTGGAATATTAGTGTGCTAACTCGAACTAAAAAAGGTAAAACTTGACTCCATTAGAAGAAAGTCAGGCTCTTTTTTTGGCTTATCGCTCAACAAAAAGCAGAGTTTTCTAAACACTGCATTAAAATTAATAAAATTGTTTTGAAAAGTCCTGTATTTCAATATTATTGCAGCTGCAATAATTAAGAATTTGGACACAACTTTGAGTCATGAAAATCCATCAATTTACATAGATCTAATTTACTAAAGCTGTTATATATATGCAGATTCTTTTAAAGTTTGTCTAATGGAAAAAAGTCACTTGGTTTAAACCCTGTGCATGAAGCAGTAATGCACATATACAACAAAGAGGAAAAACATATCTCAGTGTATGATACTGAAGAGCTCTTACCAAATAAATACACATCATTACTGAAGGTAAGAATAAAAATAGATTTTAATAGAGACTCTTGAATATAAAGGAAAATATATGACTGAACTGGCCATTACCAAGAGTATTATTCCATCAGTGGAATGTGGTAGTGCATATTTGTTGTAACCAGTTACAACAATTAGCTATTTCCCTGCTATTTTAGAGCAATTGAAGCAAAGATGCTCAAGGTCTGGCTTGCCCCTGCCTTGGGCCAAGCTTTTCCCTCTTCTTCACACCAGCACTGTATTCCCAGGACTGCACAGTCAGCTGGTTCTAGCAAGTGAAATGGATAAAATATAAGCATATTAAAAAAAACAAATTACTTTTGTCTGTCTCAGCTTCCCAAGCCCTATTACTTTCTTTAAAGTCAGCACACATGTAGTGGTAGGAAGAGGGCAGAACTGAACTATATGGTCTTCAACATCTGTACAAGTACATCCTAATCGTAAATTAACCTATGTATTTGTGTTCCCAGAAAAGAGGCAGGATGTCCTGGGCAGAAGTAACAGTAATATCTTCCTGAGGCCCTAGAACTCAGGTCTGTACCCATTAGCAAAAAGGAGGGAGAAGGGGGAGAATTCCAGCTCTGTTGGGCAACAGAGATTGACCAGTATGTATGTGTGGGGATGTTCATTTGCTCATATGTTCAAGGCAAATAAACACGCGTAATCCAATTTGAAGGGAGAAACCTGAGAAACAATAACATAAAGATTCTTAATGCTCTTTCCTAATAAGACATTGGACATCAGTTTGCAATGAGAAGTATGTAAATAAAATAGAATTTAAAAAAAAGAAAACCCTCACAACTTTACAGTGTCTGTGCAGAAACATCCCCATCCCATCTGGAACACCATGTCCAGCATAGACCACCTCACTGTGAGAGAGACTGGGGGAAAAGAAGGGAATTCAGAGAGGAGCAACAAAATGAGGTTAGTGAAGGCAAAGAGATTTATGAGGAAGGATTTAAAAGAGGTAACAGACTGGCCAAACAATGACTAGGTAAGGGATATGAGACATGGTAGCAGTCTATAAATATTTCAAGATATAAACACTCAAATAAGACAAAAGAATTATCTAATGATGTTCATGGGATATAACTAGGAGTTAGAAGATTAACGTAAGAAGAGAAAAATGGAGGTTAAATATCAGGAAAACTTCTTGAAAGTAAGATGCCTTAACTGGTTGAAGAAAAGAAATGATGTGCAGATCCTATGTAGGATTCAGCAAATTTTGCAACAAAATACAACAATGCACTAGCAAGTGTACCACAGATGAAATGTCTGCATTTCTGGGGAGAAGAGAACCTAAAATTCCTTTAACCTCAGAAAAATAATCTTAAATTTATTCAGTATTAATTCACATTAAAAACAAATCATCTTATTAATTTCCTAAATTCAGGTGGTGTTAACATTTCTATAGGTTAATAATTTTCAGATAATAGAATTGTTTGAAGGGGTTTTTTAATTGTTATTCCTGTAAATCTGGTGAGTAAATACATTTTGTGTATAAACAGGCACTTTTTTGCAGTCTAATTTGGAAAGTGTTTTAAATTGTAATTCATAACAAATGTTAGATAAGTGCTTAGGTTGTTTTTTCTTCTTATTTATATTCCAGCACATAAGAAAAAGATTACGGCATTATTTAGCCTGTTCTTCATAATTAAGTTGCAGTTCTTATTCTGCATTTTCCTCATTATGGCTATTCAATTCAAACAAACCTAATATTTATATTGGTATGAAATTACCTTTATAAAAATATTGATGTTCCATTCACATAACAAATGTATAATTTTAAAAATTTTTGAAGCTTCTGTTTCCCAAGATTTATATGTATTTTTATAAGATAACAAGTTCTCCCCTATAGTACTATATTTGTGTTTCTTGACTAAGACCATCAGAAAAAAAATTCACCATTCCATTAAATTCCATCTGAAATTTTCTGGTCTAATTGCAGATACTTCTCCTAAGGCTTTAACTGACCATCAGATGGGAAGTCTGTGAGTTGAAACCCAGGGTATCAATGAGCAGTGAGTTAACAAGACAGGAGAGAGGAAAATCAGCAAATATGAGCATTGGCACTACAGAAAGAGCTATTCCCTTCTGCAATTTCAGTCTTAACACCAAGGCAGTATTTGCCTTTCACTATGTGTCTGGGTACTCCAAATCAATTGGATAGAGGTTTTCTAATTTGTGTTTGCTAATTAATGCAGGATGGGTGTATGTGTGTGAATGAGTGTGCACGTGTACTTACAGATTAGACACCAAAAACTAGGAAGACTTGCAAGGAGAAATTTCTGAAAATATTTGCCAGAGTGTGCTTTCTTAGGGCCTGGGCCAAGGCAAACGGGGCTCTGTGGCTGTTGGCCATGGGAAGCTCAGCAAACTTCCTGAGCGAGCAGTTCCAAGCAAACTGCAGCTGAAACCTGCTCTGTGACGCAGGACGGCCTGGCGGCTTCGCTTGCCTTTATTGCAATATCACAAGGGAATTCATTTAGCCACTGGTATAATAACACCCATAGAGGGTTCTGAACAAGACACATCTAGCGAGAGCCGAAGAAAGTCACCACGATCTTTGAAAAGGTCACATGTGTTATTTGCTGTCCAGGCCCTGATGGCTTCACTGGAAATCCTTCTATGTAGCTTGACATTTATTTTAAACATATTTCTGTGTGAAATACGTGGAGGATCTGTTGTTTTCCAACTTAGTAACTCAAAAGTCTAAAAAGCTGCAGAATTCCTAGACACATAACTTCTTAGAAGAAATCCAGTGCAGTCTCATAAATAGATGTACAGGGTGTGTGCATATATGTACACAACTGCATGACAAAGAGATCACAGATTATGTTCAAAATGTTATTATGTGCTGTCACAAGCACGAATAGGTTTTTGTGTTTTATAAAAGATGCAAGTAGTCATTCTGACAATGGAAATTATTTAATATAACAGTGAATTCATTAATATAATGTCCTATTATTTATATGAATGTCTCTTGTGTTCATACAGCAAATCTATTTTTGTTTAAATTATGATGGTATAATTTAAGCTATAATGTAAACATGGTATAGCATTGCAGACTTCACCAGAGTCACAGTCATAGATATTGTATATTTTTGTACAAATACGGGTATTTAACACAAACCCTATTATTCTCTTGCTGACTTTTAGAATCGCCCTCCACGAGTGATTTGAAGTTGAAATACAGCATAATACACATCTAAAATAAATATTTTACCAGTTCTATTATAATGACTTCAGTTAAAATGTAGTTAATAATTTGCCATACCCTCTGGCTTGCAGTTTGTTCCCCCATATGTTTCAGGTTGTCTCTCATAGAGGACAAAGCACATAGCCCTTCCTCAGCCTTTGGACTGAAGGGCGTAACTCCAGGGAATGGCTGTTTCCCACCACACGAGGTGTGTGAAATAACAGGTTCCTCTGTCCCAGAAAGTCACGGCCCAGCAGTGCTATATGTGTATGGGAGAGGTGTTATCTGCTGTTGCAGAGATGAAAGGTGCAGATACCCAAAATCCAAGAAGGATCAAAACAGGAGGGTCTGTGAGAACTTTATCTAACACCAAGAACATATCAAGTATACTTAGGATAAAAATTGAGACTATAAATAACATTTCCTTATAAAGGCAATGCACCTGTCTGCATCACCATTTTAACACTATTTCTTCTTTATTCTGGTTTTACCTTACGGAATTGAAATATTAGTGCTTTATAGTCTCTTTCATTCCACAATTATTGCGGTTCAATTATGTTCTTGCATATGTCAGGTACAGTGCAGTCTAATTTAATCTTCATTACACATTGCCATATTGCAATTATACATGCTATCAGAGTGTTAACACATATTTAAACCTGTTATTCCTTTGTCACTGATTTACAAAGAGGTACCTGAAAAGAAGCAGATGTCATAATTATGTGCTTATTCAGCTCATTTTATACCGAGTCTGTACGTAAATTGCAGATGAGCAAGGCATGTCCTGAAATTAATGTAGTGATAGTACACTAATGCTGTGATTCATTGTGGTTTGTCAATGTGCTCCACTTCTGGAATGTGTGATAAAATTATATTAATACTGCACAGTAATGAGATTAATGAATTTGTACATGGGGAAGAATAATGGTTGCCTTTGTTAGACTATTGAAAAAATAACATATAGGTAATTAAAAATAATTAGTCAAACTCCATACAACCCCATTTATATTAAATTAATTTGTCTGGCTTCATTTCTAATAATTGATCACTCTCTGTAAATTATAAAGCAATCTTCAACCATATGAACTACTACTACAGGAGGAGAGTTTCCAGAGTATTATGAACCATCAGGGTGGCCCCTGTGGGTTCATATTAATTAAGGTTTAACAGTTTGGAAAATTGTGGCAATATTTTATGATTCATGTAATTAAACTCTGTAACAAAACGTCACAACCACTAGTTATATCTGTGCCTATGATTTATATCTCAGCCTTATTTCAAAGGAAGCAGAAGTAATGAAATATTCCTAAACACACAATCAAAGGAAAAATGTACTGGTTGTTTTTAGTATTTCTAACTAATCACATTAGCATTTCATTGCCTCTACTCCAGGCACTAATGGCCACCATCAGACAGTGCAAATTAGATTAATTTAATATTCAACATCATAAGCTTTTTCAATAAAGCCTTGATTCTGATCTCCGACTCATTTTTCTCCTCTGTAATTCCCCTTATTTCAATTGAATTTTCTCCTCTTTTCTGTACCAAGAGTGCAGAATCTAACCCCTTCCTCCTTTGGTTCCCTAATACAGCTAATTCTCGCTAGCAAAAGCTACTTCTGTATATTTGAAGTCACAGTTCTCCTAAACAAAACAGAACCGCAGCCTGTCATGACTGACGATAAATTTCAGTGTCACGGTATCATATTGAAAGACTTTGTTTGAAAATGGGTTCTCTTGCAGAAAATATCCTTGCATAATCTCATATTAGTCATTTAGACACTTAATGTTATTGCTTTTCTTTGCTTGTTGCTTAAGTTTCTCACTTCTAAATTTTTGTTACCAAACATTAGCACTGAAAAGGAACTTTTAAAGTTGAAATTTTGTTGCCAAAAAAGGCGTATTTTTTAACTGAAGAATTCGCAAGAAAGCTTTAGCTTTGACAGATTTCTCAACTTTAAAAATCATATTTTAAAAGACCCATAAGATCATGGGCACTCTCAGAACAAAAATCAACTACTTTTTCATTTAATAATATCCTATCATACTCTGGGTTCTTAGAAACCCAGGAATGAAGTATCCAGGGAACATCTGTCCTGCTGTGTGTCAGGTGCAACTGATGACACATATTGCACAGTGTTGCTCTGGGATTGATAGATTGATAGTAGATGGCAGATCAATCAAGCAGGAAGATGTCTAAATCCTATAAATTTGTCCATAATAAAGATAGTTCTAGCAAATCAAATACTAGATTTGAGACTAATACAAATGTAGGGATCATGTATAACCCCCCTCATTTTTCAAGGTTATACTTATTATGCTAGAAAGCAAAACTTCAGCTTTAAATAACTATTTGGTTATTGGAGTCTTGTACCAAAATTCTAAAAAAAAAAACCAAAGCAAAAAAAAAAAAAAAAACCCAACCAACCAAACAAAACAAAAAAAAAAAAAACAAACAACAAACCAAAACAAAACAAAAACAACAACAACAAAAAAAATACTTATGTTTTCATATGCCACAGCTATCTCAGCTTGTGAGCTGTGGCTTATGTAGAGAATGCACATGGCTTGCATTGTGTGCAATGTACTCTGATGTGCTGTGTGGATTAATAGGATTCTTCTGCTTCTACAACAATACAAAATTTGGTTTTCTGGTAGAAATAGTATCTGTTCTCAATGATCTTTGTTCTCAGATATCACAGTAATGGGCATCAAATAAGTCTCAGAGAAGAATACTGGTTAGTGCAAATGAGCAACAAATGTAAGGCTTGCTGTGAGATCACAGCAGCCCATTTAACTGACTGAGCAGGCTTCAGTCTCGGCTCTCACTGTAAAGGGGCACTTTGCACCAAGCAGCCTTTGTGATCCTCTGGATGAAAGAAGGCAGCACATGCGTCAGTGACATTGGGTCTGTTCTGTGAGGTGACAGAAACCCTGCAGTTCCTCTAGGTACATTCTTAGCCAAAATGGGGAGGGGGTGTCTCCAGAAATGGTGTGTCATGCTCTGCTGTCATTGCCAAAAGCCTGTTTCCTGCCAGGAAAACCAAAGTAACTGCCTCGCTAACTCGTAAAGCACTATCTTTAAAAGACAGAGCATTCTTATTCCATCTTTGAATACCTCACCTCAGTTGTTTGTCATACCTATTCCAGCACTGAAAAGTGAGTTTCCAGTTCAGGTGTAAGCACTCCTGAAATCTGTTTTAGCCAAGTAAATAGAAATATGCACCAAAATTACAGGGGGGAAAAATTACTCTCATCTGTTGGTATTCATGTTCCAGCTTTACTTTTTGTGAGCTGGTTGGTTTTCCCGTCTATGTTATTATGCTGTCTTTTTCCTGGGAGTAAAATTTAGCCTAGGGCTCATAGGTGCAGTAGATAACAATTCTATCCTAATCTAGTTATGACAGATTTAATATTAATGGGACTAAGAGGAAACCCAGTTTCCTGACAAATGATGATAAAGTGAAATCTTTAAGCAATAATAAAAATCAACATGCCATATCACATCACCAGTCATTCAAAAGTGACAGGCAGAAACAATCTGCTGAGACAACATCCAACCACAAGCATAATCACATTTATGATTTAATTCCCATTTAACATCAATCACATCAAATTAATAACCACTCTCAAAGAAAATTAAATCCTAAGTGTATTTTTCCTTTAAAGTGTTATGATCAGAGAAGAAAGCCCTAATTAAATCTTAAACCAACTACATGTTTTATATATATGACACCTGTAACTTGGCCAGCATTGTGAATTGGCCCCAGGTGGATTTTCTTCATAAAAGGAACTGACAATCCCTTCTAGCAGCTGCCATAAGTTTGATTAACATGTAGCATATCCTTTTGTGAAAGTTCTTGTAAAGATTTTCCATTACTTTAATGACTGTGCAGCCATTTTGTTTCAGGAAAATACCAGACTATGCTGATTAGTGTTTGACATGCAGCTCAGAGACAGAGCTGCAAGCCAGTGTTTATTCTGCTCTTCCCTACGTGTAGAGTGTTTGTCAACAAACACTCCTGCTCATGCATTTTTTCATCTTCCCAAGTGGTTTATTCAAATGGTAAGGGCACTGAAAAAACAGTGTCTTTAAGTTGCTATCCCCAAGTCCCACAGAGCCACTCACTGCACCTGTAGAGCATTCTGTGATTACGAGACACAGCAATTCTATGTACCCAAAATCAGGATTTAAACTTTTACACTTCATGCAACTCCCAAGCACTTAGATGGCTGAGAGTGACATCAGAATGCAGCTGCTCATCTTCATCTGCAAAAGTGAGCCTGGACACCTAAGGACAGAACTTGATGCCCAAATTATCTTGGGAGAATCTGAGTACAAACTAATCCCAGGATTCTCCCTTTATGTAGGTATTTGGTAATGTTTCTCAGCTAACAGAGGATTTGGTTATGTGACAGAACAACTCACCATCACTGCTTCAGATGATGGTGCCTTATAGAGACAGGAGACACTAATTTAAATATACTGCAATTGAAAGTGCAGAATTTCTGGAAAAATAGAAAAAGGCATCTTAAATATTGAAGATGCTCTTGGTCCTCATGCCAGCCCTTGTTATTTTTTTATTTCAAACAATAATCAATTTAAAAAATCCTAAGGTAAAACACAGGTTGGTGTTCCTTTACCTCCTACAGTGCCAGAGCAAAATAGCTCTTTACTGATAGATGAAATCACAGATATGGGAGATCTGCTCCCATATGTTAATTCTTTCCTTCCCACTCAAGAAAGCAGGAACCTGGAGAAAGAATGTATTTGGCAGGAAATGAATCAAGTGCAGTAGATAAACATGAAATCTGTATTCTTTTTATAAGGTTCAGCAAGGGAATATAGTTTGTTTCAGGGTCACAGATTCTGACTTAGGTCAGGCAAAAATCAGTCATGATAAACTATGTAATATACAACATATCCTTAAAACTACTCTCTGCAAATCACAGTCCTATGATGGCATCCAATTTTTCCTGTCTTTTTAAACTATAACATCTTACAGGATCTTATACCATGTAAGTCTGTTATTAAAGATTCTGCTGAGATATTCAGGGCTAAATCAAGATGTGAAGACACCTTTTCTGAGACAGAAAATTGGCAAACACTGTGTACTATGCCTTACATAAAGAAAAACAATCTTGCTGCAGCTGTTGTGTTTATCATAAAAGTGATGCTATAAAAATGTTATCTGAATACAAATGAAATTATTTTTATTTAAACCTCCCATATTGAGAGGCACATTTCCTCACATAATTATGAAATCATTTTCTTAGAGAAATTCAGGACCATAAGCGTGTAAACCACTTTAGCACAGTATCCACAGATGGATCCAAGACAACAGTACTTATACACAAACAACTTTGAAAGGCATTTCAGCATCTCATTTCTATTTTTCTACTTTATTTCCACTTAATTTCATTAGGTTGTTCAAATATTTTTGAGGACCTGTATGTTAGTACTTGAAGGTATGACCCTAAATAGCAACTGCAGAGACAAAAATTATCCATTTAACTTCCAGGGGTTAGTTGCCCACAAACCCCCACCCAAGCCATGCAATAAGCACACCTCTGTGCTACCACTTGATTCCAGGCATTTCATTTAGGCAAGATGGCATTTGCACCAGGGCAGTGATTTGAACTACTCAGGGCTCTCAAGGGAAGTGTATTCTGCATTCAGAGCTCAGGGTGAACAACCCTACTCTGGGTCCAGTGCAGCACATTAATTTGTTCTGTTGCAAGCTTTATTATCTGAGACAATAAGGTTTGGACCTTGCAAATTATTTTATCTTTGGTCCATACATACATTTTGTCTAAATATCTGTAACTAAATTTGAACAAAATGCATACAGGTAACCATGCAAATAAGGATAATCCATTTGCATCCTACATGTTGTGTAACGGCCAATAAAACTTAGATTAATTAATGTCTTCTTGTACCTTTCCACTTTTTAATTACTGTTTTTCTCTTTTTTATTAACTCAAGCTCATTTATTATTGGGCTCAGCTTGTCCAGCCTGAATACTAGCTGGCAGCAAGGAGTGTTAACCAGAGACTCAGAAGGGGTGGATCGACACTTCCTCCCAGAGTTAAAGGCAGGAAACCAGTCACATAAGCAGGAGGTTTGAGAGTATTAGCAGTTGGGTTTAGGGGAAATTAATCTTGTTCCAAAGAATAAATCTATATGGCAAAAGCTAGATCAAAATAAAGCACTGTACTAACAGTGCAAACTGGACAACTTGTACTACCAGACCAGCTTCCTCAAGGCTGTCTTGAGTTTCACACAGATAAATGCTTTAAGCCACCCATAGCCAATAATCCATCACCTTTCTTGTCAGCTCCTTTCTCTTTTATTCTTCTACTAAATACCAGTGTTCTAATCTGAGATGCACACAGATACGCCACAGTCTGTTTTATCAAAAACATGCTTACCTGGACAATATGTATCAAACACACACAAAGTTTTGGACCACTCTGAGTTTGCTGTTCCTCTTGACTAACCCACAACATGCCTTATAAAGAACCCTTTCCGTTATTTTCTTTCGGATGACTCAAGTGGTTTTGTTCATGTCTTGCTTTAGAGGTTAAAATTTATTACAAGATTGCTTTCATCAGAGATCAGAAGTGTACAGATCACCTCCTCATATTTAAATTAATGTTACATAGGCAGGCATTTGCATATTTTCAAAAGTTACCCAAAGAAGGGTAACTTAATGGGTAAAGATGGTAACTTGTCTGCAGACAGCTTTCACTAGATGTACCTTTGCTCACTGCACACAAAAAACTTTGGGCGTCACCTGCATTTTGAGAACTGCTGTTAAAGGTTTATATTTAATTCCTGCAGGACTTCTGCCTCTGGCAATTTTTTTTTCATCAAGTAAAACCTGACTTGGAGGCTGTTATCTGTGCCCTGACCCATTGTATCTTGCTCCTACTTTTTAATATTTAGTAGGGTGTCACTGATACTTGCCATATGCTCTGGTCTTATGTGGGTAGTCAATGTGTTAGTTGTGTCTTTAGCAAGCATCTGACAAAGTATAGAACAGCTTTTGAATGAGTATTTGGTAGTTAGGTGCTCAGCCCATATTGACTGTTAGCAATTTCCCTTCTAAAATTATGCTTAAAAAAAGACATTGAAAAATGCTCTCCCAATAGAATGACCTTGCTTTAAAGACATGTGGAGACAAGACAAACCATAGTCAACTTTTAATCCTGCCTTTCATAAATAAATCTGAAGGAAAATTATTGCAGTAAAATTTAGAAAATTATTCTTCTTTAAACACAAGCCTAATTACAAATGAACATCAGCTATAGGCTATCAACTAATGCTGTTTATTACATTGATTATAAAAGGGAATCCCTAGGGTTAGTTGATGAAATAAAGATTTAATTTGAGGGTAAAGCACAACAACAAAAATGTAGATAATTGTAAACAATAGTATTACAAGTCCAGCTGAGTCCATCAATATGAAAACAGACGTTAACCTCATCCTTCCACTACTGTAAACATATTAGATGCTATTTATTGTGATTACATGTGTGTGGCCTGTTACAGCCTAAATAGGAATGTTTTCGTGACTGAAAGACATAAACACCAGCTAACTAACATCATTATTCCCATTTGAAAGATATAAACCCTAAATATTAATTTTAATAGTCAGGTTAGCAAATTGGGAAACCACACCCCCAAAAATTATTGCAATAATATCCATTGTTAGTAAAATACTTGAGTTCTAAGAAGATTAAAAGTACAGGTGGGATTCAGCCAGAGTTTGTATGGTGTCCTCACACATGTCATAAACAGATTTTATACAACAAAGAATAGAGATTTTCCACCAAAGCAGAATGAGTCACAGTAATGGAAATCAAATATTAAAAAAAAAACAAACCATCAAAACCAAACAACCCAAAAAAACCCCCTGTGGTGGAAAAGATTACTTGTAAAGAGAGTGAAAAGAGTGGAGCAGGAACCCTGTGCAGGCTGAGGACAAGGCGCAGACAGCGCAGGTAGGGAGGGCACGTCCCTCTCTGGCTGTGCCACGGGGGCTCGGCAGTGCCAGCAGCTCCCTGTGGGATCTCAGCAGAGCCGATTCACCCGACACCATCCCAAGCAAACATGGCCACGTCTCCGGCACAGCCAGGCTGTCCTTGAAGGCAGAGCAGCTGCTTCGTATGACCTAGAGCCAAACTCATGAGCTTTCCTGGCCCTCACCATGTCCTGCCCGGAGCTCCTGGCCTGAGCAGCCAGTAACCTCTTCTGGCTCTTAGTACAGACCCCAGCAGGCCTCCAGTTTGTTTTGGTACTATGGGCTACACAACCTGAATATCATCCCAGACACTCAGTACCAAATCTAACAGAGAAGGGACTTCGGGGGTTCTCTGTCCTGTGCCTGTACAGCACCCTTGCTTTGTCAACCCTTGACACACAAAAAGTTGATGTGTTATTTTTGGGGTAATGCCAGGCACCTCTGAGGGGATATTTTTGGTAGTTTCATGACATTGCAAATGACTGTGGTTAGAGATGACTTGGAAAAAGGCAAAACTCAGCTAAACTGCCAGGATACGTGTTTACCTTATCCCTTTCCCTTCAAAGGTGTTACCAGAAACAGCACTGACATGAAACAATCAGCACATTGGAAGTCTCTTTCAAGAGGGGAAATCATGAAGGGACATTGTCTCATTTGCAATCTGAAACCACAGCAGATTTGCATTGCAGGAATAGAGTCTGCGTCTGGGTTACAGCCTCCCCATTTGAATCTACATTTTCACAAAGGCAGTCCTTTCATGTTTTGAAATTCATCTGGAAAAAACTTGGATTTCTTAGACAGTTTGCTCCACACTGCTTTTTCCCATGCTGCTCCTTATTTCCAAGCAGTCTCTGCTACTATTATTTTAAACTTTTCTCAGTATTGCTTTTACTCTAATATTTTAATACTGCATGCATTTAATATCAGGCATCCTTAAGGGACTTTTTTTCCTGTGGTGTTTTTCTTGACATTGTTATCATTACTCTAAGCATTGCTTTGAATAATCAAATGGTGGCCTGTAGACACTGAAAGAAGAAAGGTCAGATACTGTATATGACATATGATTTGCACATCCTTGAAAGGGAAATGAGTCATCTACATAATACAAACTATAACTCAGTTGCATATGACTGAGATGCTAAAGATAAGATATGTTTATAAATGAATAAACTTCCTGATTATAGTGATACACTAGGGTAAAAATTTTGTAAAAATAGGGCTTTTATGTTGTGTAGCAACCGTTCACTTAAAAATAATACTGAAGTACTGATACACAATGTCCATATGATTCATAGCACAATCCATTTATTCTTTGCAGACCCCTTTTAAGTAGAAAAGCATCAGTGGCTTGTTGCTAACAGCTGAACCACCCCAAAACACAGAGTATACTTTTGCAGTATGGATAAGAGCTCTCTGCTTCCGAGTATTACTGTGTGGATATCACAGGAGCCCAGAACTGCTACTTTGGCACGGGGACCATAAAACACAACACCATGTTTTAAAAGTCCATAAAAGAAAAGCAAGAGAACATGAAGTTTATCAAACCAAGATGAAGAATTTGTCATTTCTAGCTCTTCCCACAGCATTCAGTAGTGTTAGCAGATCTCCAGGGAAACAACTACTCTGCTACCCAACCACATAAGGAATTAAATGCAGAAGCCAATCTCAACTCTTTAAAGCAGTCACCAAATACTTTCATTGTCTCTCTATTCCACCTATCAACCCTGCTGGAAGAAAATGTAGTGGAGGGGAAGAACATGGCTGGGGGGGGCAGTGTGTGAGGAGGCTGAGACGGCAGGGTCAGCTCTCGTGGACCTCCCAGCACGTGTGAACCCTGACTGCTCCTTCTCCAAGGAGCACCTGCCACAGACAGCAGTGTCTCCTCTGGACCACGGCTTTTCCAGAGAGGCCAAGCCTCACAGCAGACAGCCCAAATTCAGCAGCTACAGAGAGGCTTCCAAAGAGAGAAAAACATTAAGAGCATCACAGCTTCCTTTCCTTTGTGCATTTGGTGATCACTTTGGCTCACTTCCATGCTGCACAGCAGTTGCGAGTATTTGATCTTTGGCTTAGGATACCTCACCGCCTTCCCCAGATGAAAAGTTCAACTCAGCTAGGTGATTAGGAGTCCAGTTTGAAAGCACAGCAGGATAAAGAGCTCAGATTAAAATCAGAATATTCCAAACACCACAGCTCTGAGAGGGCTGAAGTTGAAATTAAACATTGGAGTCAGCACAATGCAAGAAATTCACAACCAACTGGTGTATATCTTGCATAATAAAAGTTTAACCACATATGTTCTTAATATACAGGGTAGAGACCCAAATATGACCTGGATAAATCCATTGTAATATGAACCAAAACCTTTGTTGTGTACCTTCAGCTCCATAATCTACAAAGCTGAATCTTTGGACTGCAGTGAGCTGAGCCTCAACAACAAATATCTCAATTTATCTGTCTAGTTGTTTACAAACAACTGATAATTATTTATGTTATCACTGCAGCTGTAATGTATTTTATCAGTTGCTGCTTTTTTTTTTCACTTTGTATGGTCTTTCAACTGTCATAAACCAGTACAACAATCTGTCAACATGAAATAATTAATAATTATTATGTGAGTGACTGATTTGCTTTGGAGAACATGAAAGGCCATGAAACTTGGAGTTTCCTGGTCTACACAGTGTGCACAAAGGAAATGAGCATAAGCAATCACTGTCAGCTGTTCTTGTAAGTAAGAATTGAATCATTTATCTGTCTGTGTGTATACATTATCATCATCTCCCACTCTGAGGTAAGCCCTAACAGCACTTTATGGTACAAAAATAGATTGTTACAAATATTTCATAAAAAATACCACTCATTTCTTTTGAGAAGGATAGTTGAACATGTACGTATTCAGCACAAAGTGGAAACTTCAAAAATTTTATAATTTGTCCCTAAAACACATTTAGTTTTTGTCTACACTAATTAGATTCAGCTGAACTCCAAATCTAATTCAAATTGATACTGCACAATATAATAATAATAATATATTTAAATGCTTATTTCCTTTAATTTTCCTCTTATTATCTTTTTGTTCATTATTAAACCTGCCAATATCTTCAACTATTTTAGGTTTTTTATTTTCCATCAGAATGCTGAATTTATTCCATAAACTTAATTTCTAGCCACAAAACAATTTAAATCAATTATATGATAGTCTCTTGCTCTAATTAAATTTACAGAAAAACTTCTTGTGATCTGAATGGACACAGAGCATACACTCAAGGCAGTCACAATTTAGTGTTTGCCACCACCTCAGCAGAAATCTAAAAATCAAGGTAAAGCCTGATTTTTATTTTTTTTTTTTTGAGTAATCCCACAATTCAAAATAAATTTTCTGATTTACTTTCCACGTGAGCAAGATAAGATGGTGCAACCTATGCCAAGGTTTGTATGATGTGGGAGTGTGTGAACTGTCTGTGGGCTGCAGGAAGCAGGAGGTCCTTTCTAAAATGGCATCCAATGCTGCCAAGTGACAGCACGGCCGGTCCTGCAACCCTCTGCACAGCCCAGGTGTCTCACTCAGCCCAGGCAGCCTGAACACTGAAGGAAACACCTGGGCACTGGGGCCACCTGAGACCACCAGTGTGTGCAGGAAATGGCCTTCCAAACACCAAAGTCCAATGGACTCAACAGAAGTTGCTCTTCCCTTCACTGCAGTGTCGCCTCCTGGCTGGCAGGCTGGTGTCCAGCACCATCCACGCCTGCTCTTCACCGCTTGGCTGGCTGTGCCTCCCTGTGCGAGGCTCCTGCCCCCATGAGAGGGACGCGCTGAGAAGAGCCCTGCACTCTGCACAGCCAGACTGCACACCAGGGCTGAGATAGCACAGGGACTCCTTGAGGAGCTCTGAACCTTTGACCCTGTCCCTCTCTCTCTCTATTCCTTGTACTATATTGGACTTTAAAAACTTTCTCTGTCATTTAAAATTTAATTTGTGGGGGTTTAATCAAGAAAAGTAACCTTAAGCTCTTACCATTGCTGGGAAAGAAATGGAGCTTATACCCAAGCAGGATTTCTCCCAGACTGCTTTCTGGTACTTATTCCAATAGAATGCTAATAATTATGTTAAAAAGCTAATTTAAGAAATCCAATTTTTGGAAAATGGGTTTTCAAAGGGCACATTTAACAACTAGAGAAAGTTCGATCTGATTTCCCCATTAGAAGAGGAAGGAAAATCCAATTTTAATCTATTTTTGTTCTCTTAAAAAGATGATATATAGAAGTTACTTTGAAAATCATCCTTTCAAAGCAGAACCTAGTATAAGCATGTGCTAACTTGCGAAGTGCAATTAAACTATTCCGATAATTCTGCCTGAAAAAATTAGTAGCGATATTGAGAAGGCAAGTTGTTTTCAAAATGTCCATGGCAGAAATGCTTCTGTGTTAAGCTGGTATTGATTCTGAAACAATCTTACACATGATAAATGAGAGCACATTTAGGAGAGGATTCAGTCATAAGAGCTCACAAATCAATCAGCTTGTCAACAGGCAGACCAAATTCAATTTTTATTCTTAGTAAACTCTTATTTGGTGGTAGGCCATTGTTTACTTTGAAATTGCTTTACAAAGGAATGTGGGAGGAGGGGAAACATGGGAAAGACAGTCTTTCATCAACATATTAGAAGTTGGTATTTCATTTAGGGCTGGGAGAGGGAAAATCTGATTGTCTCCTGGGTAATGCAAACCTTTTATCTCCTTATGAATGATCATGAACATTTGGTCATGTAATGCCCTTTATCTGCAGCAGAATTTCATGACAATTCTCATACAGTGAGACATGGCATCACTAATTTGTAACAGAGCACAGAGCAATTGGCATGTCATATTCTAAAGCAATAACCTGACATACACAAGAGCTGCTGCACCTCTTGTCAAGCCATGCTATGTTCATGAGAAGCAGCTTTCATTGTGTTCTGATGGCGCAAAATTAAAATTGAAGTGAAATGACATGGTAAAAATCCCCTCAAATCTATTCCCCAGAATTCCCAGTTCTGCTGGCCCTGAGAAAACCATCCATAGTAACCTGGTTGGAGCTTGAAATGGTATTGGAACATCTCCCATTTAACATAATTTAATTATACAACTTGTTAGCGACTTCACACTGATATCCCTACTTGATTTCTGAAATGTCATTATTTCAGTCCAGTCTCACCTGACAGCAGACAAAAGCCATGCTGCTGTAGAGGGATATCTTCTCTGTGAGGCCACTCAGTCACCTCCCTCTCTCCAGCCTACAGATGATTGATTTTGCAGAAGGAAGTAACCTCAACAAAAAATAAGAGTAAGTCAGCTGCTGGCTCTTGCCTGGGAGACCCTCCCATTACGAATCCAAGCCAAGTCTTACTGAATCAAGGCATCACCGATAGCTATACCATGGGAACAAATACAGAATTCTGAGTCATGGCTGATGCAAGCATAAGCTCTTGAGATCTCTCTTTCAGGAGTAACTCTTGAAGAGCAGAAATCAGAGTATGAAATATTCTTATTACTTTTTCTCTCTTCATTACTATTAAAATGAGAAGTTGTAGGTTTTGGAGACAAAGGCTTTACAAACACGGAGCAGACTTCTCTGTGTTTTCTTCTCTAAGTACAAGCCTGTTCTCTGTCATCATTCTTCCCTTCATGACCTCTTTTGCCTTTAGATATCCATAAGAATGTGACAGTCTAGACAGTACTACAGTTAGATTTTCCCTCAGCCTCTTGAAGGACAAAACTAGAAATCCACCAGGCCCAGGTATTTCTGGAAAGTACATACCTACTGGATATTTTTCATCTAGTCAATATTAGTTATGTTCCTGCAAACAGCACTTATGAAGAGGTTTATGGAAGAGAACTTTGTGTAGATTTTGCACACAGTGCCAGACAGATGTCATACAGAATTGACATTTGGAGTATAGATTTATCCAATAAGGGATCTGTTCCACAGTAAATTAATTGGTTTTGTCACAGACACCCACCAGGAACACAAACCTGGTGGGATGAGTTTTAGTTTTCATTCAGTGGGGAGCCAGACTTGGGAAAATGCAGCTGATTTTTTTTTCTTCCTTAATCTTACTTGTTTTTGCCATTGTGCAATAACCAAATAAAAGACAAAATAAAATCCCAAATATGAACATTTCTAAAGGCTGCAGTCAGAATTCGTAATAGAATGTGAATTTCATGGCTGAGCTTTTAAAGTTGCATCCAGCTGACCCAGAACTGCAACTCCAAACACTCAAAAATTAATAGTTTCCAAAATCCTAGTCACAGTTGGAAACCTACGGATAGTAATACATAGGCTTAAACATATGTCTTGTATGAAAGACATCAAGACTGTGGAGAATATAGAGGATAACTCAGACAGCCTGAGCTCACTAAAAGAGAAGATCTGAACAAGGAAAAGCAATTCAGGAGATTATGTATTTTTAGTGAGGGTCCCACATTCAATCATTACCATGATGTCTAATATCTGAAGGTGAGAGAATCTTAAAAGACTCTTCTCATCAGCCTGAGAAAACATGTTTTACAGATACTTTTTAGATAATGATAAGATCATTAAACATCTTCCAACAAGTTCAACTCCTCCTCCTTTCTCCTGTCTCTTAAAACAATCAAACTTACAGGAAACCCCTAACAAACAAAAGCATTTGGAGGAAATATTGTGTTCTGCTTCTTGTGGTGTAAAGGAAGAAGAGGAGGATATCTTGTTTCGCTGTTGTGTTTTAATGAGAAAAACTACCCCTTTGCTTTTTATCCTTCAAACTCAGAGCACATGAGAGGCACACTGGAACACAATAATACTTCCTTGAATGACCAGTAAAAACCTGTTAGTTCCATTCATTTCAAAATAATAAAAATTACCAGATTCCCATGTCAAACAGAGCAATCTGTTAAATGCAGGCACTGGTAATGACATTACTTGAACAGTAATTAATTCTTACATGACCTGGAAGTATGTATCCAACTAATATCAGACATGAAGGTATTTGTTGAATTTTATTGGATTTTAAATACAGGTAATTTGTTTTCATTTGCTTCTTTATCACAGATATATAGCTTTTCCATTTTTACTTTATAAAATTGGAGTATCATATTCGCTGTTGAAAGCAATATTAAATTACTTTTAGGAAACAAAGAATATTATATATGTTTTTTTTCTGATCTGTTTTTAACCAGAATAAAGCTGCACATCTGGTATATTTTAGTTTTGGGATATGGAATATCTCTGTCTTTCCCAAACATTTCTACTGTAAACCAAACTGAACAACTTTCGGAAGTGTTCCTTTTTCACTGAAATTTGAACCCTATGGAGAATGCTTGGCATATGGATTAAAAATGGATGGGAAAAACCAGTCATGATTGGAACAAAGGAATTTTTTTAGACCACAGGAATGGATATAAACTTGAAGGTGCAATCCATCCTAGCTTCAGTTATTAGGATATATAATTTAGAAATCAGGACTGGATCTAAGTCAAAGGTGATAAATGAAGACAGCACACTTATAAATTATGGCATTCAGGAAGGAGAAGTACATAAGGGCATTTTTTTTTAATGGATTCTAAGTGCATTTTGATACTGGACTCAAATTCACAGTGCCAGGATACATATTTCAAATGAGCCTGAAGTGGTACTATTTATTTATTTCTTCACTGAGTCACGATTACAGAAGAGACAAGCAGAAAAGTGGTCCTTGCCATTGTGTTTCTGCAGAAACAGTAAATTCAAAGGGTATGTGTTTGTTAAATGCAGTAACACAGGCTTAAGGTTATGTTGATTCCCGATGCAAATTGAAGAACTACCCTATGCTGTACAATTACAACATAACTCTCAGGGGATTATTACAGAGTAACAGAGCGCTTCCTGCAGCAGCAGGAGTAAAATCCCTTCCCATAGGACTAAATTCAAACCAACACTGTTCACTTTTATCTAAGTTTTGTGTTTGAAGAGTGGAAAATAGCCTAGCCAGCTGTTCAGCTGCATTTTTTAATCTGTAGCTCTCACTGACTGGAAGAGAATCTGACTACACAATACAAAGATCAAAACATCAGAACTCTTTTTTTGTGTGTTTGAAATAGCAAAAAGACCTAAAAATATCTCCAAATTGCCCTGTAGAACTAGAAAGCCAAGGTAAAGCAGCAAAGGCATGAAAACTGCTTTGGTATTGAGAACCCAAAGCCCCATACACCCAGAATGAACACCACAACTCCTATGCTAAATGGCATGGTTCATCTACTCCCTGTGAACCAACACTGAGAGGAAAAGAAATAGGGAAAAGCATTTTTATTTCCTTCACGGATCCTTTTAAACCATGGCAGAAGGAATGGAGGTCAAGCATGGCCTCATTTTATGGATTGCTGTTCAACGATAGGCTCAACAAAGTGGAAAAATATGCCCTGATTAGAGAGCTGGAGAGAACAAGCCTTTCACATCTATTGGACAGCATCTTCCCTTCCTCCTCATTCACTTTATGACGCATGCCTTCAATTGCAAACTACTATAAAAAGCTTCCTGAAATTCTTGGCACTGCCACAGATCTGATTCCACAGTGGCTTCCAGTGATTAACAGAATGCTAGAAAGTGCAAGACAAACAAAGATCAGGTGAATGGGGAAAAGAAACTGGAGTATCATAAAAAGTGCACATAAAGTACATTCCACCAACAGAGCCAATACTTATAAAGGGAGTGTAGTTTTTGAAAGCTAATCCCTCTCATTCTGAGCGGAAACCAGATGAATTTGTAAAGATTGTGCTTTCTGTGTCTATGAATATATTAAAAAAAAAATCAGAACTGTAACTTAACTAGCAGAGAGCACAACAAACACTTTAAAATTCACTTGTTTCACTAAAATCTCAGTCTGTGTCTGAACTCTTTCACTGACCAATAGGAAACTTGATCATCTGCAAATAAATTATTAAAATGCTAACTATAAGGTTGTACATTATAAATCCTGACTATATTATAATTTTTGTTCCTCCAAGCAGCTCCTTAAAATGCATATTTAACTAATTTATCCTACACTTTGTGCCCCTGTGGCCCTGGAAGGCGAAGCAACATCGCTCATAAGAAATATTAACACTGGCTGTTTATCAAGGCATCTGTGAAATACAAAAGCAATAAAAGTGCTAGTGTGCACACTCATTTACTATTGAAATATCACAAAAATTATTCAGTGTCAGAAATCTAATTTTGTATGATATTTCTATATATTTTAGCAGTTATTTTTTTCAGTATTACTGAATTAATATGCTTTGAATACCCCTGTAGCTACAGTGGAAAAATGGACCAACACACTTATTTAGTGCTGCTTCCCAAATCCATTAGACAAATTTTCTTTACAGCAAAGCACTGATGAATGAAATGTCCCATGTTAATGTAAGAATAATCAATTTAGAATGCTTATGACAATTAACAAAGCTGGAGATAAGCCTTGAAAGCACCATGCTTTGTCAGTCCTGATTTGGATTAAACTTGCACTAATAGGATCATTTTTCTTCCAAAAGGTACTCTTTTTAGGCAGACCTATCAATTAATATGAATTATGCATGTATAAAAGAACTAATGTCATTAATTAGACAAATTAATTTTTATGATGCAGTGAATAGACTAACACCAGATTATATGAGATATCATTCTCCCAATTCATACGTATTTGGAATAAATGAATAGTTTACATTTGCATGGTTATTACAGAATCAATCATTATTAATCAATGACACCATATTGGACATTTAATGCAATCTGTTTTAACTTTCTCGTGGTGACCAGGTATATTCAGGTAACACCTGGGAAGACAAAGTTTTACCAGGACTCACATGCTTACAGTGGGAACCACACTATAGACGTCCCAGGGAAATACAAGCACAGCGGGTTATGTGCTGTGTATTTCAGTGTATTTGTGATGATAAAAAGGGGGAAATTAAATAAATATAATCTAACTCTTCTGGCATCAATTTTAGCTGTAGAATTGAAAACACTCAAAAATTTAGAAAGGCTTGTGTTAATGCTGGCCCACACTTTGATCCTGAAACACTGTTTTATTTCAGCCACTAGTAATTTACCACTCATTGCTTCCTTTTGCCTTTAAGCCTAGTGCATATATGTTTCAAAGTGCACTGAAAACCTTTACAAACTAAAAAAGTATATTTAAAGAATCAGGCTCTTGGTATCCCCCAAAGTGTCTGAATTTTAAAAGTTTGAGTATTTATATGGTAGATATAATTCTGCAAATATTGTTTTAAATCATTGCCTAATAGTATCTCCTACATGGAAAAGATAATATAACGATTTCCATTCAAATGTGTTAGGAACTATTAAACACTTATTAAAGTTATTTTAAAACTTTGCTTGCTTTACATTTAATGAAGTGAATGAAGGATGGAAAAACCTACACACTTTACGCACATTCAATTCTCAAAAATTACTTCTTGCCACATACCACCTTTTATCCACTATTTATACATCAGCTGTAGCCAAATATAGGGAAAAAATTATTCCCTACTACCTCACTTGGCTTTCAGAGAAATAGGATAGCAAAGCCTCAGAGAGGAGAGTATTTAACCGACCGGCCCCGCTGTGATACAGCGCCAGGCTTGGGGAACATGTCCTCTTGGTGAACTACTGGGAGACAGGAAACCCAGCCACCCCCCAAAGACCCATAAACCCCCAGCCCGATCAGGGAGAGCTTTTCCCAAAGAAAACTAAGGGGTCACGGTCCAAGGAAAGAGCTGCTCCATGTCATGTGACAAACCTCTTGTACTTCCAGTCTAAATTTATTCCTGGTCAGTTTATAGCAGCTCCATAGCCACAATGCTGGCTCTGTATCTCTCATCAGCCCCTGCTTTGTCAGGCTAACGAAGCCAAACGCAGTTAGACCAGTCCCCCAGGAAAACTCCCTGCCCTCCTTCAAATAAATACCTGCAGCCCTTCCCTGGATCTGCTGCGAGTCTCTCCTGTGACGGCCGAGCAGATCTGGCTGCAGGACATTCTCAGGTGCTACCAATGCCTGAGAAATAACAGGAAAGCCCACACTGCCTGGACAGGCACAGGAATGTTGCCTGTATGGACCTGAGCACCATCTAGGGTACTGCCACACATTTGTGGCATTTCCAGCATCACTCCGGCTTTGCTTTAGCCAAGAGTCTTGGGTTGGATTTGTCTTTGGACTTTCTAATTTGAAATGAGAGGCTAGGCAGGAACTACACAGGAAAATGCAGACTCAGCTGAAACACTGAACTGTGAATTTCAAGGATTCTATTTTTAATTCAGTGAGTTACCTTAGCCCACAGAAAGCCAAGACCAGATTTGGAGACCACGCAAAGCCCCTGTTAAAACTGTCATTAAATGATGTGCCTAGAGGAGCATTTAATAACTTCTGATAAAAATAAGAACAGTAGAGTAGAAGAATGCTGAAATGCCAGTAAGAAGGGCCAAACATCAAAGAGCCAGAGAGTATAATATTTTCACATGGAAGTAAATAGTAATGAGGAACTGAAAAAAAACCCAAAAAATTAAATTGATACTTCATAAGGTTTTTTGTATCAATTAACTAATAATTACATTTTTTTCAAAGCTCAAAAATGCACATGAAAGTAAAGCAATTTTCATTAAGGACCAAAAGCATAAACAAAATACAATTTTCTCTTTAGCAAACACTCAGTATGTATACTGTAATAGCTTTCTTATTGGATCCAGCTTCAAACATAAAGGTATGTTCTAGCATGTGATTAATTTTAATTAATAGATGGGAAGCATGGACAGGTCCAAGCAGATGTTGAAAACAAATAGGGATTCACAGAACAGCACAATGTGGTATAAAAATCTGACTTTATATGGTACAGCTGGCTGTATATAATGCCTTTTTAATTTATAAGACTGTAGCATCTGGTCTTCTAATGTCTTGCTAGGAGATTTCAGAAAGTCATGGGAATATTTTTTGTTCCATTTTCTTTTCTTTTAGGTGGAAAGGAACTAAGGGAGACATGAAAAAAAAAAGAGCACAGCTAACAGAATCAAAAGAAATAAGCACTTAAATTTTAAGCTAAAACAATGAAAACTGAAACGTTAGGATTTTTTTTTTTTCACCTAGTACTGGCTGCACAAATAGCTTTATAAAATTCTAAAAAGTAAGAGCTATTGTCTTTAACTTTTTGTGGCAACAGTTCTTAAAAAAAACCCCACCAAATTAGACTTGCATTGAAAAAGCAGGACATAATACGGGGGGGGGGGGGGGGGGGGGGGAGG
>JAWWEW010000020.1:8918571-9054868 GCA_035583185.1 Anabacerthia variegaticeps
CCCCCCCCCCCCCCCCCCCCCCCCCAAGCCAGTTCTTAATAGGGAAATGCAGTGTTTTGTGATTCCAGTATTGAGATTTCTTAATACTTATCTCCCCTTTATATACAAAGCCTACAATCATCAGAAACCTACAATTCTGTCTCCTCCTCTTCCCATATTGTTCAATTAGAAGTTATTGGATGAATATTTATACAAGTGATTCACTTTCAGAAATAACTTGTCTGCAGTACTACCCTCTGCTTTGCAGAAAGCAGTTGTCTGCTCTGCAACTGCCAGGAGCCTAACAAGATCTACACATCACATCTACTGTCCATTTTGCCCAAATACTCATTCACACCCTTGAGTTCTGTCAGCATACGTAGAAAGCAGATGCGAACATGCAAGTCAGAAACTGAGTTCTTGAGGAAGCAATGGAAGGTACACACCAAGTGCTGACAGCAAGAAAAGGGAAGGCAAAGCTTGGAACTAGATTGTTCTCAGGGCCTGACTGAAAATAACCTCAGCTGCTTTACCCTTTGTCTATGTAGCTTAGAATAAATGAATTAGGATTTAAAAAAAATAACTCTGGAAGACGTGCATACTCCTGTGGTGTACGGTGGGATGCAAAACAGGTATTTAGCACTCATCCTCTTTGTCCCATGGTGAGCACTTCTGAAGTCGCAGCAGGACACTGCCAATGTCACTGTTGCATCGCTGCACCTTCACAACTGCCCAGGGTTTCATCTCACAAAGAGGTCATGACAGCTCACACAGGAGATGTTTTACTCCTACAATATCTAAACATGGGAAGGGAGCCAACAGGTAAGCTTCATTGCTCAATGTTCCCTATTAAGCAGAACTGAATGACAACTCTTATTAATTTTCTTTCTAACCTGTACAGATATTTTCTCCAGTTTTCAATGACACGGAAAATAAACAGGTATAATATGCTTAAACAAATATGTTAAATTATTGTTTTAACATTTTGAAAAATCCCTGATCCTCATGTCTTCTCTTGTGACCCCTCTAAATAATTATGCTTCTATTTAGCAAATTTTTTGTTAACTACTTTGAATCTAGTTCAGTAGATTCAGAAAGGTGTTACTGCATTTCTCCAAAACTTGGCCATGGTTTCCTATTAAATCTCTGCTGCTGATAAGCAGCATTTTGTAGCTACAATTCTGTAGTCCAGCTAGACCTGGATTGATATGTGTGTGTGTCTTAATAGGAACAGCTGGAAGGAAAACAGATGGAAGCTCTTTTTTTTTCTTTTTTGCCATGTACATGTACTTTACATGCATTTGCCTAGGATCCCTCAAAGTCACTATATGCATCCTTCTCTTCACAGAACTTCAATCATTTGATATATTAATGCTCCTGCCTTCTTAGCATTTGCCACTGGCGTTATGACAGACAGTGATTCTGTTTCCCACAGCACAGAACTGTGCCCGTGGCTGAACACTTTTATTTTTGTCCTTCATATCATTTCTACAGCATGTGATGGATGTCTTCTTGGTCACTGTGCCTCCTGAGTGCCTTTTAGCTGCCATCTGTGCTCAGAACTAATGGTTGTTATTATTTTGGCTTTTTCTCCTGGACAGTTCTGCTGCCCTTCCTCTTTAGGAGGGGATCTCAAGGACTTCTTTATCAAGTTCTCCAGAACTGAGTCTCATCCGGCTACCAGAATGCATTAGGCATTCTCTAGCGGTTTTTTTCATGTTATAGCCAGACATTGGTTTGGTATTTTCTCTTTTTATGCACTTTGAGAAAAAAAAAAAAACAAAAACAAAAACAAACCAACCAACCAAAAACCAAACCAACAGATCTGCCTCTGTGGAGTTTTTCTAAGTTTACTTGCACAAAATCATTCTATTTCTCAACTCCCTTTATCATCTATTCTGGCCACTGTTATTCACAACAGAGTTCACAGAGTCCCCATGTCTTTCCACTAAAGAGGAAATGAAAAAGACATTGAAGGCAGGTGTGGGTGTGTGTTGTTGTTTCTTTTTTAAACCATCAGTTTACATAGAATTCTGCTGCTTTTACACATACAGAATATGTTTTCTAGGAAGCCAGTGTTTCGCTCAATTCTGAGTTGCTATGCTTTCTTCTTGAGAATCTCATTAGGCTGGTCACTTCTAATCTATTTTTTATTTTCAGCTGAAACACCAGAAGAATGAATATTTCAAAAGCTAACTAAGACTTATTTTAAGAAAGCATTCAAATGGACATTGAATTTACAGTTAGTGTTTGTGCCACTTGCAGAATGGAAATGCTGTGTATGTCTTCCAAACTCACCTACTTCGTGAATTCTGCTCCTCCCTGCAAATTCAGTCATGAACCTATTCAAACCTCCTCTACACATGCACACAAATAAACCATCAGCTATTTAAAGAAACATTCCAAGAACGGGGAATGAACTCCTTGGAGTATTTATGTGAATAAGAGGTTTGTCATTGCCTTTAGTAGAGCTAGATATCAAAACTCTGGCTCATTCACTTGAGAACAGAACTTTCCCCATTAGCAACCTTCTAACAACATTGCCATGTCTCGTCTCTTCCTGGGGGGGAGGCAAACCTGAAAGGGAGAGGACTAATCACATCAAATTAGTCTAACTGAATGCGATCAGCACCCACTAGTGAACTAAAATTAATCTGCTGACATTTTTATTCTATAAATGCTTTAAGGATAACTGGGAGACTAATTCTGAGTCACTAAAAAATTTCAGGAAACTTAAGCACCACATTCCCCAAGACTCATCCAGAAAATTCCAGCTCTGAATAATGCCAGTTGCTTTCTTCCAAACTTCCACCCAGTCCTTGCTGATCAGTAACTGCTCCTGATAAATAACCAATGAGTCACATCGGTTCCAACAGGGCAGAAATTTATAATTAAAAGTTGGTGTAAGATACTGATATGCATCTTTCCTGCATCTTTGCTCATGACGTCAAGCCTAAAGTTACTATAAATGTGTAATCATATTATCTGATATTGCAGATACTTTATATCTTTTTCATGTTGACTCATACCTTTCAAGTATTTAAATTAATTTATATAAGCACATATAAATCTCATTACTTTTCCACTTAGGAATATTTCTACTGCACATTTTTCAGTGTATTTAATTACTACATTACAAAAAAAAATACTCAAAAATACAATATAATACAACATGAGGACTTTTAAAATGCTTTTTTTATGTTCTAATCAAATTATTACTAACTGAAAGAAAACTAACAAAACATGGTGTGCAGAACATTTTACCTCACTTTATATTTTAGTATGATCTAGTACAAGTAAAACTTTTAAGGGTCCTGTCCTTTGACAGTTTCAAGTGAACTTTAAAAAGCAATCTACAATCTTCATAAATAATGTCCATGTAGCTTTTAAGTAATTTATACAGTCTTTTCAATGGAACTAAGCAAGCCACTTAATCACTAAACATGCATTTAGTTTATTTTAAGGGTTAGCTTTTTCATTATACAACATTTTCCAGGGCTTATAAAATAAAATGCTAATCCATTTATAATAAAAAGAGTAACCTTTAAAATAAAAACATATTTGTAGTAGTTTTGATGAAGAATAATGGCACAACTAATTGTTTGCTATAAACATATATAATAAAATCGAAATCTCACAAATCAGAGTTATTCCACTTTAAAGAGGTACCTTTACCATTGCATTGTTCATATGTTTTGGATAGAGAGTATTCAGGGGATAAATATTTAGATTAGTTCATTCTCCTGCCATAGGCAAAGCCACCCCCAGGCAAAATGATCAATTCCCTTTGCCCAGACTCCTCAGAAATAAAATTCTACTCTCTTTGATACACAATCTCATACTCTAATCTTAGAGATATTTAGTATCTTTTATCAAGTAAATTACATTATTCTCTTATAAAATTTACACCAAATTGTAAGTTGCACTTTTGGTCTCACTACCCTAATTTCCAGTAATTGTTTACCTACAGCAATACCAAGTTGCTGCTTCATAATTTAAAAATGTCTAGGTTACCTTTTTAAGTAAAGTACACTTCACTAAATACAAGGTTGCTCCAGTCTTTAAAGCAAACAGAGGAAAGAGGGAAATGAACCCTCAATAGGCAGCTCCTGCTTTGGTCTAAGTGGAAAAGTAAAGTAGAAAGATGTGGCCTATTATGATATACATTCCCTGTCTATAAGCACAGCCCTATGCATTCAGCAGCAGGAGACACTCAGATTTTGAAGCACACAATGATATATTTCCATATTTAGACAGATGGTTGTCCATGGCAACCTTTAGGTTTTTAAGTAATTTCATTTAGTATTACTTAAAATCTTACTGTATGCCATGCTGTCTCCTTCCATGGCAAGACAAAGGCAGTCAGCACCACAAAACCCCCCGTGTTTAGCAAGGAAAAAACTACTAAAAGGAATAAAAAACCCAACCAAGAACCCCAAACATACATTACTTAGATTGATTTAATGACTTACTAGTGAGCAGACAGGGGAATATTTAACAAAGATCCCTTTTAGAAATTCAAGCTAGAACGGCACACATGGAAACAATAAATATCAGAGCTGGATAAAAGCTTTTAGAGCTGATCTTGTCCTTCAGAACTATGCGTTTCAAAGCACAGAGAACCCTACAGCTCACTAACTCTATCGAGAGTTCAGTATCATATAAAAGTTGATCAAGAAGTGAAAAAGTGAATTAGGACTTGTCATCATTGCAAGAAATGGAGATTTGGTGGAGAAATGGCCCCAAAGGTTTGTGGAAGCAGATACTTCTCTATCTTGGCATAAGTAGACTATCAAAGGTATGTAGAGTTGATACCCAAAGGCATGAGTCTGGCATATTATTTGGGGAGGACTGTGACAGAGGAAAGTAAAAATCAGTAATTCTGGGGAAATAAACACTAAGGCCTTTGGTTTTTTGATATCTAGCAGTTAGTTTTAGAACAGAAACCAGAAACTGCCATGGCTTGCCCATTTTTCCGTGTGCACTGTGGTCTCAAAGGGGAGAGGCTGCCTGGGCCGTAGGTGTGTTTGGGTCTGTGCCCGAAGGACACTGCGCTCACAGACAGGTTATCCTGAAGAAGCTACAGCTGCTCTTGCTCTGTTTCACTCAAAGCATTCCCCTGCATTGAGCAGGAACGCACTGAATGGTGTCAGAGTATTCTTTCTTCAAAACAGTACCTTTACTAAAGCATTCAGCAGCATCATTGCATTGAGTAAGAAAAGAAAAGCAATTTGTAGCCATGATGGAAACTTATGCTGCATTGTCCTGGCCGTCCATGAACACACCGCGCTGCAGGGTGTTGGTATTATCTGCTCTGTTCCCTTCTCTATGTGCTGCTGAAGGTGTCTTTATGCATGGTGAGGATGCATTTTTTCCCTCTTTCACAATTAAAGTGGGATTTTCACACTTGCACTTTACAGCATTGGGTTTAGTCAAGCTGTTTATTTTAGTAAAAATGTCTTTCTGCTTGCTTTATTCCCTGAACACTGAGAATGACATTTTACAGTTTCTCTGTGTGCCGTCTTAGGAAATTAGAGCTTTGTTACACCATGAATCTGAGACCAGTAAAAAGGCACAAAAAGTTCACTGTTTCTCAATTAAAATGAGTTTGTTTCAAGTCAATATTTCTTCAGTTGCAGATTTACTGTATGCTACCTGCTAGTATTTACATAATATACAGTAATTGCTAAGAGACGTGTTGAAAATATACCATTAGTATTATTTACTCCAGGAATCCAAGTGCAGAAACCAAAACATATCATGAATTTTTAATATTTTTCATAAAACAATGACCTTCTTTTTGCTTCAGTTTCAAATATGGTAAAGAGAAGGTCATCGAGCTGAAATATTTCTTGTATATAGTAAGAGCCTGATCCAGCAGTCTTTGCAAAAGTAAAAGTCCCATTGACTTATGTTAAATGTAGCACTTTTCTTACAAGAGGGCTGCAAATTCAAGCACTAATTAGGTCCCTGGACAGAGGCTCAAAAGCACTGGTAAGTGAACCCAAGAAGCATTGATACGATGCAATGCAAACACCATAAATATGGCAGTAACAAAGCTGAATAGAGCAAACTTCACAGGCCCAGCCTGTGAATCCATATTAATGTGAATGGCCTTACTCATGCTGTCTTAAAAATACAGGAACATTGAAAGAGATTGCAGATTATGTCTTGATTCTGAACAAACTTAGTCTTTTTAATTTCCCTAAATTAAACATGTGGATGTATTCTTCTCAATTTAATTTTGAAAGGATCAGAAAATAGCTCCTTTGCAAATTATATTTGATTTATGTGTAGCAGTCTGCCACTTCCACACACAAATAGACCTATATATGCTATCATATTTTTTACCTTTTCCCCACAGACTGGGTGTTTTGCTTGCTTCTTGCCCTTTATTTGCATTTAGTGTTTGATAGTACATTAATTGCTACAGCTGTATTTTAATTCTACTCAAATTAGATATGATACATTTACAAATATTATTTCTTATACTATTTCTGCTCCCTGCGTGCCACTTTGGCATTCATATTTACAACCAAATCACACCAATAAAATGTTAGTTTCACATAAGCGTGCCAAGCAGCATTTTACGATGTCTTATTTTGTACCCCAAAACATTACAAAAGAATCAAAATCTAAACTGCTTTTCTTACAGAGGAACCAAAAAGGACTGTCGTACCTAAGACCCTCAAAAAGGATTGAGTGGTTGAACATATTGTTCACTTGCTTAGTGGACTTTCTACAAGCTTTCAGCTATCACAGATGCACAAAAAGAATTCTGTTTTACATGGGAACAAATTTACCTTTCGGCACACTATTCATGTTTACTTGCTTAGTCAACACCACATTAAAAAGAATTTAATCGTAAATGATTACTTTAAATTTTAAAAACCAAAGATGCTATTTTCCAGAATATTGATACAAGGTCCCCATTCTCAAAGGTTTTAAGAGTCTGTAATAATTACTGTTGTCCTCAGCTCTTCAAAGGCGCAAACTAAGTGCAAGAAAAAAAATATTTACAGAACAATTCTCATTTTGTTAACTTCTGCTATTAAGGGCATACAGGCCTTGTTAAAATATTTAGAATATGGTTAGCACCTTCTTGCCTATGCTAACAGTGTATTATTTTAACAAGTTGGAAGACTAACAATGTGTTAATAAAATCCTGTTCAGCATTTCTGTCAGCATTTCCTCACTATTGCACGACGTGCATTTCTAAGCCTCTGAGAAGAGGTGTGAGTGCTGCCCCGCCAGAGGCACTGCTCCAGCACCAGTCACAGATATTTAGCCTACAAGGCACTTATTTACTAACCACAACCAACTTGCCCATGATGTTTTGGTAAATCGATTTTTTGCTGCTTTTATCATATAGTTAACTAGCATATTTATGGCAATTTTACTGGAATGTTTTTAAATGGCACCAACAGGGAAAATCACATGAATGGTTTCACATGCCAAGGTAGTGACCATTCTAGATGTGCTAAGCCAAATTACAGTAGCAAGATGACACAATATGCAGAATATTTTTTCTTCTCTCTTTTTAATTTTTTTTTTTTCATGGGTGATTATGCTAGAAACTTACACATGTTGCTTTGAAGGAAAATACATTTTATCTTTTCTCCCCTCAGTCTGAATAATGAACTGAAGATGGCATGAAAGCAGGCCAATCAATACCTAGGGTACAAAGGCATTATTGTGTTTTAGTGGTAGAAATACATGAAGGCATATGGAGAAATTATTATTTTTCTTTTACCTAGACAGATGACTTCTGTCATTCAGTTTCAGTGCACAAATAGAATACCACCCCTTTCCAGCCTTCCTGTAAAACATCAGCTTCCAGATGATACAGTAGCTGGTCTTATTATCATTGTCAATAGTTCCATTTGGCAGTAGACAGCTAATTCTTTTCATGTGCTAATGATTAATCAGACAAGTCTATTTACTAATGTATCAGAATGCATTAGAAATATAGGTAATGAGGGACAGAATATCAATTTATTTATAAATGAACTGCACTTACATTGGATACGTATTGACTTAAGTCAAAGAATAAAGAAGAAAATGTAATATGCATGTAAACCATTACAATGAATTAAAAGAGAATTTTAAAATGTCTTGAAACATGATTCTATTGACTCCTCCACAAACCAAAAGGGATGTCACATTTGGTTTTCTAATGCAGACACCACAAAACGCCCCTCACAACCCCAGTACCTGTAGCTGCACTTCTTAGCAAATGCTCTAATGCAGCAGCACAAACAGTGCATTTGCATTTCAGAACTCTAAACCCCAGCAGCAGCTTTGTGGTAGTAGAGAAATATATGTATATCATCAATAATAAAGGTACTAAAACGACACACGAGCTCCAGCAGATCATCCTGTCCCCAGGCAAATTGACAGTGATTTGAGAATTATCTCAATTATCAGAGTGACAAACTCTGAGACTTTGCTAACTTTCTTTAGTGGTTGTAGGAAACACAGAACAGACATCCAGGTATGACACTTCTGCAACAAATACCAACCAGGAGCAGCTGATCAGTGGTCTAGTGTACCTGATGCTGGACTGGTTTCAATGCAGAGTACACCCTGTTCCCTTGTCTGTATTCTAGCAGAATTACACTGGTAACATAAACTGCTATCTACCAACTGCCAGTTTAAGAAAACAAATTTTATTTACTCTGATTATTCTGTAGTCACTCACTGTTTACATCAACTTATCATACTTCCCAGAGGACAAGTTAAACAGGTATGTTTTTGAGGTCTGGCTCAGTTAGTACACAATACTACCCATTCTTAGATCCACACAAAATATTTCTGCCTAATTTACTGCATCTATTACTACTACTTTCCCTTTGCTCATAAATGTTGTTTCTCTCAACACTGATATTTCACAGTGAAAACAGGCAGGCACTAGAAAGTAGGGAGGAGTCCAACATGGGGCCAGTTTAAAATATTAAAAGTTTAGGGCAGAATCCAAATGTTCAAATGCATTTTCCAGATGAAACTATCTTATTTATAAGAGGTAAATATTAGAAATCCAGAGGTTAAGATTCAAGAACTCTTTTGCTATTGCATATTTGGAAACAAAAAATGGTTTAACAACCCCAGCAATGTATCTGCAGGGTTGTGGCATTTGAATACAGCTACATCCATACTAATGCACAGAGAAACAGTGGTTTGTATAAACAGTTACACAATTTGATCAGACATGAATGCATTTTCTCTGGCTATGTCTGCATCTGGACCTTCCAGTTGAGAATTTAGAGATTTATATTAGATATTGCAAGATTATCTGAAAAGCCAAGATTCAAAAGCTCTATCACAATCCTTCATTAGGTATATATAAACTATATGTTTCAACCTCTTAATGCTTTATCCAATGAAAACAACTCAAAGTGCAAAAGAAATTTTGCCAGAATTAGTAGGTAGACTTAAGGCAGAGAAATACATCTTTGGAAAACAAAAGAAAGAAGAGCAAGAAAAAGAAAGAAAATCATATGAATTACAGCATTATAAAAAAAAAAATCAAATTGGTTTAGTCACCACTCAAAAGTGGACTAAAGCTAGATGCTAGTCACTTTCATTGAGTCCTGGCATGAAAATCTCTAAAAATTTTCGACAAATTAAAAAATTAAGAAAATTTAATTTGAGTTCCTGAGCAAACAGGTACACAGGGGAGGGGGTTCAAGTGTCAGGCTGAGTTACAGTGCCCTGTGACTGACAGCGTGAGAATTTCTCCTGTTGGGAGCAAAGGAAAACATGCCCCTGCAGTGTTTTCCCAGGAGGTATTCTGGAATAACTCCACACCATGACTGGTATATTGGGTTAAACAACCCAAATTAAACTTACAGAACCAATTCTTTTTTAGTTCTGTTTTTGTTGCAGAGCAGGTATAAAGATCTTTAATGCTCAGATCCACTTATAACACTACAAAAAATGCACTGTGAAATATCAGCATGGCAGACTGCATATGAATGGCCAGAGAATGTATGAAAATACAGGCATGGGGATAATGAGAACACTGGTACATTACTAATCCTATATAACCTTTTTTCAGGCAGTTTCACACTTAAAACTGCCTTTATATAAATAGATGTGGACCAAAAGCACGAGTGAAGCCAGAACCCAAGACTACTTGAAAGGATATTTGACATGATAGCACAGCAATTAGAGACAAGAGAATTAATTCCAGCTCTGCTCATGCACACAGATAAACATGAAAGCTGCTCAACTTTATTCCCAATAAATAATTTGCTGCATGCTCTCAAGAGAGCTCTATGGAGGATAAGATGACCTTTGTTAAAAATGTAACAATTTTCATAGTACTGCTTTAATCGTGGGTAAAATTTGCAGAATTTGACAACCCTTTATAGTCCCCCGATAAAAGCTCTTCTTCAAGAATGTCTAATGCTGCTTCTTACTTGGTGTTCAATAGAAACCAGTCTATAACACAATGCACTCCCTTACGTGATGTTTAGATATGAGATTGATCTCAGAGGACACCCTGGAGTTCTGAAAGTAGGATTATTGGATTTTGTGGCTTTCTCAGATGTCAGAGATCTTTAAACAGTGTCTTGCAAAGTTGCTACATCCCAACTGTCTGTGAACAGCTTATGAACTCATCAGAGAAGATAGTCTCCATGTTAATTAGACTTTAAGGGGGAGATGCAGCTTCCCATCCCATCAAATTAAACACAAAGACTTTCACATGCTACAAAATTATTTACTTCATCAGAAGACTTTTAAAAAGGTACGTTATTGATATGAGAGAGAATTCCAAGTTCAGAGCAATTGAAATACAAAGACAATATTAATGCAGTTAGCACAGACTTAAAAACTACCTGTCTGTTCCACTCTTACCCTGAAAATGCACTGGGCACTTGCTGAAGTAAAAGAAAATTATTTATTAGCACCTTTAAATGACTGTATAAAGCTTTTTCCAGATATGCAAATTTGAATGGACAGGAACTGCCAACATCTACACCACTTCTGCCATTTGCTGTATCGAACACTATCAAACATGTGTTCTTCAAATTAATTTCTATTTGTGTTTAAAAAAGAAAAAAAAAAAAAAAGGCAGGGGGAAGAGATGATAAGCTTAATTGAAAACAAACCTTTTACTCCTTGAGCCAAGACAGGTAGACAAAGTAACTTCCATTTTATAAAGGATGCAAGAATTTGATGTTTTGTTACATTCCAGCAAAACCCAAAAACATTTCAATGTTTCCTGGGAAAAGGATGTAGAGTTCTCTGCCAAGTTCATAATGAGCTAGGACCCGAAAAGCACTCGATGAATGTAGGAAGAACAGAAACCCCAGAGGTCTAAGAGCCCACAAGTTGCAACTCTAGTACTTCCTGCCACTCCCAAGGGACAAAGTATCTCATTCAGGTGCTGTGTGGTCTGGGGCTGTGGGGAGCTTGGCTCCCTCTTTGCTAGCCAGACCCGTCTCCAAGTTGCCAGAAATTAAACTGTTAAATCAAAGTTTTAGCTTTATGGACTTAAATGTATTTCCTGCCCTGCTTTTCTGATGCTTCAGGACTGGTCTGCAAAGAGCCAGTTCTGGCAAAAATCAAGAACCTGATTTCTGAGGCCACAGCTTTCAAACCTGATGCCAGATTTGGATTTAGGCACCTTCCTGTCAGTGAGGGTAGGCAGTGTGAAAAGCCCTGCAATAGGTTTTTGCCTTAAAAGCCTTATTTTTCTACTGAGTTGTATCAAGGTAGTTGTGAAGCCCTTCTTAGGGACCCTCTTATTACTTCTACCTGTAGTACACAGATTTTGTATGACAATCACATCATTTGAATCTCCATTCTGCACTTAGAGAGATAGAATTTGCCTTCCAGAAATTATAAAATATCTTATAATTTATTACTTAGACAAAACACCCATTTTAAGATTATGATTAATAACATAAACTAAGCGTTGCACCAAAAGATCTTTAAAAAGGTGCCAAATCCGTTCTTTTGTCTTCAGTGAGTTTTTAGCTAAGTTAAAGATTCACAACTTGCATTGTTCTTTATAAAGCATGTGTAACAATATGCACATTCATTTATTGCCCCTCCCTGTCCAAAAGATATACAATTTCTGAGGGACAATCTTTCAAAACACAAACGTTGCTGCTGAAATATGAAATACAATATACACAACTGTTAGTTATTCTACCATAGTAATGTAAATCCTTGTTCACAGCTATTATAATAATTTCATAGAAATAATTACCCACTGAGCTAATAACTCTAGTTTTATGGACCACATATGTAAACTAGAAAACTAATGTTTTTCACATAGTTATCTGCTGTACATAAAGATGCAAATTGAAAGCCTACTTCATAGCACTGGTAGAAATAAAGGTGTTGTTTTTTTTTTAAATTGATGACTAACAAAGTAAAAATTTTCTTAGTGATTTCACAAATATTCTCATAGATGGCTTAATATGAGCCATGCAGGATATGAAATGTGTTTAATTTACTTTAGACTTTTTGGCCACTCCATTCTATTTTACAGTTTACTTTCATCATTGCTCCACTGGAAAAATCAAACATTTTAAAGTCAGTTTGCTACAAAGGTGTCAGAAGATGCTGCTTAGCTATAGCATTCAGACAGTTCATGGCACTACAAAGCTGTTCTGATCCCATCCAAAAGTGGAAGATCATAAATACTGAATTTTCATAGGAACAAAGCAGCAAAAATGGATTGTTCAATAATAACAGTGTCAATCTGGAACCCGAGATAATTTCAAGTAGCTTTAAGACATCTGCATTTAAAATAAAAACTTTTTTATCAGAATCATTTTATATGCTTTGGGCAAGTGTTGTAGGTTGGTGTTTTTTCAACACATTGTCTTTAACCTCACATCCAAGTATCTCAGTCACTTGAGAATAACACAATTTATGCTTCTCTGTAGGTCTGCATGAACAAGTGGCCAGCTGCAGACAAGCACACAGAAACTCTTGGGTTAGCAGAAAGTAAGCAGAAACACACAGAATAAAGGCCTGAGGTTTGGGGGTCTCATTTCACAGGAATTGTAAAACAATTATACACGTGGAAACAGAATTTGCTGCTTGAGCCTGGACTTTGTGACCAATACTTGAGGGAAGGTCTGGCCTCTCCAAGGGAATATTCAGTAGCAGAGGGATGATAAAGAGAGAATTTCCTACATGTCCATGCCAAGGATAACAACACTGCTGGAGCAGGCAGGCTCAACAATGATACCAGCGTATCCTGTTACAAACATATTGATAAATTCCACTTCAGTGAGGAAACAAGTAACTTTGCTTGAATCATGGGATCCTGAGCAGGATTCTGTCTTTCCTTATCCAAAGACAATTCTCATATCCCTTATGTGATAAGTCGCTTTGCAATAAAGACCAATATTATCATTGTAACACATGTACAGAGGAGCAGGTGTGATGCCAGTAAGAACCACGGTTTCACTGCTGGAACAGTGGGCTTGTCAACATAACCCTCAAAAGGCAAATTCAAGGAGAGAAAACCATAACACAGCGAGGCAGGCACAAAACCACACAGCTGCAAGAAAGGATGAAAAAAGGAAAGAACAGTCCTTGGAGGACCCAGGGAAGAGAACCAGGGAGAAAAGTATTTTGCTTGCTAGGCTGAAGGGTGAAACAGCCTCCAATAACTCATACAGTAAGACACAAGAGGCAGAGCCTACAGAACACTCTCCTCAGCTAGCACTGCTGCTAATGCCAAATGCTCTCAAGAAGAAAAGGCAAAATAAGTAAAATATATCCAATTGCAAGAATGACAGAATACAGTCCCTGTATAGCAAGATAACCTGTTTCCTTTCTGGACTTGCCAAAGCTCACCCATGACAGTCCTCTGATGGAACTTCAGGGAGAGAAAGCACCTTTAAATTCCTTATTACAACAGGCAGTCATAATGCAGATGAATCTCTTTTTCTCAGCTCCTCTTTGCTACTTTGTGTTCAAGCATTTCTTTCAGTAAAAACCTTCTCAGAGGTTTTGTGGGTTTGGTTTTTTTTCCTGCTAACTTCTGTCTTTGTGCAGTATTCTACCAGCCTGCACTGATTAGACAGCATTGGCAAGAGGCTATTAAAACATATGTAATCAATTTTATTATTTTGTAGCACTTGCTAAAGGCTTTGTTTAATGAGAGTGCTAATGATATTGAAAATGCAAGGAGTGGTGATAGAAACCAAGAGAAAGGCAGAGTGTTCAAAGTTTGGAGCGCACTTGCCTCGGAGCGTGCCTTGGTTAACTGGCTGGTGCGATTGATGAATGCGCCAGGCTTCCAACTGCAGTCAGGGCAAAAGGAAAGTTGTTAAGCAGTGTTCATATGTCAGCTTCAATGGCCAGAATACCATACCACAAACCCAAAATGCAATTCAGCACGACTGGCAACCATCCATCAAACAGGTCGAAAATTGAATGAACTTACAACAAAATTATCCTTAGTCGAAGGGGAGCAGCATTCCTATGGGCTGCGGTAAGACACGCCAACAGAGCACTTGCTCGCAGCACATGGCAACTGTGGCCCTCAATTCCAGCCTCTACCACTCCCAGAGCTTTCATAAACACTTAACATTTCATAAAAGTTACAGTTTTACACGTGATTTCTAAGCTATAAAAAAGCGTACAGTGTGTGTTGCCCCTCCTGCTCTAACCTGCTTTATAAACACTGGCTAGAGCAGCTGACCCAGATGTACTCAGAACTTATTCTTCAAAATTTAAAATCTGCTCTGCCTGATGTTTGTGCTCCATTAAGGATTCAATCATAAACCAGGGAACTGGAGTATTTTGTGCCTAGTGCTATACTGCTACATCTAATTTCTTCTCTATTTCACGCTAAACAGAGATGTCTCTTAGAAGCTTTAGAAAAAGGCATCAAAGAAAGTGAAGAAAAAATGTCAAGAACTTGTAAATAAACATCTGGCTTGCAACATATGTATTTTCTTCTATATATTTCAGGTGCCACAATCTACAATCCATATCTGCCAGCCTTGTAGCGTGCAGCATAATTTAACTGTAATTGATAACGTAAGGGCAGATGGAGAGAAGTGTCAGCTCCTGCTCACATCCTCTGGGGATGCTACAGAAATCAAAGCAGATGGTCCAATTGCTTCTTATTTATGTGTTGCTGCTAGCTCCTCTGCTTGCAGGATAATGGATCATTATTGCCTGCTGTGCACAAACACCAATATGCTTTTAAATCTGGTTCTCAAACCTTATGAAAAAGCACTATATTTCATATTAATTTGTGAGGCTGCACTTAACAGGGTCCACTGATTTTAATTTATAACTTTCAAAAGAAAAAGGTTCAGCCATGGATTATTATTTCACAAAATAAGCAATCAACTTAAACCTCTAGCAGGACACAGACTAGTTAACTGATCATACATGCTTAGATATTACAGAGCAGTTAATTATGCTTTAAATGACACAGTATAATGTGGGTTTATTTATTGACCAGTCTCTGGCAATGAAGGCAAATATGCTTAAAAAGATAACTTCAGATACATATTGGATAAGATATAGTGCTGTCACTTGAATCCTTTGTTTACCCAAAGAGGTTCATGAATTCTTTCACAGGCACAAGTTAGGAAACCTGCCTCTCCTAGGGGCTCAGGCAGGCTATGGAACTTCCTGCACATCCAGTACAATATACCAAGCTCCGGTGAGTAAAACCCCCATGGCTTTACCCTTGGCAGTACACACATTCCAGTGCAATGGGTCTCTATACCATCTGGAACTCATTGCAGTAAGTTTCAGTGATGTTAAACCCTAGTGTTTCACAGCGTGACCAGTATTTGTTTGCTTTGGCTACTACAGCAAATGAAGAAGTGAAGTCACCGCGCTGTACAGTGAGATAAGCCAGGCAGCTGCCATGCTCTGCTCAACAGGTCCATGGGAATCACCTTCAGAGACACTCTTGTACTTTCTCTTTTAGATACACCACCAAAAGATTTTGTAAATACTTGTTCCAGTATTACTTCAGCTAGTAATACATAGTTTGCTTAGTTTTCAGAAGTCTGGCATGAAAAGCAAAATTATAAAGTGAGTTTACTCTCACAATATAATTAGACATGTTAACATCTCCAGTGTCTAAAGGTCTGTAGATCACAGCAGAAATATTTATAAATTCTGAAAAGCTGTCAGTCCTTTGAAAGGACCAGGTGTCAGTCAGTGCAGCCACGGAATAAATTGAGGAGTGGATACAGTAAGACTCTTTCCAAGTATGGGGCCCAAGAAGGAACAAATTAAGTTTAGGTTAATCCACCGCTTATCCTACCCTCAAGGTGAATCAGTGAATGATTAACCAAAGAAAATGTTCAGTGTTTTATGCAGTGTTCAATTAATCCATTCATCTGCTAAGGTGCTTAGATACTCTGAGGGCTGGAGTTGATATTGAACCCTTGTTTTATTTACTCCCCTACCAGTTTAACCAGATATTGTGATTAGACTTCACATATGAATTTTTAAGCAAAAAGTATGGATTTTGATAATTTTTCTCTGTCTAGAACCTAAACACATCAGGCAGTACTATTGTCCAATCTCTTCTGCACTTCAATCTTTTTCTTACTTATAGAGTGCTACCTCTCTATAGCTCAGTAAAATTTTGACAGAGATCATCAGAATGCTCTTACTTCCAATCCACTGCTGCAAAAAAAAAAAAAAAAAGAGCATTTTTTGTCAGCTCACAAGGCATCCCTTTTTGCAGTCTATCATTCTTCAGGAAACTTATGTGCTATATTAACACACTCTCAAGTTCTCCAGGTAGATTCTGTGAATGTTAACACTAATTTTTCATCCGTGGTCTCTTATACAGAATATGTAAAGCCAGACTACCATCTCTCAACAGCTCTACACACTGCAGCAACCATTTTGATAGCGTAGGAGCAATGTTTACCTTAATCAACTATTTGCTTTTTGCTTTTTGGATCTCACCTGATTTTTCATTTGATATGATTGTTTGTTTGTTTTATTGTTAACATGTTATAATCAAGTCACAGTGATAGTGAACTTCTCAAAGAGAAAGGTGATTGAATTAAGTGCAAACAATCAAGACACTAAAAAGCATCTCCCAATATTGTTCAAGGATATTGCAGTTTATGCCAGATGCATAATTATGTGGTAACAGTCCTAAAGAAATATAATTACATATGCTGGAATACTGTTGACAGCAGCTGAGCGGCATTCTAATGAACTTTCCCTGGAGGACTTCACTATGATAATTTCATAATGTGACACTTTGAAATGCTATTGTAGATATCCTGGCCTTCCAGCTTCCAGACTATTCCAAGGTAGTCAGCACTTTTCAGCCACATCCAAGCTGGGGATTCAGTTCCAGACTCACCTTATTTTCAGCTCTTGGTATTTTGGGTGTATCTTAAAGAATCCTCAGCTAGAAGATGGCCTTTAAAACAGCTATTATCTTCAACTATTATACTGTTGATTATTAAAATAATTTTAAAAATATTTTACCCTCAACTTTCACCAAAATAAGAGATGTGGTTCTGCTCTCCCTGATACCAGTTTGAATCAGAAATACTTCCTAGTCTGCACAGGAGTCATTTCTAAATTAATCAGTTGCAGAGTAGAGTTAGTCCCAAAGAGATTAAATCCTAAGAGAGAAGTACAAAAACCCTTTTTTAACTATTTTTTTTTTTTTCTCCCTTGTAAACCTCATTAACTGCCAGGACATTTCAATTCCTAAGTTGGAACAGGAGCTCACTAGGAAAATGAAATTAAAATCAATGCTGGGCATGTGAGGAAGAAAGGTTCTCTAAGCACAGTAAATTGCAGAGTCAGAATTATGTGACAGGGTTTGAATGTATTTGCTTCTTGTCTGTAATCTCAGAAATGCTTAGACAACAAAAATAAACACTTTGATTTTGTAATAATATTTTTTGCTTTTTGAATGGTCTTGGAATTGCCAGACAGTACTTGGAATTCGTTATGCTTTGCAGAGGAAAAAGTGGCTAATATTTCAGCTTTAAGCCAAAGGTAAGACTCTTCTTTGAACTGATGTTACAATTATGACAAGATTATTGTATTTCTATACCATTTGATATATATGGATGATAAAAACACATCATCACTGTGAGGGTGAGTGTACTCCGAGGGTGCAGTACCACTGTGGCTGAGAACGCAGGATCACTCCAAGGTAAAATTTCTTTTTGTTAACTATGAAAGAAACCCTTGAATTATGGTTATAGAAGCTGTAGGAAAATCAACAACATAGCTTGCTTCAGAGAGGAATACCAAATAGCCAAGAAGGAATTATGGAAGGCCAAACTAGTACCCACCAAAAGACAGGTCCTTCAGAGCAAAGAGGAGCCCCCTGGGTGGGGATATCCCAGTTCTGCTGCACAGACACAGCAGTAACACCGTGGGCAGAGCCCAGGCTGCTCAGAGAGAACCTTCAGCCCTTCCAAGTCAGGCTAAGAGAGGAAAGTTGCTCAGAGACCTTAAATTGTGATTTCATGTGAACCTACAGCAAAACATGCGCTTGGGAAAAGCCTTGCCATACTGCAGGCCAGATCTCCTACTGTCTTACAGGGTCTTTGCATGAATGAGGAAATCTGATGGGCTCCAGCTGCATGATATAGGAGAGCTTTTCATAATGGAAGAAAATTATAACTGTGCCCATGTAAGTAATTCTTCAAAATTAATAGAACTAACAGTGTGTGTATATTTACTCACATGATTAAATTTTCAAGATATTCAGAACAATTATTTCATGGTGGCTAAATATAAAAGCCCATTAGACTCTCTAGAACTGTTATTTTGAATACTTTAGAAATCAACAAAATGTTCCCTTTTATAACAAAGAAACATTTGTTTAATATGTTCAAGCAAATGGATTTTCTCTGTCAGTGATTAGACTCTTTCTTCAGTTCTTTCTGGTTAACAGAAATTTTGATTGTCAATCAAATCTTAAATCTCTGTACTTTCTTTCCAAACAGTCACCTAGAATTTCTTCCCCTAGTCACATTCTTGCCACAAAGTAAATTAATGACACACTCAATCACTCATTTAGAACATGAAGGAATGTTCCTTAATAACAGTTTTTGTATTAACCCACTAAATTTAAGATATTATTGAACATGTATCTAATTAGAATAGTCACACACACATATACAGTAGGTGCTAAAATAATTTTTCATAACTGAGACTTTCTGTCCTCTGGAACATGCCAATAACTTGAGTTACATGCAGTATGGCAGCCAGACTCCTGGTGAGAAAAAGAGCAAGATAAAACCTTTCAAGCTGTACCTAATTTTGAAAATGAGTCTCCTTTTTCCCTCAAATATCTGCTGCTATCCAGAGCTGCCTCTCTAACACCTGTTGCTCTCCTGAGGTCTCACAGTCAAGGAGAAAAGTTACTCTGTGGTACCCTAGAGGCAACAGAGCAAATTGTTTGAGGCGGAGACATGGTTGTGATTTTTATTTTTACAAAATCTGCCTAACACTGCATACCCCGGTCACCAAACGACCCAAAACACTTTGAAAGGCGCTTCTGCTCAACGACTGCAACAATTCAATAGATTCGATTCAGTACTTCTCTGGGGTGCAAGGCCAGACTAACAGGCAGGGAAGCTGTGAGCTGAGCACCCCTGGGCCTGATCCTGACCAAGTGGATATGCAGCATCTCAGGATGAAGCTGCCCTCTCTTGCTGTGTAGCTGCAAAAAAGGGATTTTTGCACCCTCTTTTCCTAAACTTATTTCCCAGTAGTGGTTGCTGTGCTGTCAATATACTTTGCTGTTTTAGATGACCTTCTACCACTTTCAGTCTGAGGAGATAATCTGTGGTTGTTCAACGTGCTTTTAAAGGCAGCAGTGTATGAGCATGGCAGACACAGCTCCACAGTCACACTGTTGGCATTACTAAAGAGTTTGGTTTCACCTACCCTGCCTGCACTGCCACTGGCACTCAGCTGCACCACGGCAACAGTTTTTGCACCAACTTCATTTTCTCTGTGGAATATCTTGTGCTGTTCCATTGCATGAGAGTTAATGCTTAATACACAAATAACCATAACAACTGAAAAAACTTGCCGAAATAACCACAGTTCTGCTGGTTTAGCAGCTAATGCACAGTCTGAGGTCCTTTTTGTTTTGTTTTTCATTCATTTACAGAGCTAGTGGTAAAGCTGTTAAACTTTAGGTCACCTAAACGTCCCTGGCAATTCATATACACTCTGGAAGTTTTTGTTTTCTGACACAAAATCCTACAGTTTAGCATTACTAAGCAGCTAACACCTACCAAAACAATATCTGACAAAGATTTTCTCCTTAATAAAAAGAGGGAAATAGAGGAGTATTTTAAAATTACTGCATCATGATTTTTCATAGACACTTCTTTTTAAGCCTGCACAGCAGACATTAGTATTCTTAGGCTGATCAGACTACTTTGGCAAATCCCACACTTTTCAAGTTTCTTTCTTAGTTACTGTACAAAATGTTTGGAAAAACTCAAGTTCGGCTTGTGCTAGAATTAACACTGTGGTTCTGACTAACCATTAAGTTCTTGACTACGAGGCAGTTTGTGGCAGGCTGTAATTCTGGCTGTAATCAGCAGAGATTTGCTCATGACTTTTAAACAGGTAGGTGTGACATCAATTGATCTTTGCCTGTAGGAGAACTACTGAAAAATAACGAAAGATGCTCACAGTCAATCAAACCCCTTCTAACGAGAGCTGCTTTGAAGGCATAAAGGGCTCTCCCAACCTGCTCTTAAAGTAGGAACTCCATTGTACACACCAAATGGTGTCTACCACCTCTGTGCTGTGTCTGCATCTGTAACTTGCCCATGCCACGCTGAAATAATCTGCAGTGCAACAGCTTGAATTTCTGGATTCTCAGCTTGCAGGAACACGGAGAAGAATCAGTGTTCTAAAAGGGCTTGAAATATGATTTTCTACTCATTCAGGCAATACAATGAAACTCAGAAAAAGTTAAATAGAGTATAAGTTAAAATTTTACTTAAATGAAATAAGTTATTTCACTGTGCCTTTCTTCTCAGCACCTATTTTGAGAATTTCTAGAATCCTTATGAACTGCAAGATTTATGGATGAGTGCCTCATATCACATGAAAGACAGAAACTGAATTTAACCTCTGATTCACACCACCATATCTATGGATTCTTTCCCTTCAGTAATAATGTACATTCTTCCTCCTTCTAAAAAGGATTTCTCCACCATCTGAAGGTCATGTGCATTTGAGAAAAGTACACTAGACCAGGTAAGCATGAGAACCTGAGCCAATGCATATAAATTAAAACAGTTTTGTTATCTTCATACTCTGAAAATAGTTTCTTCCTCTTTCAATTAGAGAGGAACAATCAGTTTCTTGATAGGTAAAAACACTTTGAAGTTAAAGCTCAAGATAAACCATATAGCAGATTTAGTGCAGTGAGTTTGATTGAATATATGCTTTAGTCTCTCTGAGAAAGCAAACCCAGAAAATTATAACATGAAAGGAGACCAAAGTCTGTGCTTAGTCCATGCCTGGAACATTTTTAAAGCTGGCAGATGTGCTTTATTCTTCCACATATTTGTGGAACTCCTGAAATGACTGTTATTACTATCGCTGCTTCTGGCAGTTTATTCTGAATATCGACCATCATTCTCTGTGCAAGAGAAATGGTACATTTTAAAATTATTTATCCACTATGTGTCCTACCATGAACTCAGACTACAGTCTGATTTTGAGTTAGAAATACAGCAAGGTTTTTACAGCTTATAAGGTACAATACTCCCTTGGAGTCTAAGTCCTACAATATTTTGCCAATGACAATGCAATGTCAATTGATGACCATAAAGCATCAGGCTGCACAGAGGATGTTTGGAAGACCAGTTCCATAAGGGCTAATAATTTGTTTCCAACAAGATCTTAAATCTACATTCACCTGTTAAATATACAGCTTGAGATTAGAAAATCTTTTTCATCTTCATTGATTCAAGCTGGCTGTACAATGGGAGAAGAGTCAGACACAGGACTTAGGAACAGCATTTCAGAGTGTGCCTCACAAGGCACAGGGAGAGGTGGTCAATACCAATAAACATGTCTGGCTTTGTAGGATATAAAGTAGTTTATGAAACCAGTAAACAGACAGGTCTCTGTGGCTAATCTACTCACCAATTTCTGCAGAAAGATGAGAGATGAGAATGCCAAGTTGCCACCTGCTAAACATTGTTAAAAAGAAAAACTTTTTTAGGAGAAATCAAAATCTTGAAAGGAAATCTGTAGTCAGCTTTGATCACAAATATCTTCTTACCCCAGTATCTGCCTGAGCTCCACAATTCATTGCATTTGGTCATACAGAGACAAACATATTTTAACTGGAACTCGAGTTACCAACTTCTGCTCTCCTGCATACTCCCATAAATAGGCCCATTGAAGTCACATAAAACCGACAGCAATCAAACACGCAAATGACAAAAGGATCAAGATTTTGGTTTCAGTTTTTTCAAAATAAAAACAAAATATCAATGGTCTCGTGTTTCCTTTAAAAAAAAAAAAATCCTTTGAAAAACATCCTGTAATTCTTCTGCAAAATTCTTAGAATATAATAGTACATGTATAGCTGGCTAATGACTAGACTTTGAACATGTACATTACTTGGACTAATTAGGTGAGTTTATGAAAGAATTCTTTGTTCTGCACATTGGATAATACTATTCTGAGCTGTATTTAGTCTTGTTACCACTGGGTTGGATGAGTGACGTATTTCTTGCAGCTGTAAAACGTTTTCTTTATACCAGTTTTGCAACAAATTTACAGTGAATGCTTAAATCTGTTATTATTTTTGTATTTATGATAGGCTGAATAATAAACTTACTGATTTCATTTAATGGAAGCCTTTTCCTACCTGTGATTTTACTCAAAATGTTCTATTTTCGGCCTGAAAGGATATCCTCCCTTGTCAGAGAGGTCCATCTAGAGATACTGTTATCACAGTAAGTCATACAGCTCTCTGGTACAGCTTGCTAAAGATGATAGCTGAGATTAAATACAACCCACTTGGCAAAGGGCAGATGGCAAACAATTGCATTTGACCTTTGTCAAGGAATGCTCATTCACAACTGCCTCTCATCACGTCCTCCTCCATCTTTCCTGGGGGACCAAAGAAAAGCATTGGCATGTTCAGTGCAGCGCGGGCCGGGAACTGCTGCCCTGCGTGCTAACACGGATGGCGTGATCGCTGCTGTCAGTCCGAGCCCTGACAGCTACTGCTCCCTGACAAAACCTGCAATAATAACCACATGCCACGCTTTCAACTTTTACCCAAACTCTTTGCTCCGGAGCCTTTTTAACATGATTTGTAGTAGCAGCAGCACACAAGTGTTAATAAAGTACAAGTTGGAAAAACGGCACTTCATTTAAGTGTGCAAGATTTATAACAATATTTTCTGTTTGACTCAAAGTTGGACTCAGATCTGAGCAGTTAGCCAGATGAACTGGGTGGCTACCTCTGAGATTTTCAGATTAGTTATTTCTTACTTATTTCCAGCAACCAGTGAATACCTTTAAACCTCAGCACACAGTTCATGGTTGTCTGCTCTATCAACAAACATATATCAAACTGGAAAGTCAAGTAACTGAAACAGCCTCTTAATATTTACCTTTATCAATTCTTTTTAATTTAGCAATTATTTTTTTTTTTCTTGCCACTAGTAAATACACTGCAAGCAGTGCTAGATCATGAGGGTAAAAAGAGGTTCTTTGCCCAGAGCGTGGTTGGGCACTGAACAGGCTCCCCATGGCAGTGGTCACAGCACCAAGCCTGACAGAGCTCAAGAAGTGTTTGGATCGGACTCTCAGGCACAGGATGTGACTCTTGGGGATGGTCCTGTGCAGGGCTTGCAGCTGGACTCAATGATCCTTGTGGGTCCCTTCCAACTCAGCATCTTCTGTGACTCTGTGACTGTGTCAGATGACATCAGTTCACCTTGCCACCTCCTGCCAGATGAGATTGCTAGACAGCACCTACCTAAACCCCCCGTCCCACATGCCTGTAAGTAAGGTCAGGTTACAAAGAGATTCGTTCTGACTTCAGCCATTTAACTGAGCAAGGATGCCTTCTCAGGACCAAATTCTAAAAGTAAGTAATTTTAAAGAACACAAGTTTTACCACATAAAATAATGAAACACCATTGGGTCTCTCCTTTCTATTATCACAGACTCCAGCAAACAGAGAGTGACAGCTGAATAATTTGCGTGGAATTAGTACCTTTCTCATCATGTTGTCAAAGCCCCCCCAGTCTCATCTCAGACTCCTGAGTCTTTGTCTCTTATAAAGAGTGTGCTTGATAGCAGCTTTTTACCTCCCCCTGAACTCACTCCTTGTTTAGTCTTCATTTCCAGGATTTGGCCTCATAGCTTTTTACTGACTCTAGGTAAACCACAGCTTGCCAATCTGGAATTTCTTCCCTTTCCTGCATGTTTTATAGCCCCATTTGTCCCACGAGGTAAATAAGAACTATTCTCTGATGAATGGACAGTGCCTATCTCTGGCTATACGGAGAAAAGAGCATCCTGATCCATATAACGTCGGACTTGCAGAAATTATAAGCTTTTAAAATTTAACGTGAGAATGAATTGTCTATATAATGTCATACAGAAGCAGAGCAGTCTGCCCAAAAGTTAGTGTGTATTTTATAGCCTGTTGGATTTCAAAAGCTAGGGTTAATTTTAAGAGTTACTGGGACTCCTCACATGCTAAAGTACTTTGCTGCACTGTGACAAGATGAAAGGGGTGAAAGTAATGAGCAGCTTGAGGGTGTATATTTGTTTTAGTCAGAGAAGCTTTATCATTGATTTTAATGGTGCCAGGCCTGTATACCCAAAATTAAACAGTGAGTTAGGTATTTGCATACATTACAGGCTAATAAGCCAGTTCAGAAGTATAATTGCACATAAGAAGTATACACAGTGCCACAGCACCACCAGTCTAATTGGTACATCTTTAGCAGATTATGATGGTTTCCTTTATCATTTTACATCTTTTTCTCCTTCAGCAGAGATCTGTATGCCTCATACTAGTCTGATAAGCTCAATTTTAGGTATATTGTTTTCAGCTGTACCAACAGCTGAACTGACAACCAGTAAACTGAAGGCATGTTTTTTGTTTGTTTGTTTTTTTCCTTTTTCTTCTTCCATTTCATTCATTCCTTTAATTTACTTATTTATACCTATTTTACAGCTTTGTTGAAATTTGTATCTGTGGCAAGTTTACAACACACTCTGCTTAGCTCTGTAAAGCCAGACTGTTCTCTCGTACATAGTAAAGCCTTCCACATTATGCATGTTGTGTTTTATTTCACTGTTTGGAGGACCTTTTATGAAATCAGCAGCTAGACGGAAGGAAATCATTTGCATACTTGGCTCCATACACCTGGAATTCCTTAATTTTAGGGATTAACAAAATGAGTCTAATAAAAAGCATAGGGCCTTGTTAATCAGCTCTGTAAACTCCCTTCATTAGCTGTTACTTGCTGCCAACATGAGTGCACATTTCAGGAAATTTACATTGTGCAGGTCAGTTATTACTATTTTATGAACTGATTTCTAATTTTATGTGACACAGTTTGTGTTTTTAGTGTTCCTGAAAGTTAAATAACTTTTCTTTTTTTTTAAGTCTTCGATAGTGTGTGCCCTTGTGCAGCCTCATTCATGACACTTTCCATACATTAGGACCATAATAACATCAGTTTACTGAAACTGACAATACAATGTAGTGTCATTAATATAAACACATGCTTTGTATTGGAGTTGATGTGGAAAACTTTCCTTCAGACTATTAAGTATGGGTTATAAACACCTGTAGTTTTGTCATTGTTTGTTCATTTTTTAGACCAAAGCAGGAAAATATTTCTAAACTTATTATGAAAGGCAGTAATCATAATCACTTTCTCTCACTATATCCTACTGGAGTGAGCACAGCTCATGTTTTCATTGTAGTTACTGTTTGTTCACACCTCGAAGACCTGACCTGGGTCCTACCAAAACACTTGGAGACGTTTTCCCCAACTGATTTAGATTGGCTTCCATCAGACCCTTGATTTCAAGGAATATTTGGGAATCTGCTATTTTTACTTTACTAATACAATGATAATCTTAAGTATATGGATGCTATGCTTGTAGTGATAAATTTCCTCCATCCTTCTGCTCAATTCTTGCTTCCTCAAAAATAAGATTTTGGGGGTTTTTACTGCTTGAATTTGATGCCTGCCCTTCAAGGCTGGAAATCTCCCATTCCAGTCACAAAGCTGTCAAGTTTTTAGATACATTAACTTCTTCCTGCTTATTTAGATTATAACTGGACTTTGAACATCCACTGTCCTGACAGGCTGACTTAACAGATTTGACTTGACCTCAAATTAATGCTCTTTCATCTTAGAGCAAAGCAAGTTTAACCAGTGAGGGGAAACTGTCCCATCTCGATGGTGCAAGCAGGACCCAAAACTCAGAGTGTCTTGGCCTGAGGAGCCCACGTGTTACAAAGAAATGACCCGTGGAGACTGAATTAAAGGAATGTGTGATTTGGGACTAGGATGTATTCATCTCCTGATCAACCTCCTACCATCTTACCATTATTTAAACATTTTATCACATCAAACACACAAAAAGTAGCTGAAATAGCTTGAAGTGGAATAGAATTATCTGTGATTACTAAACACTGTAGAATGCAAAAAAAAAAAAAAAAAGAAGAAATAAAACCCCCAACTTTTAAATGTTCAATGCCTTAGCAGTGGTAAGATTCTGATGGATATTCTGAGAGCAGACCAAGGGACTCACTTCAAATAAATTATTCATTGTGAATTATTCAATTCACTCTAACACTGTTACCTCACAGAGGTGTTCTGACAATTAATACGTACAAATTAATGCAAGAGATGGGACATATATGATTAAAATACTAAATATTATTGCTTAATTCCAAAATAGTTTTTTCATGTATATACAACAAAAAAACAGGCTGAAAATTTGTCAGAAATTGAGGTTAATGATAATTTCACACTGGTTTGGAGAACTGTCAGAGTACATTGATAGACTTTTCTGGGAAAATAAGCATTGTAGATTTAAATTAAAGCAATGTGCTAGGTATACTGATAGCAAGGTTCTCTCATATGTTGGCTCTGTCCTAAATGGCTACAATACAACAAGTTTATCATCATTTTATCTTTTCCCCCACCTCCTTTTGTGTAATTTATCTGATCTCCTTCAGGTACCTTCTAAAGAAAAGCTTTTGCAATTGTGTAGTTAGTACTAAGAAGTAACACCATGTCATATTTCTTATGGCTGGAGCTTTGATAAACTGATTCTGTTGACTTTTTGCATGTACTTAAACATTCCATTTCAAAAATGATAAAAATCAGAATAAAATTATTAAGGCCTAAAGCAATTTAGATACATGCAAACACATAGAGGAATCAGAAAATGCTGCCATCTCAGATGAAATATAGTGGATTTTCAGAAAACAATGAGATCCTAGCTCTTTGTGACTAAAACTCCTTGGTACTTGAACTAGAGTACACACTACAGAGAAGAAACAGCTCTTAGAAATCCCTGGCAACTGAAGACAACACTGTATGGTGGCTGACCCCATGAAACAGCTCCAAAACTAGTATCTAACTCTTTTTTCTACTTTTTCTTTTAATGTAACTAAATTAATGGAGTTAGTATTTTGGAGCTACTCAGTGGGATGAACAAACTGCTTTATGCTGCCACAAAGCAGGCTAGCAACTCTCCATCTGGCTTGACCCTAAGAGCATAGTGATTTTTAAAATACTGATAGTATCCACGCAGGACTAATAAGGAGCCTGAACTTTTCATCATGTGTCCTTATTTTAAGCTGGTGGCCATATTAACAACTAGGAGAAGAATATTATTACTGAGGAAAGTTCTGTTTCATATTTTTTCTTTCATATATTCTCACTTCCCTCCTCTAGAGGACTGTAGAGATATCCAAACTCTCTAGCAGTCAGGAGAGGATATAAAATTGGACCGGCTATTTTCAATTGTTTGTCACCTTAACTGTGACTAGACAAAACTATATGAAACAAGACCATGATCCAAACTCTCCTTCCCCTTCATGATCAAATATTATCAACCCATTGTCATTTTCTCAAATATTTTGTTCCCAATGATAAGACTTATAGACAATTTTGGGAAAGGCTGGGGCATTTTCAAAAGTGTCTTTAGACACTCCCTTACTTTGCACATCTATTAACCAGCCTTATCACAAAAAAATACTTCATACTTCCCTTCTGGGTACGTATTCTATATCTTCATGAATCTCAACTTCACCCTTAGCTTCCCTTGAAGACAAGCCCAACAATAAAGGCTAAGAAAAAATGTTAAGAAAGAAAGGAAGGAAAACAGTTCCCAAGTTGATAGTCAGAGTGCCTAGGGTACGAGCTGAAGCAGAGGGAGCAGATAGCAGAGTGCTGCCCGTCAGCCTCTGCTGCAGCTTTGTCTGGTGTCACTGGGTTGCTGTCCAGCTACAAAAAAATGCTGCCTAAAGAAGAGCATATTGCCAATGCTGGCTGCCAACCTTAGAGCTAGTGATAATCCAAACAGCACAAAGTGCCCATTATCAGTTCCTTCTCTGAACAGCCCATTAAAAACAGCTGTGCAGATAAAAGAACTGGAGAACTTTGTAGCAGAAATTAAGCAGAGAGAGAATGTGGTGATTGGAGCCAGCCACTGCCATTTCATTTCTGTGAAAGAAGAGTAGCGGAAAAAAAGGAAAAAGAAAAAACAGATAAGACTCCAAGTTATGAATGGGAAAGGAAAGTTGTATGCTTGCCTAAAGCACTGAAAACCATTGTGGCAGAGGATTTCCAAAAACAGGAGGTCTTCATTAAGATTTAGGGGCTAATCTTAGACAGTCCCATGCTCTGAGCAGGCACCATAGATGCCAACACCTGAATGACAGCACACAAGTGCAGATACTGTCATCCTCACACATACACACATTCCCACAGAGGCACCCACGCACAGCATTCTCCACAGTGAAAGTCTCTGGTCTCTTGCAGTGGAGTCACTGGGGAACAAACTAAACTCCCTTCTGCAACCAGAAAAAGATTCATAGAAAGTTACATAAAACTTTGGGTACTCTGTTTATCAAGCTGTGTCTCCAAAGCAACGTGAGGAAATATTGGCAACTACGAGCTTTGGAGCCCCTGGATTGTTTTATGTTTCAGTCCAGCCATAAACAAATGCAGTTTGCTCTGTGCAAGCCTCAGTTTCACAGACAATAGAGTTCCCCCTCCTCCATTACTGAAGGTGCATTCAAATACTTTCAATATAATTTACGAGACTTGCCCTGCTAGACCATGTCCTCTAGCACAGCCTGTCGGAGAGACACAGACGCATCACAGGCTTGCCCTGTGTCTTTTACTCCAAGCCCAAATCATCACTTTCACTAGAAGTTTTTTCACTTGGACACTACAAAGATGAAGGGCAGCATCACTGGGGACTGAGCTCCTCAAACACGAAGTGTGGTGGGGAGGGGCTGCTGCTGGAGAGAACTTAATTTTGAAGATATGCTGATGGTGTAAAGGGTTTCTGAACTCATTTTAAGGACACTACAGACGAGTGCAAGTACTCATTGTTGGTACAAGCAATAGTAGCAAAAGAATATTTTGTGGTGTAATTTCTTCTGAATTCCCCAAAATAATTTTTCAGCCTTTTTCTTTTCTGAAGTACAAGCAACCCTTTTAAAATTAACAAGATTTTTTCCCTACCAATAAAATGGGGATTTTTTTTTTTTTAACAGTTGTGACTACCCATTTCAAGTGTGTGTGGATTTGCTCACAATTTCTTAGGTGTACATGACCAACCTGTTTTACTTCAATATTACATGCAATTACATGAATAAAAGGTCTATGTAAAGACTACTGAAGATTGCAAATATTGTTGCAGTACCACTTCACATTAACAGTTAGAAAATTAGAAATCACTTTATCATCTACTTTAGACATCTGCAGAGATTTTTCATACTAATATTATATTGGAATTTCCCCAAATTCTTTGAAAGCCTATCCATTCCTTCATGATGTGGCTGAACTGGAGGAGAGCTGGCATGAGGTGGGTCACACAAGACCTTACACTTATTTTTTGCAGAAGAGCAAGTTACTGCATCCCTCACTGTGTTTAGAACTGAATGTAAACCTCCTCTTTGATTTACTTTCCAACAAAAACAAAGAGAAATGAAGAGAATTTAGAGGGAAAAGGGAGAATAAGTGAATAATAATAAATAATCAAATCCAGCTGTGTCAGAGGGGAGACGGGGAGAAGGAATCTAGACCACAGTCCTTCCAACTAACATAACTTGGTGTATAAGTATTTTGTGTGTTAAGGTGCCCTGGTGATGTGTGGTAAATGTATACATAGACACTCAAGCATTTTTTTCTTCTCACAGCAGCCTTCTCCATTTTAACCAGATCTAAAACATGCACCATCAGGAACTATTGCTTTCTCCATTTTTCAAAGAGCTAATAGATACTAATCATTGACCTCAGACTTGTCATACATCACTAGAAGGATGTTCTCCATAAACAACATGCTGGAGGTCATGTCAATGTCCACTTCCACCTCCTTTGATTTCTGCCCATCTGCAGCTTGCAGGCCAAATAAATCTCGTTAAACAGCATGTGCACAACTCTCTTAAACATTCCAGAGAACAAAGACAAAAGGAACAGTAATGGCCACAGTTATATAAAGCTGCAGCAGTAGCAAAAAAAGTCTCTGGGTAGCTTGAGTTTCATAAGCACTGAAAACATAATCTATCACCAAGCAGTGTGCACGCTGCATGTGACTACAGCTGGGGCACAGTCAGGCAGTTTCAGATTTGATTTGTGGCTCAGTGCTGCAGGATGGCCCCTCTTCCATCCACCTTTCCCTTTCCATGTTCCCTTTCGCACTCTCAGCTGCACGCTCTTGCCTCTTGTGATGGCCTTAGTGCCCTTACGAACAGATTTTACTGATAAACTTTCTAAACTAAACTGCAGGGGAAAAAAAAAAATTAACTTTCCGCCCAGGTAAACAAGTCAGCTCAGCAAAGGTAACAGAGAGAATACAAGCAAAACAGGGAACTGCAAGATCAGAAAAGGGAAACGGATGTGGAAGCTGAACCATTCTATTTGACAGCAACCACCTGTGCTGTCTGCATGTGTAGCTATCATTCTATTACAACCTGGTCACAGTGGCTTTTTATGCCTGGAAAAGGTAGAGCAGGGACAGATACATACTTCCCCCACAGAATCCACCAAAATCCAGAGCAGTCTCAAAATCCTTCTTCTTTCAACAAGTTTAGGATTAGAATGAGCAGAGGAAAGAGCCAATATACCAAGGTATCAGTGAATATACACTGGCTCATTAGGGATGTGCTTGAACCAAAAGGAGGCGAAGACATCAGTAGCCCTGGTTCTCAATTTTAAAATTGCAAAACTGATTGGTTTTAAAATTCTAAAGATATTTTGTTTAGGTACTTCAATTTCTAGTATTTTGCACTATTCTACTACCAAAATTTGCTTTCCTCTAAAAATGTTCTGCTTTGTTTTATCTTGAGTTAATGGCAATGGAAAATTGCCATATACAAGGGTGTTCCAATGACAAATTAACATTTAGTTTTAACTTCTATCTACGTTGCCTTTTTACCCCTTCTCTTTATTAAAGTAGCCCTTCTGAATGTGAAATCCTGTCCCTAGGAAGATAGTTATACACCCTGATCAAGTCACTAGTTAACCTTTTCTTCAATAAGCAGAATAGACTTAGTTTCTCATGTAACACTGGGGTTCCAGATCTTGAAACATTCTTTCTGCTCTTCTCTCAAGTGTCTCCAATTTTACTACGTTCTTCTCAGAAATTTTTGAATTATCTTTTCGTCAGCTTTGAAGCACTGAACTTCAGCTCATGCTCAGCTGCTGCAGTCACTCCTTTCCTTCCTTCAGCTCGTATAAAATTACAACTACTCCATCCTCAGACAGTGTGTTAAAAAGTTTTACAAGTCCTCCTTCACATGAATCCCAATAGCTCTTCATTTGCATTAATTTTTAAAAATCTTGGAGTTCAGCCTTCCCCTCACAACATTGAGGAGATTTAAACTGAAAACTCTCAGTCTGCTCTGACACACTTTGATGAACTTCTGAGAAGCAATAGGCTGTTTCCAAAATTAAACTAGCTGGGGTAAATGGCAGTGCCTGCTTCCACGCTGCTGCTTTAGGGAACAGTCCTTTGGAATCACAGCTGGACAGACTTTGCTCACAAGTTTTACTTCTGTCAATGCTACAAATTACTAAGGCTGTTTTACTTTCAGTTGTAAAATTGATCAAAACCTTTTTTTTTTTTTTTAATTTCTTTTGCCTCACTTTTGATGACTTATGGAGAGACCATCTAATAAAATGGTATATAATTAAAGGTTAACAGCTCTCTAAACTACACTGTATTCGTGTGAGATGTTGTAGGGAATCTGAACTGAACACAAGAGCTATATTCAGAAAATATTCCATCTGGCAACAGTTGCATCTGTCCCTGCTCATTGTAAAGGACTGGGAATAGTAACATTTTGATACCACATTATTTAATATCCAGTGCCATGGTAATTTCCAGGCAAAAAAAAATGGATGCAGAACACTATGAAATAGAAAGGAAATGGAAAGTTATTTTTGGATTTAAAAAAAAAAAAAAAAAAAAAAAAAAAAACAACAAAACACACAACAACAAACAAAGTTGTTTATTTTCTATGGAAGAATAAAAATTATTTTTCTTGTAAAGCTATGACCATATGCCAGGCCTTTAGGGCTCAGTGTGAGTAAAGGCTAATGCCTTCTGGTTTTGCTCTACTCCAACTTTATTCTGAAATATGCAGTCAAGACCTCCCTCCCATTGTTCTCCTTCTGTTGCATGCAACTTCCACTTCTCAGTTTTGTATGAGCAAAACAATCATTTAAATATATATCCCACCAGTTCTGGGTAGTCCTTTCAAACAGTCCTCTGTTCTTCTGCATGAGAGAAGAGCATTGTAAGGTGCTTTCTATGAACCATTTAGTTAATTGATTTATTCCTGTCCTTATGAATATCCATCATGACGGGATATGTTAACAAGGCTTTCACTACTCAGATTTAAACAAACCAAGCCACTGCTGCGGTGCCCTCCGGAGTCCCCAGAACAGACCCAAACTGAGAGCCTGATGCTCCAGGCTCAACCATCAAGCCATCATTCCTGCTTAGAGCAGCAGCAGCAGAAGAAGCAACCTGGTCAAAACTTCAACTTTGAACAGCTACATACACTGAACTTTGACTAAGGAGGTATGATGCAAACTTTGAAGAAATGTGACAAAACCCATTCTTTACAGTTTTTCCTAACCACTTGCAAGCAGAGCCAGCTGTCAGCAAGAGGCCAAGGCAGAGCCGTGTGCCGAAGCCTGAGATCTGTCAGATGCCATCAGTGCTGCCAGGAGCTATGGGTGAGGGAAGCAACTGCACTCTGCCAAGGGCAGGGCTCCACACTGGCACTGACATTTCAGTCCCTCCTAGTTCAGGGAGCACCCACAGGTTCCCAGTGCTCTAGGTCAACACTACACAAATGTGGAATTTGTAAATATATTCTTCAAAGCTAACTTTGGGAATATTTGAGCTGACATCCTTTTATTGCATCAGTATTAGTGAGGACAGAAAATGGCACCAAATAAACACTCTGGGGAGACTTTGCCACATTGTTAATGTTATGCCATTAATCCCGATGGCTGATTTGACAATCAACCTTCTGTTTGGTGATGGTTGTCTTTGAAGGTTGCTCTTAAGTCTTTGAAAATGCTAATTGTCAAGCCAACATTTACAGAGGAAATTATCTACTGCTCTCTCTCTAATGATAGAAAGAGGCTTCACAGAATAGTTTTCTATTAAAAGCTTCAGACATCTTTGTGGATGGTGGCAAGTACAAACAGATTAAAGAGCCATTCTGAAAGGAGCGTGTGATGGCCAAGCCCAGCAGAGGCTCTGCGGCCTGCACTGCATCCAGCTGGGGAGATGTCCACTCTTCATTTCAAATGACAGAGAATCACTATTTGAAAACCCCACTTTAAACTGTCTAGTGGTTAATTAATCTTAATGTTAGGTTTGTATATTATTTTTGATTCAAGTTTCTTTAACACACAAACTTCTTTAGGTACTGTCACTTGGCTAAAGGATGTTTTTATTATTTGTTTCCTTTTCCCTCCTGTGATTAAATTGTCCGTTTTTAGCACTCTCTTAGGGGATTTAAATACAATGAATTCCTTGACTCTCACTATGAATTTGTTTTCAAGGTCTTGAGTTAATTTTTGTGGCCTTTTCTGAGTTTTGTTCTTTCTCTTTTTTTTTTAAATAGAAGAGAAAAGGCTAACATTTAAAAAGTTTTATTAATACTCTGTATATAGGTAATGGCATTTCTTTCTTAAAAGTCCAAGAACAGGCTACATTTTCATGTTCTTCTGGATTTTCTTATCAAATCTTTTTCTGAAACCCCATAAATAAACCAGCAAGTACCTATTTTCATTGTGTGATTTCTTTAGTTAGGAAGGTGTAACTGTGATGCTGAACTTGCAGAGCTGCTGTGCACAGAGAATAAACAGCAGTTGTCACAGCAGTTACAGCCAAGGCAGCTCTGACTCGCATCTACAGCCCAGCTTGTACAGCGTTCTAGTTTGTGCTTATTGAAAACAATTTCCTTATTGTTTGTTGTCATTAGGACACACAGTGTGTTTGATACAGAACGTGGCCAGGTGTGATCAACTGCAGCAAAACAGAAACTCTAAACTGAGCGCATGAAGGGGAATCAACCCTAGCCAAGGTTGAAGTTAGGTAAGCAAACCCAAAGTTTGGGGAAAAAAATACCCAATCCTTACTTCAGCAAGCAGAAACCCAGTGCTAACAGAATCTGCAAATATATGGCTAAGTTTTATCTACATGTCTCTCTACATGATTCTGTGACTGCAGATGTGGTTATAACAAGTACTCATAAAAAGGCACAACAGCATATGTGAGTCCCTATTTTGAAGGGTAAAGGGCAAAGTAAAACTCAAAGTTTTGAGGGCAGAGATACAATGGCAGAAAAAAAACCCTAGGAAGATTATAGCTGGAATTTAGCAGAGAAGAGGGTAGCAAATTTTCTCTAAACTTGCACTCCAGTTTGGACAACTGATACTAAAGTGTGCAGCAAACCAACTACTCTATGAGAAATAAGAGAGCTTTGCTTCAGGACCAATAGCGTGAATTCTTATTCTGTCTTTTCATATCAAAGGTGGAACTTAAACCACAGCCATACTGATTTATCGGGTGTGCAGAAGAGAGAGCTAGGCCTAGTGTCACTAGCTTTCATTTACATAAGGTGCTAATTCAAAAAAGTCCCAGGTTTTCAGCACATTTTCTCCATACCACAGCTTTGCCCTCCCTGGAATGTTTTTAGTGCCTCAACCAAGCTGTAATTGCGGCAAGCTTAGGTGTGCTGTGTCCACTCCTGGTTTTCCACCATCCCTACAGCACGGGTCCCATTTGTTTAGCTGTGTTTTGATCTCCTAATTCACACCCCAGTGTGCAATGTCCCTGCCACCGAAAAATTCCTACCCTCTTCTCTCTGGCTCCTCGGAGGTGCCAAAGCAAACCGTCAGAGATCACACCACAAACTTCTGTTCATGTTCCAGGAAAAGAGAGGCAGCAGTTCCTGCAGGCTCTTAGGAAGGTGACGGCGCAAACATGAGGATGCTAAAAGGATTAGAAGGTGTGTTTGTACCACCTTTCTGAAGACAAGGGGCTAAGAGAAGTTACAGAAAGGGCTACAGAGTGAAAACCAGTGAACCTACGTATTAAAATGAAATTTTACATCAACACCAATCACTTATGTAAAGCATTTTTATACCTATATGCATTTAATTCTCGACAGTAGCTTCAATTTACATTAAGGATATGCACTAAGGATTGAGGATCTATCAAAAAATGCAGCAAAGCTCCCATTGAGTTCAGAGGTCTGAGACTGAGACCCATAACAAGGTTTTTAGACAATGCAGATGAAAATGCATGAAAACTCCCAAATGTCTGTTTTACACATGCTACGTTCTCTTTGCATTGCACCTCCTAACTAAGGGTGTACAATACTAAATATATACAGAAATCACATTCTCCAAGTGAAGAACTACTTAATCATTTAAGCTCAGGATTTCTTAACAGATTCCTCAATTTTGCCTCTTTGAATTTTACACTGAATTTTGTCAGTTTATAAATTTACACTAGAACATGCCAAAAGGAGGGAAAAAAGAAAACAAAAAAAAAAAAATCCCAGACCTTAAAGGCATTTTACCACAGAGACACTGAAAAATAAAGACCATTAGCAAAAACGTATAATTAAATTAAAATGCCAGCTTGCCAAAGAAGCTCAGTAAATGGGAAATATATCAAACCGTGATAATACAAATGGGCTATTTCTCAAGGTGTGAGAAAGTCAATGGAGTAAACTCTGATAATTTGCTGACTTTTTACGTACAAGGCAGAGTAATGACTTAAAAGTAAATTGCACAATAGCAAATAAAACAATATATTATGCACCTCAGTTATTCTTTGCATTGTATTCTAGGTAGCAAATATAAAATATAAAAAGTGGGGGGGGAGGATGTAACGGAGGTAATGTGGCCTGATGCAAGGAAAAAATGCTGGCCTTTCTCATAACTACGTAGTTTTAAATTGTGTTGTCTGCACTTTCCCAGGTGTCACTTCAGCTCAGTTATTTTGAACATGCTTTAATTTCTATTTCCACGCCGACGACAGGGGCTTTTTCTCAAAACCAACCTTTTCTTTGGACTATAGCCTTTTTTTAGAATATTCAAAATTACTTTTGGCATGTAAGTTCATTTTGCTAATTCCTCTTTTAGTGCGCAAATAACCTTTGAAAATCTGGATCTAGGTGTTTATGTGTCAGGACAATATCCCAAGTGCCCCAGTTGCCCGGTGCCATGTCAGCACTGGGGCGGCGCGGTGGATGCTGCGGCTCTGCTGCCCTCTGCTGCTGCCACAGCCCCCGCTGCAGCCCCGGCCGCGCCCGCCGGGGCACCCTGCAGGGATCGCCGCTTGAAATCAAATTCCTGACATACACCTTCAGTGTAGACACCAAAAAGCGGCGTTATACATGAGAGCGCTAAGAAGATGCTGTTCTATTCACCGGAAAATACTCAAAACAAACAAAATGCTCCCTTCTCTTTTGCTGTGAGTGAAATGCAACTGTTGTGGTGCCATCCTACATGTGAGAGCTTGAAAAACAAAAACAAAACACAAACAACAAATATCTGTCAAGAAACAGAATGGGTTTTTTTTAAACATGTGAGACTAGAGAATACAATTTGATTGAGAAAAGTTGAACTAAGTATTTTTCTGGATAATCGTACTGTCTCCTGAGGATATAAACTGCTTCCCAGGGACGCCTCACCCGGGACAAGGCCAGAGGGAAGCAGAGGCAGTGTAGCCAGAGGGGTCTTGGAACACCAAATCCTGGGAGCCCCAGTATCCTTCAGGTTGCTGCGTTCCCTTTCTGAAATTTACTGGCCACCAAGGCAGAGAGGATGGCAGAAATTAATCACTGTAAATTACTTTATAAAGGAAGTATTGATAGCTTTAAAAAAGATAATTTTAATTTCTTTCATAAACCTGCCGTGCATTGTAATGAATTTCATTTTCATTACATAGCACACAATTGAGCAAGTGGACTTAAATATCCTCACAACTAAACTTGCATTCGAAATGTTAAAAGAATCTAATTTGACCTTTGAAAGGCTAGAATTTAAGCAGTCAAATGCTTGCTTTCCACAATGCACTTTATATGTCTTATCTACCAGATTTTTATCCTGATAGACCATAACAGCTCCTAAAGAGCCATTATAGATTATTGTGTAAATCCTTCTTTGTTCATGGACTATTGACCCAACAGTGCATTATGTCCCTAAAGAAGTCCTGATAGTCCATCATGTTAATCCAGCTGCAAGGTTAGTGCATGATGTACGGAAAATCTTTACATAATTTTCAAAGAAATTAAATAAGAATTTTCCTGCACAGATAATTATGCTCCATAGTCTAATAATTCAATATCAGAGATAACACAGGGCATACTTGCATATAGAGTATTAGATCATGCTATGGATTACACATCTGTGAGTTTCTTATTGAAATTAAATTCAGGCTGTGTGATGAAAACAGTTGAAAGTGGCTAAAGCTATTAGCTGAGTTTCAGAGCTAAGATAACTACAGAGATTTTATTTTTAAACAGATAATTTTAATAAAGAATTTGTTCTCTTCAGATGTTAGTAAGCAATAGAACAGAAACTGGGATACAGAAAACAAATCTGGAAAAAAACAAAAAAAATCTTACTTGTACTTCAACTCTCAGTTCCTCACAGTTTGTGGCTAAATGCAACACTGTCCTCTGAACAGAAATGGTCCAGTGTGATGTAACCCAAACCACAAAACTTTTTTAAAGTGTTTAGTGCTCCGAACTGTATGTAATGGACAGACAACTGACACTTTTTATCTTGTCACTCAGGGCAGACGCCAGGTGATGGATGGCTCTCCGGGGGCAGGAGGGCTGCAGAGGGGCACAGCCTGCCAGCAGCTGGGGCTCCGCTTGGCTCTAGCACCAGCCAAAACCTCTCCTTTGCACATACAGCCCAGCTAAGGCAGTATTTCTTGTTTTATGGTATGGCTGCCACAAAAATGAAACTCTTCAGCGATTTTCACTCCTCTTATTTATACATGTCCTTATCCTTCTCACTGAAACTAACATTTGCAGCTTTAATTCCATTTCAGAATTATCCAGAAATAAAATAAAATCTTTATCACAAGTGAGCTGAAATCATGCTGCTATTACCATTTTAATTCATTGCCTCATTACCCATTTCTCAGTCAAAATATGTTCTACTCAAAAATTTTCAAATCTCAAAGGATTATTTTTTTTTTTTCTGTGCAACATAGACATCACAGAAATTCTGATTTACTGAATTCAAATAGACCTTTGCTGCAGACAGTTACATTTGAGGTATAATAAAATATACAGATCAAAACACCCACCACACTGAGGGACAGTTCCTCTCAAAACCAGTGTTTCTAAAAGAGTGACAGCATTCCCAAATCACTGCATGAAAGAGCTTTCTGGCACTATGTAACTGGATGTTTAATGGGTTTACAGTAACACTGGAGAACAGTTTTATAGAAAGTATCCCCTGGGGTACAACAGCAGTATTTAGCTCTTGCTCCAAATGTAGAGCAAGAGGGTGAGAGAAGCTTTCACCCCGTGAGAGTATGTTAATTGTTAGGGAAAAGGAAAAAGACACTGCTCCTGGCCATAGAAGATGAAAAGGAAGGACTCTGATACCATCCTTCCTTTCCATTCACAGCATCTCCATGACAGGACCCCATTTCCCCAGGGGTCAGCACGCTCCGTGTCCGCTCCCCGTACTCCCTATATCCGCATGTACACTTGCCCCTCCAGGCAGTACAATGCAAAAGCCATTAGCAAAGAGCAACCTGAGCACGCAGGGCATAATGGGATCCTGAGCAATGGGACACAGGGGGTTCCTTGTAAATTCACCCCTCTTCTCACAAGCCAAGGGCCACTTCTACACCTCTTCATCGTGGGCACAGCTTTATCTTGTGGATGCCAGTAACTGCAGATGAACCTTCAGGCACCGTGTTTCACACCCCTCGGATCATCCACTCCACCAGGAGCACCAAAGGCAACGAGCCCTGCCCCAAAATAGTGGCAAACAGTGCCTTTAGCCTTACACAGGCACCATAACAAGGCACCATAACACCTTACGTAAGTCACAGGTATATTCTCCTCTAATGACTACAAAGCAGACCATTAATATTTTACAGATTTCTCATCCTCTCCGTTTGTGTAATTTATCAATGCCCAACAGATCCTTTGCCAGCTATACATTAAAACTATTTTCAAAATATTTCATTGTCAGCCCATGGCACCTTCATTATTTATTAAGATAAGGGACATGATGAACAGGAACAGTAGGTAGCTTGTTTGCTCAAATGTACTTTATGAATCCTTTGAATGCACAGATCTGCTAGGAATATATAGCCTGCAGGTAGCAGAGAGTCATAGGCATGATTCATGCAAATAATAAAAATATTGTATGCTTGATGCAGTACCAGCATCACCTACCTGGAAAGTTCTGCTCTATGATATATATAAGATGGACCTCTGTACCCTGTGACTTTATTTCAGATGTACATGCATATAAACAAGAGATTTAACTGTATTTAATATGGAGTCTATGTTATGGCTTTTTACAGTACGATTAGTGAACGGTATGAAAGGTAAAAGGAATCCATAGTTCATTCTTCAGTCATTACCACTGTTTTAATGACGAGTGGTATATTTTCCCCTTATGCCCCACAAAAGAATTCCTTTAATTTGCCATTCTCTTCTGCACCGTTTCTTTTAAATTGCCTTTTTAAAGCAAAACAAAACCCCAAGCAACAAATACACCACCATAAAAAGCAACAATGAAAGAATCATTGTCACTTTATTACACTATCTCCTGTTAATTCAGAGAATTATAGCACTTTTTTACATTGACTAAAAAGACTCACGAAGTTCACAAATAAGCAAAGAAATTGACACATGAATGAGGCAAATTCCCAGCAGAACTTTGAAGAGCAGTTAGAAAGCATCAGAAAGGACGTAGGTCGCTCTCTCCCCCACCTCACTCCCACAGTACTACTGAAACCCCATTCAGCAATTAGCTCAGAGAGGGCAACAGGGGAAAACAGCTTTTAGGACACAAAACTGGACCTCTCTTTCTCAAGTGTACTATGATATTTGTTAGAATAGGAAATGTAAAGCCAGGCAAATCAGCACCTGCAAGTACAGAAAGCTCTGACACATCCTGCCTTCTCAGTCCCAGCCCTAAGTGTCTCATCCAGATCTGGAACAGCAAACCAGAAGATGTGGCACTGGGAAATATTTTTGATCTCAAACTAGATAGCAATATATTAAACAAACCCAAACGAACAAACAAATCCCCCAACCAAACAGCACCATCAGACCATGTTCCCCCTTCTGCAAGCTGGGTTATGGGTGTAGATGCAGACAATCCAACAGCCTTAGTACATGCCCTTTGCCTGTTGGAGACAAGCTGTTCCACCGAGTCTTAGCTCAGACTGCAGCCCAGGTACTCAGCAGCTGGCCAGCAGCGCTCCAGCCTCCAGGGACAGAAGCCTTTCCTCAGGGAAGGGAAGTGTATTTAACTTGCAAGATGCCCAGAGTGGGTCAGGATGGTCACAGACACTCTGCAGTTCCCCAGACAACACAGAGAAGCAGTTTGTGACAACCCTTCTGGAAAACCAGCACTGTATTTCCTGCTCACAGTTTTCTCCAACATTCTAAACGCATTATTCTCCCATCAAACTTGTCCCTTTTATGGTGAAAACTATTTTCTACCTATGGAGGACTTGTGAACTGTCAGCAGACAAATGCTTTTTGCATATTTGATTCTTAAATTGCATAATCAATCATGTGATATAATTTGTTTCCTGGTTGCACCAATATTATAAATTGTTTTACTACCCCTCCACATAAATATTGTTTTGTGGGATAGCAACTTAACTAGAAATCCATATCTAGTAGAAGGAGGAAAGCTGTATTTACAATCACCTCATAAGCAAAACTATATTGAATTTTTGAAATCAAAAACCTGATGAAATGGGCATTAAGACAGTAGTGGTTTAAGTCATATTATTTATTAATGATTCCTGTCATTATTCACCTGCTCTAAGCATCTGTATGCACAGGAAATCACCTCTTTGACAAGGTAAGGAAGGACTATCACATATACTTATTTTAATCAAGCCAGCTGGTATTTAATTTTGTATACATTTCAGTAAAATTTTTCTCTCACAAAGATAATTTTAATAGTAAAATGTAATCATATGACCATTACATATGACATTCAATTTTGTGTTTAATAGTGTGTCAAATTGAAAATTGCAGTTTAAGACATAATCTTTCACAGAGCCTGTCACATACACAAATCTGCCATTTAATTTTTATTAAGTTATCCAATAATTTCTTAACAGACAGTTAAGCTGTAGGAGGAATCTCACAAAGTTAAAGGAGAAGAGCCAAGTATGCTTGGTAAGAGCCTACATTCAGAAGAATTAATTTCAACAGAGGGAAAAACAAATCTACAACCTGGAACACAATGATTTTGTGGTTAGGAATATTAAATTGCTGCAATATTTACCCTGAAAGGTGTAAAGTGATTATTGTTCTTAAATCACATTCAGCTTGTAACTCTAATAACTTTAAAATATTTTTTCATTAACCCAAACAATTACTATCAACACAATGTTATATAGCTTGAAGATTTCAAAATTAACCATTTTGGACATCTTAGCAACTGAACACAAGATGGAATAAAACAAACATAGAACATACAAGAGATTATCTAAGGGACAGTCAAGGGTACAGCTGTTTCAAAGAAAGTTGACCTACTACCTCCTACCTAAGATTTTCTGATTTTGCTAGAAACTTATGCAGAAATTAGTTAAGATTTTGGTTCCATTTTCCTGCAGTGCTTAGCTGGATTTATTTGACAGCAAGGATCAGTAAGCAGATTTTGAGGTCATTAGATTTTGTCAAATATTTTCAGAAAATATTCTGCTAAATAAGGATGTGATAGTGATTGTGTATGGGAGAAATTGGTACGTTATCACCAATTGTTCTTTTACTAGTTCTTTGGTGTTGCTTTTCTCTGCTTCCTTTTTTGTTTTTATTCCTACATGCTTGCTTCTATAAAATTCGTATTTGCATGCTTTTAACTTGTCCCCCATTGGAAGGGTAAATGAAGACCAGGTTCCCAGTTGGCTTACACTAGAATGCCACTGGAGTCAACAGAATTAGAAGTACAATTACACTGCACTGTAATACTCCCATCCATGTTTAGTCAATGCAGAAACAGCCCAAAGGATCAATACCAAAAACTATATATTATATATATGACTTTGCATTCAAAGCGAAATCTCAAGAAAAGAAAACAAAGCAAAAAAACCCAGAACAAACCCCAAACTTTAAATAAATTTATTAATTTCTATTTTGGCCTTTAGATTGGCTGAAGTATCTGCAGCACTGGAGCACAGAGGTGGGGAGAAGAGCAGGCAGTGGTGGCTTTTTGCCCTGGTGATGGATGGAAGACTGACTGCAGCAGTGATATACACTATCTTGGTTGCTGCAGGGGTTAGATCACATTAAAAGAGGAATGTGCAATTGAACTGACAGAAGGCGAATGATTAGCACTGGACATCAGTCATTTGTTCCAACGCTGCAGCCTGGCAGGAAACTCTGGGCACTGCAACTCATCTGGAGGATTGTGCACTGCTCCATAGATCTGTTCTCAGACAACAGAACTGCTTGTGTGGATATAAAATCATGGGATTTTCTTTCCTCCAGCAAGACACAAAAAGTCAGAGCATTCAAAAGTGTCAAAAAACCTGTGCCAGTTTTTTCCCAGTGCCTGGCCACAAGTGCAGGATTATTCCTAGATCAGTTTGTGGATTGTCCACTCCAGCAAACTGTATCCCAAGGGAGGTCACTTCAGGCACTTCCCCACAACTGATGTATAGCACTGTCAGAAGCTTCTTGCTGATAATCAACCAAAACTTTACCTTGTCTAATATCTTCCTGTAACTTCTAGCTATACCCTCACTTACGGAGCACTTCCTCTCCTGCCTTGGTGTTAACACTTCTCATATACGTGTAGATGGTTATCATACCCTCTCTATCACTGCTTGGGCAAGCTCTACACTTCCAGCTTTTCTTATCTTTTATCTTCAAGTCAATTCCCCTAGTCTTCAGATTTTATGTCACTGCTCAGATGCTAAAGGGAAAATCCAATGTGCTAATCTGGGGTATACTTGAAGGAAAGAGTGGAAGGGTATTTGTTTGCCCAACTCTCCACCTCACTTCTAAGTATGTTCATATTTTGCCTTTTAGACGTGTGGGTAAAATATTCAACCTATACTCTTAAGTGACATTTTTTCTCTCTGAGACTTTTTCATCAGCAGATATCTATTTCATTATACACTTAGGTTTACAATTTGAATTTTTTTGAGTTTACATTAAAACATGGATACAGTTTATCAGCATGAGTTGTGTTCAACTGAAAGTACTGAATATTTGATACTATGTATATTAGCCATATACTTGGAATTATTTGTTCTTCATTTTCACAAGGACGGAGTGTAAGAGACTTGAAATAAATTGCTAGACTAAAGATGCTTGAATGTCCCAATTCTTACTGTAATTGGAGAATTAAAAAAAATACTGTTCATATTTCAGCAGACTGTTTTCTGTGAATTCTTGATTACATAGCAGCCCTTCGGAAATGTCTACAACTGTTACTAAATAAAAGCATTGATAAAAAGGAGTATGTGGGATTAATTTTATATAAGATTTAATGTTATCTGGAAATGCTGACAGGAAAACAATGTAGATTATGAAGCATAACATGGATATGTTTTGCTGTGGTTGTAGGTTAGCTTAGGTCTTGAATTCAACTTGCATAAAATGTGCATTGCTCCGTAGTTGTGAGCAGTATGCGGACGCAAACCCCCAAGTGCTGCACACTAAGCAGTGTTCTGCTTTGATGGCAATGTTAGAGCCATTAATATTACAGTAGCTGCCACAGAGAAAGGTCCTGAACTGTGAATCCTCCACAGGGCTCCAGCCGGCCGTTGGGATGCACAGAGAGTGTGTGATGCTCTCCAAGTCTCCAAAGCAATTTTTCACCTGCCCACGCAGTGCTGTTGTGGAATCCATCAGTCGGGCCCTCTCAGGCAAAATGGGGTGGAGGTTCCTGCTTGGCCCTGCCCGTGGGGGCTCTGGAAAGGCTGCTGGGGAAGGGGCTCTGCCCAAGGCCCAGCAGAGCTCTTCAACAGGTCTGCTGCTCCCAGAACAGAGGTTTTGGGGACCTGCCCTGATGGGACCTTCTCATACAAAAAGCAGCAGAAGTGGTAAGTGAGCAGCACATACTTTTGGCAAGCACTCTGATGAGAGAGGCCAGAGAATTACAGTAACCCTGGAAGCAGCTCCTTTATGTTAGTGAACTACACTGGAGATGAGGAAACCGCCTTTTCATTTTATAATAAAGTTCAAATCTATCTCTAAACTTCTCATGCATGTTTCTTAAATGAGCTTTGTATGAATAAATGTTCATGGAAGACAAATGCACACAGAACTAAACCTGAGAAATTCAGACTGAAAGACTCCTTGGAAAAATCTATTTCTGATCACACAAACTGCCCTATTTCAGTATTTAATGGCAAAATATCTGGAAAACCTGATAAAATTCTGTTACAATTACTTGCATCCAGGTTATATTTAATATCTGAATATTAGAGTACTTTGAATAACTTTGGTATCCTCACAGACACTTGAGTACAAGAGGTAGATTTTCTAGTTATTTTTAAACTCATTTTATATAACAAAAACTATTTTCTTCACCATTTCTCCCTTTTCAGTCATTCTCCTGAAGAACAGTTTAACTGCCAAGCTCAAGCAAATTAAAACTCTCTCTATTAGTCCCTGCAAAGACAAGGGTGCTTTCAAAGAATCCAGTGGTTTGACAGACACGCAAGGCAGCTCTATTACAGAAGTCAACTGCACTAATGGAAATGGCTTATGGTTTAAGATAAAAGTGATACCACCAAGTAATACTTTTAAGGTATTAAGTTATATGAACAAAAGAAATTTGATAAAATTTCAAGAGGCAACTGGCCACTTTTTTCACAGTAACATTGAGCAAAATAACATTTTCTTCACAAACACTGGTATAAAGCAAGTCTGCTGCTGGACTATTACATATGAGTCTTGTTACAAAGAAAATTGTGATAAACACACTGCTTAGTAAATCTAGACACCTTTTACTATAAAACCAACAAAATGCAATGGACCAAACTTTTAAATCAATGAAGTAAATGCAACTTTTGTAGCACAGAAGCTTTACACACACAAGCAGGTCTGAAGTACTTCACTATTGTAATCTACCTTTAAATAGGAATTTTGAGGTTTAAAGTAAAATAGCTTGCACCAGAACAGAGTCAGTTTGGAGAGATCATTATAAAATCCCATTATCACTGCTACAAGTTGGACTATTTGTCATCACAGAAGAGATGACAAGCTCAGAAATACTACATTTGTTATTATCAGATGATAAATGATATTCCATTAAAGCTGCAATACATCATCTGCAAAGCTGCAAAGAAGATATCAAACCTATCAGTACTTGACTTATAATTTAATTTTCAAAAGCTGTCAACTAAAATTCCAAAGGCTAAGCATTTTCATTTTTAAAGTTCATCTTATTTATTTTCCTCATCTGTTAGTCTAATTTTTTTTTTTTGATATGGCAAAAATAACTGATTATGTGCAAGGTATAATTCTTTTTCTCTTGATTAAGTAATACATCAGATGTCACTTATGTATTAAAAATATATGACAAATAATAAAGCAAACGAGTAATGATGGACACACCTTATTTGGATTTCTTATTTTTAAAAATGCAACTGTAACGAATGGGTCAGCCTAAAAATATTTTGATTGTGTTGCATTCCAGCAAACACAAAATCTAGATTTTAAAATTTACAATTTGCATTTTGTACAAACAGAAAATTACATTTAAATCTATTAGAACTGGTAGTTGGCAAATATTTGCCTACCATCTAAAAAATTTTGATATTATAATTCCAGAAAAAATATTTTAAAAAATAAATTACTGATGCAAGTATTGACAGTGATACCCTGTAATTTTAATATTCAATACCTTTTTATTTCAGAGTTACCTAGTTCTTCATATTTCTTAGAATATTTCTGAAGTCTGGATGCCTCACAAACAATTTGACTATCTTTACTGTTAGTTCAGCTCAGCGTATGATGAAAACATTTAAGCTGCTGCCATGCCAATTTTTTTAGTATGTTACTGCAAAGTGTGACTGAAGGAGCTTCAGATGCCACTGTATCTCACAATCTGGTTTTAAATTAATTGACTAAAAACACCTTCTGAGTTCACAGAATCACTGAATATGCTGAGGTGGAAGGGATCATCAAGTCCAACCCTTAGCTCTGCACGGAACCACCCCCAAAAGTCACACCCAGTGCCTGCGAGCATCATCCAAATGCTCCTTGAGCTCTGCCAGGCTTGGTGCCATGACCACTGCCCTGGGGACGCTGCTCAGTGCCACATTTGAGGTGATATATTCAAACTTTTACACCAATTTTTTTTAAAATTAAGAAAATCCACCTTTGGCTAAAATTAGCAGGTGCTAATCTCTGCCCCAGTTGAATTCACCCTGTCTGGATCTGGCAGTGGTTACTCTGTTCTTCACACTCCAAGTTTGTGTGAGTTTCAGCCAGGAAGTTTTGGTTCCCTGCACTAGACCTAGTTTAACTTCCTTCTCAATACTGCCACCTACAAGGGAAAACAATACCTACCAAGCTGCTTTGAAAATGTTGCCTTCAGCATTGTGTTACTCTGATCACATTCATCTCTGTCCTTTTTTTCAAATTTGATTTTAAATATTTACAACATCATACATCTTCCCCTCCTGAAATTACTGACGAACTGTTACTGTCTGTGAAACCTGCTGGATGAGTGATGGACAACTTTAAAGGGAGCATCAATGTTTTATTTGTGAAATATAAGCTGAAAATAGTCTGTAGATTCTTTTTTATTGATCTTTATGCAAAAGTACCTGATATACTCCACCAAAAAAAGACTCCATTGTGTACAATAAAATATTAAAATATTGAAGTAGATTAACATGTAATACTCACTAAGTTGAGGTATACTATAGAGGAAACGAAAAATACAGCAACGAATAAAGCATTTGCATTGGGAAATAATTTACATACAGTGGAAAAGAATTTAGCATTTCTACTTTAAAAATGCAGAACAATGGGGAGGCAGATTAATGAAGAAACTAGTTGCAGCATAGTTTAGTAACACAAATGCAAAAAATACTTGTAAACAGTGCTTCTGCAGTCACATATGAATTCTGAAAAGACTAAGAAAAGACAGATTCCAATTTCATCACAGAAGACAATTACAGACTCAAATTTGACACCACCGAATTTTTACACCCTTGGCACTGTCATTATTCAGGGTTTCTCATTTTTGTGCTGTGAGCACCAAAACAGCCTTGCAATGGCTGCTGCCTGCCAGAGGTCTTAGCAGTGTTGCCACTGCCTGTAGCTGGAAGAGCCGTGGCAGTGACTGAAGCCCGTGTGCAGAGCCACAGCCCAGCTGTGCACCAGCTCAGTCTGTGCAGGGGGGCTGTAAGAGCTGCCACAGCACAAAATATAGCTTGAGTAAGTGACAAACAGAGGGACACAAGGAACAGGACAGGATTAAATTAAAATGAATTAACTACTGCTCAGAGTACTGCTGGGGTGAAAAATAAGGGAAAGGCGTATAAATAGTAAGCTGAAAAGTGTTTGAATGTGAAATGGGCCTTTCACCTTAAAGACAGGAGCAGGGATAGCAACAAGAGATATCTCCAACTAGACTCTGTACAGCAGCGGAATCAATTCAGCTGGTTTGTTGTTTCTTTTCAATCCCCAGGCCCAGAAATATATCTCAAATCCACTAAATGTAGTTGGACAATATTAACAGAAGTCTTTCAGTTATTACCAACACGATGAGATATTACAGATTTTTAGTTTTACTATTGAATATAACCACATGCAACGTAAATACACTGCAATATGCATATATGTATTCTGCATTTATGCATCTAAAGTACAAAATAGGCATATATACAAAGCTGTCATATGCCTATTAGTGCCCCATGATCCCCCTGCTTCCCTGCTATATTGCAAGATGCAATGGATCTGATGAGCAACATTTGTGAAAGAGGCTCTTTTTATTTTATTTTGGCCTATGAATTATGAGAGCTGAATATCTGAGCTGTTGTATTAAACACATCATTTTCCCAGCTGTTGAACATAAATTCTGGAGTTATATTTGTAGCATAAATAATATAAATTTGAATTCTACCTTTCCATAGACATGTTCTAGTTGCTTAAGGCTCACTGTTTACCAAAATGTTTCTGACAATAAATTAATTTGCTGGAGTATTTATAAGAAGCAGACGTTGAGCAAATTAATTAATTCAAAATATTGAACAAGTATTCATTTTCCCAAGGCTCAAAAATTCTATGTTTACCCTAGACAGATCAGTGCTGATGTAATAAATTAAGAACTAGGTCCATGGACCTTTTTTTCTTAAACAGAGATGAAAAATGAAAAAAAAACAACACCACAAAACAAACAAACACAGAACAAACAATCCAATAAAAAACCAGCCCAGTCAAAAAGAAGGCAAACTCTCCTTTTAGGCAACAACTGTTCCCTTCCTCTAGCAGAATCAGCCCAGAGTGCTGGGATACAAGATTGTGGAGTAGCCTGCGATTGTTTTATGAGAATGAAAGGAGAGAGAAGGCCAAGATGTGCCTGGAGAAAGATGTCAGAGTCCAGTGATGAAAAACTGTTCTAAATGACTGTTCTCCTGGTTTCTACTCCATGAAAGGAAACCAACAAAGAATGTATCCATCTCCTCCTTTCTTCATCTTCATAGAATACCAGAGCACTCCTGCTAATCCCACAGGAATTCAGAGCTTTGCTGGAGCCACAGCCATTCTTTCCTTTTGGTAGGATACACACACACACGCATGCACACAAGCACACACACACACACACACACAGAGAACTTTGATACCATTTCCCAGTAGGATACTACCTAACAATAATGATTTTTTAGAAATTTGAACTATTATACTAAAGAATTCATTTCCCTGTTTTCACATGGGCACCTGTACTCCAACATAGAGATTTCTTAAATTCCAATATTATTTTGAGTGTTTTACAAAAACTTAGCATCAATTGTCCATAGCAACGCTCCATCAGAACCAGAGATCCACAAACTTTCCTAGGCTTTTTCAATTCCTATTGGCATCCTGTTGCAACTCTCTATATTAATAAAGAACATGTTAAATAATTTAATACTTGTCTCTATTTCTGCCTTCTTTTCTGTTTAACTGCACTAGCAGTCCTTGTTTGTACTAATCAAGTCCCTCTTGTGTTCATGCGCTTTTATATTCCTTCTTCAACTTTTCCTTAGAAGGGAATAAAAAAATAAATAAAATTTGCTCTGTCATCTTATCCTAGACAAAAGCACCTGTAGAATTTGGGAACTTACTTGTGTGCATTCAAAAAATATCTCTTTTCAGACACTCAAAGTAGTCTGGAAGCTGCTTTTCAAAAAGGAGTCATCAGTATCTCAGCCCCCTATTTCTGCTCTTCCTTGCAGATGAGTGACTCATCCTTTAACACAAACTCTTGCTTGCCTGCAGAGCTCTCATTACCTTTGACAACATTTTTGGTCCCCGAACATCTAATTTTCAACTCTAGAGTACACAGATGGGAAAAGAGAGACAGTACTTGTTGCCTTTGAATTATACAGAAACCAAATCCTTTTCTTGTCACATTGATGAGAGAGTGATGTTTTTTGTACTGCCTCTTCTATATAACACCGATATTGTGATTCATTACTTCAAATGGCACTTTATCTTCCTAGTGGAAAAATGGATGAAAAGTATTTTTCTTCAGTGTTTAAAATTATGTATTACAATGTTTTCAACTCACATCTGAGAACATTTTGTTGCAAAGGAGAAGATAGAGAGATTGAAAACAAAAGCAAATAAACAATGATCCCTTTCCTTCCTCCACACCATTTGCATACGCAGAGCTAAAAGCATCCTGCTGCACCAGGGGGATTCAGATGCCTAAAGATCCTGACACCTCCGTGGAATGCTGGAGCTGGAAGGGAAGATCTCCCTGCAGCGACTGCTGCACGAGCCTCTCTGCTCACTGGGATATCAAATGTGTGCAGACCCCGCAGGTTTGGACATGGGTGGAAGTCCTTCCTTCTTGGCACCCATATGGAATTAGTAGATGGATTCAGATCATGCAGATAGGGCATTTGGAAAGTAATTCAGAGAATTAATTCCCTTGAGGACTTTTTGTAGAAGTATTACGACATTTACTGAAGCAATAGGATGGGATATTGATTTGAAAAAAAAAATAAATAAATTTATACCCTGGCTCCAGATATAGAGTGGCTGACACAGTCTGAGGACGAATTCCTACATTTATAAAGAGGAGATACAGAAGGGTACTTAGACAATACATCCTTTCTCTTTTTCTCCTCTTTCCTTCCCACGTTTTCTAGCTTTTTTATATCTAGTGAAATCAAGTCCACCTTGGCAGGGAGTGGAGGAGGTGAGCCCACAAGGCCTCTGTTATTAGAAAAAAGCTTGTGGCTGGGGAGACAATGAGACTGAACCTTCAAATTAAAATCTCTACTTTTTAAAGGCTTGTGATAGGCTAACCACCCCTAGGTTTTCCTAGTCCCATGAAACTAAATGATCTATGATACTTAAGACATTTCTCTACATGTGCCACTTTAGAGAGGAAAAAAGGCCTCCACAAGTAGCGCTGTCGAAGGCGTGCTGTATCCCAGTGCACACCTCCCTCTTTTCTGCTCCCTCACTGGCAGATGCCTAATGCCATTAATAGACTCCAGGATATAGGGGCCTCTCTTCTGGTCAGGTTTGCCTTACAATTAAATATCAGTCACAGAAAGCCTTGCCCTGCTCAGGGCAGGGAGGACAGACAGGCTGTTCCCTTCCATTCAGTGGGGTGAGCCTGAATCAAAGGACAAAACTTTGAAGAAGGCAATAAATAAACAGCAGTGTTTCATTTATTGTCTCATCTCTTTTCATCACAGAGCAAGTAGATCTCTACTGGACCTCAGTCCAGACTTGGAGTGACACCCCTTTGCAGAAGAAGGTTTCTACCTTTTCTGGGCTGCACCAGCCCTGGAAGCCAATTCACAGGGAAATGACATCTGCTCCTTCTCTTGGGACTTAACAAATGACAGGCCTAAGGATTAATAGTTCATCTATACCTGAGAAGTAATTACATATGTTAAAGTACAAAACTCTCTTCACAGCTACCTGAGCAAGTCTGATCCCACATCGCTTCATCTACTGTATTTTCCACTCTGTTTTATTTTCCCTTTCAGGAAAAACAAAATCAAAAATCACCCAAGAATCATATACCATTTCAAAAAAGAGAAGAGGTTTTGTCTTTCCTAAAATGAATATTAGCATTGCATGCCACAAAAAGTGAGTGCTGATAAGTGATTGTGCCCACCTGTCACTTCTAGAATATACAGCAGCTACATGAAGATATTATCTAAGATACAGGGGTCAGGAACTATCATTGCTTGTGTCAATCTGTCACTTTAATAAAGAGGATATTATAAAACCTTAAATAAACATTACTGTAAAAATTATAAACTGGCATATAGAAGAAACTGCTCAGCTGTATATTTTATTGAAAAAATATCCTTAACTAGATTTTAAACCAAATTTGGGGTTTTTTTTCTAATTACTTGGCTGAGAGCCTTGCTTTTGGAAATAACTCTTCCTGACCTCCCTATCCCAAATATCCTTCAGAATCAGCCTGAGGACCTCCAGAACTCGTGACAAGATTTCCATTCCATCTATTAGGCAGTGCAGGTTTTGCAGGCCAAATTTTCCAAATATCAGGAGCTGTCTTCCCAGCGACTAAAGGTAGAGGCCCTTGAGGACACCGGGCCAACATCACCAAGAGCCCCTAGGCATTATCTGTCTCTGTAGGCACCTCTGTGCCCCGGCCCCTGCGGGAACTCCTGACGGTCCTAAGTAGCACTTGTTAACCTAACCCTGCCCAGGATTAAATCCCATTTAAACACCAGATGTCAGTGTTGGGCTTATGTTACACATAACTGCATTTGGGAGATGTCTTGTTCTTTCCCTTATGAAAATTGTTTGACTAAACCAAAGGATTTTAGAGTCTCTTAACTGCACTATGTCACATAATATATTATATAACTCTGCCTTTAAAAAAGAACTAGCCCCACTGGAGCCATTAGCACACCAATTACAGCAGAGGCATTAGAGATCTGGTGTGAAATGAATTAAACACATATCCCACTTCCTTTAAAACACTAGAAAAGGTACGCTTTTTAACTACTTTATGATGTTTCCCTTTATTTCCTTGAGGAGAAGATGTAAGACTTCTGTGTGATACCACTGATTGACAACTGGTCCCATCATAGTGGGTTTGTCCCACAGCACCACCCCAGCCCTGCAGAGCTGCTCTCCTGCTCAGTAGAGGTCTCTGTCGGAAAAAAAAAATATTTCTCAGTGAAACTACAGAAAGATAAGGAGTTAAACAAAACCATGTCCACCAATTTGACAGAACATATCTCAGTCCATGCCTGTTAAAGCCACAAAACCCTCAACAGAAAGAAAATGGAAAGAGTATGCCATGAGTCACATAATGTATGTTTTAATTTTAGAGCTTCAGACCAATACTTAATGACTTGTTTTTTATACAAGAGTCCATTCTTCTGTCATTTGAACTTTCACACTATTTTCTCAAATAAGGGGTGTGAGGGGGGAACCTCACACATAACCCCTGTTATCTTCTATTAAAAAAGTCAATTCAGTATGAACTTAAATACACACTGACATCAATGTTCATGTTACACAAATGTAGAAGCATTTTTCTGAATCTAGTTTTAGAATAAAAAAGACATTAACCAACGTTGTCTACAGAAAATCTAAGTAGTCTTGGAATTTGGGGTTATTAGGTAGCCGTACACAGGATGGCACATTTCAGAGGAACATAATTTGTGTAGTTTTCGGCTTCTTCCACAAGATGGAGTACTAAGATTTGAGCTGCCAAAAACACTCCTTGATTTAGTAACTAAATTTATTTCTGTAGTGATTAGATCTGATTCAAAAGTATAGAACTGTATAACAGAACTTTCTTTGGACTTCCTTACATAAGGGGTATTATCCCCCAAACCAGCTGAGAGGGAAGAAGATACTGACCACAGACTGCATTTTCCATTGCTGCATTATGCAAGTCAGCCAAGAGCAAAAGCCAATTTTAGTATCTGCAAAGGATGGCAACATATTCAAATCATTCTAGCCCAAGGGTGAATAACAGGTGACTCAACGAGAAAAAAAGAACTAAGACATTTGCTGCCCAATATTTGGTAAAACAAGGATAAAAACGGGAGGAACAACAGACTTCCTTATATAACATCTTGTAATTATTTGGGGGCATGTGGATGAGTACGGTGTGAGCTGTGGATGAAACAAGCATGTGATAAACACCCCTAGGACTTATCATGCCACTTGGGAAGGAGAACGAGGTGTCTAACGTTTGGTTTTTTCTCCTACCATTCAATGTTTTTTCACAGAAACAGGAAGGGACAAGAGAAGTCTTAACACAAACAGAAATATAACAGCTCCTTCAGGGACAGGCAGCATAGAGAATAAGAGGAGAGTATTAACATCCCATGTGATGCCAGCAGTTTTCTAAATCACATCCAATTAAAGCTTAGATCAAAAGCAGGTATTTCAGCAAGTGGAATTTACCCCTTCACTTCTCTTCCCAGCTCTTCCATTGCCTTTACTGTGATGCACAAGTGTCTCTAGCTCAGAGCAAACACAGCCAGATTGCATCAGCTGCAGAAAGAATCTTTTCAACCTCTTTTTTTCAAAACAAACAAAAACAGCCTCCTCCCAGGCAATTTCTGCTGCCTTTCATGTCATTCATACTCGCCATGGATTATGTTGTACAGAACTCAAAGCCTAATTATGTTTCTCTCCTGTACACACAAACATCATCCTGGGAGCAAGCAAGTAGACCTATCTTGAGAATTTTGGTAGAAATCAAAGTAACCATTTATTAACCTTACCTCTTCAAATGCAGAAGAAAGCCAATAAAGATTTACATTTCCTCTTATATTTGATGAAACTGAGCTGTGCAGACAGACAAGATTTTTAGGACTTGTCCTCTATCCTACATCTACATATCCTATATCTACGTACATTAAGCTATAATGATTCCTACTTAATGATGAATAAATTTTTTGGGAGGTGAATATGGTTTGCATACTCAGGTGTGTCATCTGTGTTGTGAGTTGTTCTCTAAGTGGACAGTTACCTAAGGAATACTTAAGTCTCCCTTTTACAGAAGTCTGCCTGTCATATAAGTCAATTGTATAATCACCTGTTATAAGATGGCCACATTTTGGTTGCCATAGTTTGGATGCAAAAAACTATCAGTAAGACTGTTGCATACAAAGCAACAAAAAGTACCATAAAACAGACCACAAACAGAACTGACAATAGAAACCTATTTTTGCAGTGTTCCATGTGAAAAGTATTATGAAAGGGCTTTAAAGAGTTATCAAATCAGTAGATTTAACACAGAAAAGGTAATTCCAAGGTGCTAGGGATATTTCTCAAGCATGACACAATAATAATCTTCAGGTTATCATTAGAAGAAGCCATTGATTGCATGAATGAGGTACAGAAACTGTGTCAATTATTCTATGGAAAATAATTAGAGATGTACACAAGGACTTTTGAAAGGAGGAGCATCTCAGGTGGAGCTTGGAAAGCTGCTAGCAGTCTAAGTGCCCAAATCTCTGTAATTGGTCTCTGGAGAATTTTAAATTCCAAGGTTATATCACAAATTACACATTATTCCTTCCCTTTAGGAACATCTGTGAAATCCTAACAGGTGAACAGGTTGGCAGATTTAAACTGCATATTTCCCTGTCTCCTGGACTATTTTTATGCTGCTGTGAATTTTTCACATGATTTGTGAATAAAAGTAATTGTAATTAAGATGGATTAGCCCCTTCTTTGGCAGCAGGTAGTCTAAGAAACAAATGTAACAGTCTTTCAACTAAACTTCTTTCAGCTCTTCGTCCTCAGAGGATGTGCTACGGCCTGGAGTGTGCAGCTGGAGGCCAGGGATGGGCTAGTGCCAAGGCTGGATGGCAGTAGCCTAGGGATTTTTTTATGCTGATGATTCCCAATCCTGCCATGTTTGAGTATTATCCTCAGCTTCAATTAGTAAATAAAATCACTACAAATGTTATTGCAAAGTCACAGAAAAAAATGATCTTCTGCAAACATGTCCTCCACTTGTGGATAATAATTGTGTCTAATAATTTAACAATAATCTTTTGCTCTGATGTCACAAACTTTTCTGGGGGCACCTTGGGATGCTCCTGTTTAGCTGTGATAAGGGTGTTGCAGAGGAGCTGCAACTTGGCTTGGTCCCTGCTGGGGCACCAGGACTTTGCTCTGCTGGGCAGGGACACCTGCACTCGCTGCACCCCTCAAGGGTGGGGGGGGGGTGATGAACGGCACCAAGAAAATACAGCCCAGATCATGTGAGGCACTGGGTGATGAGTTGGTGATACCAATGCCTGAGGTGTTTAGTGATATCCAGGCACAGTCCAATGGGGATCCACTTGCCAGCTGCCAGCACTCCTGTGTAGCACTGATCAGAGCTCTGCCTGGGATCCTGGGGTAAGCGAAGTCATCATCTGCCAAGAATCTCCTTGCTAACATTAGAAACCTTTTCAGTGAAAAATCAGGGCCAACTTTTCCTTTCAGAGGAAATCTGAGTGAGAAATTGTTACATAAACTATCGAGTCACTTCCAAACTTCACTTGCTGCAAATCAGCCAGAAGTTGGCTCAGCTCTATTTGCAGTCAGGAAGAAACCACACACACACACTAAACTGAGAAAGTTTCCCCAGTCTTTTGCAGGTAGATTCAGCTCTTGCCTTCACTCCTCCAGCCAAACCCCAGACAAGATGCTGTCTTCATTTTTTCTAGAACTTCTCTCAAGTTCATAGCATCAGCCAATGTGGAGTGTGTGCTCCCACAGAGAAGCTTGTGCCAAGCATTTCCTTCATTTATGGGTGCATTGTGGGCTGGGCTGCAGAGCACTGCAGCACTTGGGCTGGCCTTGTGCTAGAGCAAGACACACTCCTGGTGTAGCACCAGTCGTGGAGTCCCCCCCACCCAGTGCAACACTAATGGCTGGCTTAAAAATAACACCCGATGGGTTTAAATTGTGGCTGTCTCAGAGAGTTTTTGTTAGAGAATTTTTAACTCTGGAAATTACTCCCTGGTGATCTGATTGACTCCCTAGTTCATTGACTTTCAGGACAATGTCCAAGGCTTATATGTTTATTGATGCCTTTGCTTGGAGATGCTGGTGATGATTTATACACCTTTATTGAGGACATGTTGAAGGAGTTCACTCAGTCGAAACTAGTCAATATGTTCTTATTTTGTTGTTATCTTTGTATACATGCCAAGAATCCTAGTGATGAGTGCACTTTATAAATTGTAAAATAAATAAATTTATGCTAAACCATGTAGTTATTTATGGCTCAGAGTGTTAGCTTAGCTGAGACAGCAAACTGATGTTATTAGAACCTAATTCATTCTCAGATTTCCAGGAGCGAGGAATGAGTCAATTATTCCAGTGTGACATGAAAACTTTATTTATGGGTTCGTTGATTAAGAATATGTATGTGTTATTTACTTACAATATTGACTCCTTTAAAAAAAAATTGAAAAATTCCTTTGTAATCCATTAAACCTTGTTTTCTCTTTGGAATATCATTTCCCAAGCCTAGCATTAAAAACAAATCAGGAACTGAAGAGTCAGATTTGGAAGTCTCTCTCTCTGGTTCACTCAAGTGAAAAATATTTGCTCCCCATCCTAGTAGCAGCACCAGCTATGCACTTGTACCAGGGTTAAAACCTCTTTCTGTTCCCTGGGATTAGCCAAATGCCTGCGTCTCTCAGTGCACCAGGGTTTCATGTGGAGAAACAATCATTACTATAATTCACTGAGCAGAATTTGCTCACCCACTGCTAAAATCCTGAATAGTATGCAGAACAGGAAACAAGAATGGAGAAAATTCTTGGGACTTCTAAGGAAGGGCGCTGTTGTAATTCCTGTAAAAAAATGTTCCAAATGCTAGACAGATAACAGTTCAGAAATATGATTGCAATACACAACAGGCCAGTAGCCCTTGTTCACGAGCTCCTATTTCACCACAAGCCTAAGGCAGGATGCTTTGTGCAGACTGCTTTAAAGGCCCTGATGCAACAGCCATGAAATCACACCACGTGATGAGCATGACTTCCAACACTGAGACCACAGGCCAGATGACAGTCCATTCAGAGAGGAATTCTTTTCCTACAACCAGACTGGGATTAAAGGGAACCTTGACTGTTTAAGGAGGTTCCCTCTCCTTCCCATTATTCCACATGCCTTTCCAAACCTGGTTTAAAACAAACAAAACAGATTTTCCCTAATCATTAAATAGAATTTTCATGTTACACCAATCTCAATCAGGCCCCAGTGAACCAATCACTGCTACACACAAGTGACTTTTGGATGTTCTACTAATGATTCATTTAACATCAAATGTACTCCTCTCCTTCAGTTCTTCCAACTGTCAATGTAGAAACAACAATGTACTCATGATACAAGTTTGAACTTCACTGAGTTTCTTGCCAGATGGTATTTTAGGTGTTAGCAATTTAACCTCATGCACCAATATGAAACTGCAACCCAGATGGAGGTATTGGAATAAAAAGCAGCACCCATAGATTCTTCCGATATATGAGATACTACAAAACCATTTTTGCTATCATAGGCTCCAGCTCTTAATGGTGGTTTTCTGAAGGCTGTAGCTTTTATTTTTACTATTTTCAATAATTCTTCAGAGGGGGCAGTAAAAGACTTTTATATACAACAAGTTTGGATGTCAACAGGGGGATGGTGACAATGATAGACTTCTTTCAGTTCTTGTGATTCAGGCATAGTAAAAGGTAAATAGTCTCAAGGCTATTATCTATGACTAAAAACGTGCATGTCTCATTTGTCATCAGTCAAGACTACAGCCATGGTTCTTGTCAAGCTATTTTTCCAAACCTTACATATTCTTTACAATTACATGTTAAAACTAATGAAACTTAATGTGTAAGAACAGGAAAACTTAAAGCAGTACATTTGGATGTTTCTTTATTCCAGGGAAATGAGCTTATTTAAATGAGATGCAAAACAGCAAGAGAAGACAGTTTAGAAGAGAGAATATTTTTAGAGGTGTTCTGCATAATCTATGAATAAATCTATTCGCTTTTTCCCACTTAAAACAAAAACATCACGATCCCCTATATCCCAATTCTAGGTAAATGATAACAATAAAAGTAGATAGACTACAAAAATTAGAGTGACTTTACCAGAACTTCTGATAAATTTGACTCCTTCCTAGTTTACCAGATCTTGAAAACCTGAACTTCCCAGCAACCATGTGATGGCAAAAATCCACAAATCACCATCTTTAAACATACCCAGGTTTAAGCTTTCACATCTGCCAAACACAAACACATTTAACAACCACTTCTTAATAGTATGGGTGATCAGACAACACTGCTGCTATTGAATCATTTTAACATCCCTACCCACACTAATGAGGAAGGAAAGCCTTCCAGTCATACAAGTTGTTCTTCATATACAGAAACACCTCCAGAGCTCTACCAAGACCAGAGAAGACAGCAATGCTCAGTCAGCTCTGCTGCCCTCTGTTGTGTCCTGCACATCCAGTAGGACGGTGACAGAAACTGCCTGCCTGGAACATCATGCATCCTTGTCTGTCACCAGCTGATACTCATAAAATGGTTTGGAGCTTCACTGGAATCACTTATTTCCCCAATATGCTGGTATAACAGTGAGCAGAAGCAGTCTTGCTCATGTCTTCTTACATTTATAGTCACTAACACACTGCCACAGAAATACAAAATGTGTATTAAAGTCAAAGAAAATCCTACCTTCTTGATAAGAAATACCTATTTAATTAGCAAGCACTAGTAATTAGACTAAAATACCTTTATAAACATTTATTTATTAGTGAAATGTTTTAAAACATACATAATCCTCAATCCCCGTATGGGCCATTCACTGAGGAGTTGGTCTCAACAATCCTTGGGTGTCCCTTCCAACCCAGAATATTCTGTGATTCATGTTCACTCATTTCAACAGAAAGACACATGCATGTAAAACCAATAAAGGACTTTAAAACTTTCCCTTTTGTATTAAAAAAATATTTTTTAGAGAAAATGTTAAACTTTTTGGTCCCATTTGGAATAAGTTTAATGCATAAATAACTCTTTGGGTGCAAGAATCTCCAAATAACTATTTTAACATTAATTCATGCACAGCTCTCTAGTATGTAAATTAAGTAATTCTCTCTTGTAGTCTTTCTGCTCTCATTTTCTACTTCTCCTCACCTGTACAATGACTAAGCTCTAGTCCCTTCTGTGTCCCATCACACCCCCTGTCACTATTGGAGATACACCTCCACCGTCCAATCTCCAGAACACAAGGGGACAGCCACACTGCACCCAAATTAAATCAACAGTTCTTTTCCAATCTCTTTTTGAACAGTATTCCGTCCTTCTTCACAGGCTCTTCCTGAGGTGCAATTCTCATATCTAACTCTGCTTTTCTTATCTCCTACCATTTTGCCATTTTATATATGTGTTCAATTTTGTCAAGTACCATTAATATTGTCCAACAGGATTTTCTTGCAATACTGCTAAAAAGAAAGTATTATGCTTACTACATAAAAAAATGAACTAAGAAGCTTCATTAAAAATAGGGTTGAGAAACCAAGTCTAGAACATTAGCAAAAGATGGAGAATTTTGCGTAGGTTAGGATCTTCTGCACAGCATTTCTCAGTGCTTTAGCTGGCACTGCAATCACTTCTCCTCTCTGGATAATGGATTGTAGCAAGTGTATGTGAAAACCCAGGACAGGAGTTACTTAAATGTTGTACTCAATATAGAAATCAAGTGGAATCGTTTGAAAGGGAAATGTAATTTTGACAAGAAAATAAGTATATTAACGTTGACAGAATAAAGCAGGTCTGCTTTTTGTCATCTAATATTCCCATGATTGCTGAGGTATCTGCAATACAGCAGAATCTGATGACTAATGGAGCAGTGGGTGTTTTTCAGCCTTCCACAATTTGTGCTGATATCGTTATGGCTGTCACTGGAAGCTCATCCTTCCTGAGCTTTTGATTGTGGTCAGACCGTAACTGTTAAGGGCTATGAGACACATACGTGCTCTCTATTTTTGGGCAAATCAGTATAACAAAATCTTGATTCATAGGTCTATCTTCACATTATTCTTACTTGCTGTTTGCTTTTCTGGTGTTACAGTAAATAGTGCAGTGGTGAATCTGACCCTGAATATTTAACCAGCAAAACTTGTTGAGCAGTAAGGAAAAAGCACTGTTGGGAAGAGGTGTATCTGGCAAAAGAAAGCATCCTGTGCCCAGTGTACTCTGACAAGAAGACACATTTAATCAGCATTGCCTTGGAAAGTGTTACATTACTTTTAACCAGCATACCAATGTCACTTGGTTTAATTTTATGACAGACATAGATTTCTTTGCACGATCAAATGTTAGAGTTTTTTGGTTGGTTTTTTTTTGTTTTTTGTTTTTTTTTTGTTTGTTTGTTTGTTTGGTTTTTTTTAATTAAAAATCCTAATATACTTCTACAACCTAAAGGCCCACCGAATACCCCTATACATGAAAGTGCACAAATCTCCAAGGGGTACCACAGTGAATCTGGGGTTACGTTTAAAGAGGAAATAATTACATCTCTCTCATCAGTTCTTACACTGGTTGCTGTTTTGTTGCAGCTGTAGTAATGCAGAAAATATGGACACTGCTCCTCTGTTGAAAGAGGATCTTTATAAATTCCAGTTGTCAACATGAAATCAATTCTGCTATGGGCAAAAGAGTGCTTCATCATTCCAATATTTGCACTCAGCTAAACCATATCCACAGGCTGTATGTGTCTTCATTTATTTATTTATTTGGAACTGGGAGTACAACACATTTTCAGCTCAACACTATGGCAAAACTGAATAAAGGTTGTGCAGTGAATTTTTGTAAGTAAATAGGTCCTTTGATTTCAATGAGAGAACAAAGCCTCTAACTGATGCACTGTGGATTCAATCGGAGCCATGCTTTCTAGTTAAAGAACAAATGATATATCATTAATTAAAGACGAAAAATGGGAAGAGAAATGATGATTACATATCTTGACATTCCGTAATGATTTTTTTCTGTGTCTTACACCTATGGTAAATAAGCCAAGCACTCAGCAGCAATAGAGGGGAAAAAAAAAAAAGCCTTCAGTTTGCAATTTCTTTTTCTATAGTCTTTCTTCTTCCAGTGAAAGTGTCTATAAAATTTTTAAAGGAAAGTAGGTTGCTAAAATGTACTTAATTTGCCATGATAGATTGAGTCCATGCTTCAGTGACTGTAATTGAATCTGTGACCTATTTCTTTAGTAAAGTAGAAATAGTCTCTTGGGTTTTTGTCACTACCATCTTTTAATGAAATTCAAAAAGACTGTCAAAACGTCTACACTTTTTCCACTAGTTGTTAATGTTATTACTTTACAATTTGTTACTTTTTAATTAATCTTAATAAATGTGTACACAGTCTACCTGGCAGTTGGAAATGGTAGACATCAATTCATCACTGTCACACTGTAAAGCAAAATTAACACGACAGAAAAGGCTTTAAAAGCAATAGAATATGTAGACACATATTGGTTCTACTTAAACATACTTTATATCTCTAATTTACAGGATCTGTGCATTACAGCAGCCACACAGCTGAAGTTAAAAGGTCTGTCAGCATTTTAATCATAACCCCAGACTGTTTGCAAGACATAGCAACTCAGTGTTAGGACTCAATTCCACAGGCAAATTCCCAGACCAGGACTACTCCACTCTGCCACCCATTCCCTTCATCAGAAGAAGATAATCTCACTACATTTTAGACATTTAGAGTATCATACACGGGGACCTGGGATGTGACTCAAGGCTTGGGTGATGTCCTGACTCTGCTCTCAGATGAGATAAATGTTACTTTTCCCACTCCATGCTCCCAATGGGAGTGTAACAGGCAAGTGGGGCAGAAAAGGGGAGTTTTAATCTAGTCCCCCAGTCCTGAAAGATGGAGAAGCAGTCCAAACCTTTCCTGCCCAACAGGCCAGACATGGCCTTAGTGTCTTAATAGGAGCTCTTTAGCATGATTATTTCTGATATGTTGGCATCTAGGAAAAGTCACCCTGACAGTTCTTCCTTCATCAAGGATTGTGATGTCACCAGCTTGTATTAATATGGAGCTGGGCATGATCTTAAAGACAACCAGGTGCAATGCTCTTCTTGTATTATATTTAAGCCTGTGACTATAGAACTGTTGATTTATGACCAATGTTACAGTCACCCATGGAGAGCCTGGGGCTGGCATGGAAAACAGAGCAGCATAAAGCAGCACCTGTGGCTGGGGATAGTTTCCTCATTGTATGATCAGAGAGAAGATATTATTCATAGAAGGCTGAGACCTATAGGAAGCTGCAAATGCAATCCAGATTGCTCCCATCATTGGGCCATGCCTGCAGAGTGCCTGTAGTCCCTTGTGAGTGCAGGGCTTTTGCCCACTTGCACACCTGCACCTCCTGTTGTGGTCCTGCAGCAGAGGCTCTCTCTGACAGCATATAAAGTGCATCAGACCCACAGAAGGAGAATGGATGACCTTCTCCCACTCAGCCTCTGAAGCCTATTGATAGATTTATTTTTTTTAAATGAAACTCCTGAGAGTAGAAAACAAAGAGAAAACAAAATAATCCCAGACCTTGATTTTCCTTTAAAAACTCAATCTCAGCACTTAATTACATTCTTGGTCCTTTAGACTCTCTCTTTTTGCTTACCTCCATTCTACAACTCTTTGCATCAGTAATCAAAATCACAAGTGAAGCTCAGGAAGGCCAGCCCTGTGCCATCTTTAGGGCACAATAAACCAAAGGAGCTGTAAAGGCACCAGGTAACACCTTGAAGTCATGTAGGTATTCTCTAGATAACAACTGGCTACTGGTATAGTTTAAATCCCAGTACAGGGCAGGAGTACTTCAGCTGGCCTCTCACGGGCTGCACACACAGATTGGGTACAAGAGCTGATAGGCAAACTGCTGGCAGGAAACCAGGGGAAGCTGACCTACCATTGCTTGTGCTCTAGCTAACTTACACTTATTTCTCAGATGAGTCAAAGGTTTTGTGCCCACTAAACTGGAATTTTCAGTGAAAATTAAAACAACAAACAACTCACGGTCAAAGTCCCATAAAAGAGATGATTGCTATTTAAAAAGTGAGGTGACTTTTGGATTTAAAAGTAAAATATATATACATATATACACACACACACTACTACATCACTAGGGTACATTTTCTAAGAGGAAATATCATTGACAAAGATATCCAGCATATGGAGTCACTAGCATGATGGACTATAATGGCTTGAAAGCAGTCATTATGTTCTATTAGGATACACAAACAGAACAGATTCCCTCAGCAGACCTTGGTATGCTTCAGAGCTATTACACGCTAAAAGAACTGAATCTGCATTTTAATTACTGTAAAGTTGCATTAGTTTTACCCAGTCTACTGGATATTATCCTCCTATACATAATAAGGATTTAAATAAGGAAAGGTCATAAAAAATTATATAACAAAAAGTGCACTTGCCAAATTTTAGGTTAAAGAGATTAACTAAAGATATCAGGAGCTATATAGAGGCACATTTTCAAAGGGTTACAACCTGACCTCTATTTTTGTAAGCAGTTTTCTATCCACAGATAACAAGGGGCAAAAAGACAGGCTTTGGTGCCACATTAACTGATAGCTGGGTGCACTCAAAGATTTAGAAATTTTCCTCCTTATTTGCACTTGTCATCAGGCCTGCAATTTTGCAAGTGCATCAAACTTCCATTTTCTTTAGAAAATGAGGTTTTACAGGAAAAGACTGACTGGCATGTTGATACCAAGTCGTGCTGGGACAACCGGGAGCCAGCATTTCCCTGATGTTTCAACCAACAAGAACTTGCTGTTGATTTCAGGCAGGCTCGTAAACTGCCACATTTGCCATTACTATGATCTTGAGCAGACACCTTCCATGAACATGCCGAGCACCCTCTAATCCCAGCACAAAGGAAGCATTAGGGAGTACATTCATAGGAAATTTTCCCACTACATCCAGAAATGGCTAAAAGAATGTATAATGTCAGGGCTGAATAGAGAGAATCCCGTGGAATTCCCAATGTACTTCTAGTAGCTTAGAATAGCCTATTTCAGACTTTCTGGCTCTTCTCCTGATGTCCTTCAGTTCTATAAGATCACAGATCCATGCCCTGAGTCAGAAAAGCACTTAAGCTAGTGAAATGTATCTCTTGGATGATGGAAAAACTCTAGGTGCGTTTAATATATTTTCACTTGGAGGAATATTGCACAAAAGGCCTAATCAAAAAAAAAAAAAAAAAAGGCAGCGCCTTCTAGTGGCTCCTGAGGCTTTAAATACTTCAAGATAGATTTGCACACACTTCTTGAAAAGACTAATGGCTCATTAAGAGATGACAAGATTCTATTAAGATGTAGAAAGGACATGAAAGTTATTAATTTCAAAAAACTAGACTATATTTGTTAGGAAACTTTTTTTTTAAAGCAACCATTGCAGGAATATTGAAATAATTATCTTACTAGTGTCATTTTCCAAAACTTAAGTTGCCACGTTCATATTCAAAGTCATATTCAGAAGCCAGGACTGGACATTTTGGAGCTTGTACCGGACACCAGAAGGCTGAGGTCACCTGCAGTAGAGTCTGCATTGAAAGATGGCTCACCTGGCCAGATTCCACCCCAAAAAAAAAAGAAATGGTGCTTTACACCAGATTTTAGAATGCAAAACATTTTTCAAAGTAAAGAAACACAAGACACTTGGCCAAGCATGAAAAAGCAAACTTAAAACTTTGTCAGTACAACTTGTATATATTCCCCATCTGCTTTTGAAGAACAGTCTATTAGCTATCAATCAATATGTTAAACTGATGTAGACAGATTTGTATGATCTTCACATTTTTTAAGGAATATTTAGGAACAATCTTCCTGGCATGCTGAAAGTTTTCAGCTTATTGTTACTAATCGAACAGAAATGGATCATGTGCATCAAAAATAAACCTAGAAGAGAAGAATGAAATCAGACTAAAATGCTGTCAGTAGAAGTCCTCAGCTTACCAGGAAGATTGACAACATTATTAAATTTCAGCTTTATCTTACTAATTTTATCTAGATTCCAGACTCACAAGGCTTTTAACACATATAAATTAAATCTCCCGAAGGGAAACTGATACATACATATATATGTATATAAATGTATATAATGTAGGAAACAAATGAAATAGCAGCAAGAACCAAAATTACCAAAATCTTAATCACACCTTGAATCATTCTGTAACTGTCTACAAGGAATGCAAAGGAAGAAGGACAGAAGAACCACCATCGCAAAGGGTGAAGGGGTACATATCTTGAATTAGGAAAATCCAAATGCATGTAATTTTGAATCTGAAGAGCTTTTGCCAGCCTTTGAAAAGACAGCAAGGTAATTCAAGAAATGGAAATGAATAAAAGTAAGTAATGAAATTGTCTACAGAACACAAATGACACAGCTACAATTTCCAGGCACGGGGGACAAAAGGGAGAAATGAGTTCTTAAAAATAATGTTGGTGAATTACCAACATGACATTAGCATTTTGATAGGAGATGAATTAGTGATTAACTCTGGATGTCATCCTGCACCACAGAGTTCTAAAGCATGTCCAGAGCCCTTCAGGAGAAGCCCCACCTGTACTGCCATATTGTACTACTGACCTCAGTGAGAGTGAAAACCTGTCAGGATCCCTAAGATCCTACTTAGCAATTTAGTGAAGAGTGGAGGTTTGGGGGTTTGTTCGTTTTTAACAAATAATAATTATTTATTTCATATATATTCAGAGCATATGAAACATGTCTTGGGCTGGAAACAGCAGCTTCTATGATTTGGAAGAACAGAGATAGTCATGATTGCTTGGGTAAACCCCAAAATTAAACCCTCTTGTAGTGAATCTTCTGAAAATGCAAACAAGTAAAGAAAGAAGCTTACTGACAAATCATACTATACTACATACTGATTTTCAAACTTCACATGTAAAGGGAGTAAAATCCAGAGAATGCATTTAGATTCCAGAAGACCTTACAGATAAAGTTTTTCTCCTCCTTTAGAGACTTCAAAAGTTAAACTAGTTCCATACTGCAAGAATCTCGGTGGAAAGGAGAATTATTTTCATGTCTAGCAATGGATAAAAAACATTTGGCAGCTGGTCAAAAGTTTAGGAGAAGCTGCACAAAGCACAACAAGATGAATAGAAAAGATGCCTTGAAGCAGTGAAATGGAACAAGAGGAGCTGGGAAAGGTCACTCACAACAGTAAAACTACTGAACATTTTAATCACAGCCTGGTTCTCTGTTGCTCTCAGCCTTATTTCACTTAGTCATTTGTACCAGTGTGTAAAATGGGCGCAAGACATTATTCAAACACTATTTCACACCCACTTATGCTGCTATTAACTCCCACTGCAAGGTGCGAGGCAGGAGCTGATCTGGCTCCAGTTCTGCAGCAGTCACAAAACCTTTGGGTCAACAGGAATGCAACTTTACAAAAATTTCAATTAAACTGTACTTTACACAGAACTCAACATTTGAAAAAAAAAAGAAAGAAAAGAAAGGATCTTTCCTGCATTATAAATACTATTTCTGAAACTGTAGACATATTTTTACTCTAAAAGACCCCCAAATGCCATCAACTGACATCCTAGAATAGGTGAGCAGAGACAAAATACAACTCTCAACAAGTCCCTATTTTAAAAAAGAGATGTGGGGATGATGTAAAAGTCATAAGGAGTCAAATTCAAGAAGTGATTGATTGATTTTTCTAGACATTCCAAAAAGTACTAATTATTTGAAATGTCACTAAGAGCTTTTTTTGTGATGATCTTGAGACTATCACAGTGGATTCCACGGAGCAAAAAAACACTCAGAGAATTCATCGGGTAGATTTTGTATAGATTGATACTGTATCCACTGCAGAAAATCCTTTTTAGGTCTTAGAGAGGCATCTGACTGAACAGGTTTGGATTTCACTGGAAATAAATATGGCAACAGTATTCAAAGTGTAGGCTGCACAGGGCAAAAGTTAACAGCTTTAAATTAAACAAGGTTAGATTTAGATTAGATAGAAGGGACACAATCTTCACTGTGAGGGTGGTGAGGCGCTGACTGCCCAGAAAAGGATGTGGATGCCCCATCCTTGTAAATGTTCAAGCCCAGGTTGGATGGAGCTTTGACCAGCTTGATCCAGTGGAAGGTGACCCTGCGTGGGGGGTTGGAACTAGACGATCCTTAAGATCCCTTCCAACCCAAGCCATTCTATGATTAACAGTGCTATAAGTGAAGTCATGCTTTCATTTTACAGTTAATTAAAAAAAAAAAAGTAAAAATAAGTATCACTATTCAGAAAATGCAGCAACAGAATGTTCCTGTATTCATTTAGAATCCAGAATAATGGCTAAAACCTATTAATTTCAAGGCCACTTAAACTCTGTCTGCTTTCATTTCCATCTATGACTGCAGCAAAGCCAAAGTGGCTATGTTTAGTTTAAGACTAGCTCAAGACTTACTCCAAGCCCTAGTCGAGATTAACAGAGATAAAGAATGAGCAGGGCTGTGTACTCTACATGCCATGAGGGAGGTGGAGGTGTTTAGCTTGGAAAAATAGGCTCAGGATGGACCTCATTGCTCTCTATAAGTAACTGAAAGGAGGCTGTAGCCAGGTGGGGGTCAGTGGGGGTGATCGTTTACAGTTGGACACAGTGATCTTAGAGGTCTCTTAGAATCTTAATGATTCCGTGATCCTTACTTTCTTTCCTGGACCATTACAGATACTATGAGAATTACTCACAGCACAAACACTATTTTGATGTACATGCATTACCCTTCTCTTTCTATCAACAAAAAACGGAATACATTTAATGTCAGATATCACACTAGCTTCAAGGAGTACATATCCCCTAAGAGCTGGGAAATGTACTGCATTATTCCCTCCTTTTATGTCCACTAAATAAGTGATAGTCCCAAAAGCTTACTCAACACTTGATTCTGCCTTTTAAGTTTGTTTATTTTATTGCCTAACAGTGCATATTTGCTGCACATTGAAAAGCTACTTCCATCTCTCTGGTATGCATTTTACATGGAGAGATGAACAGAGAAAAACTGTTTCTTCTCTCTCTTCCTATTTCTCAATGAGACAGAATCAAAAGAAATTACTGGGGGATATAGTCAAAGGAAGCAAAAAATTATTTTTTCTAGTTATCCACAATTTCAAAGAACCCCTGAAATTATACCCAAGGCCTCATTTTCCAGGTTTAGTTTCTCTCAGCCTCCAGGAGAATTCTGAACAGCAGCACTGTGGGACTTCACTCCCATCAGTAGACTGTGTGAAGCCACAGCTCTGAACAAAGCAGCACTATTTGCCTGTACTCTGTGAGTAAGTCCAGATAGAAATGTATAAACAGACTGCAAATACTCAAAGCCCTGAGTGCTGTCTCAGAAACTTCAGTCTCTCCTTTCCTGTCCAATCTGGTTTTCTGTTTTTCAGTACAGGGCAGGTTCTAGACTGACTCACATTGACAGATTCAGAGGAAATTTCCATAGCAAATGAGTAACTTCAGCTCAGACACTTGGATATTGATGCATGTTTAATGGTGCTTGTCTGCACTTTTGCTGGGTTAAACAGGGCCACAAGCAAGAAGTCTGGTTTTAAAATTGGCAGAATTTTGCTGTTAACTGTAACTCTATCTTTAGAACTTTCTCCATGGTTTGTAAATGCTTCTCTGGATTCCCACAATGGTTTGTGTACCACCCAAATAGCAGGCAACACCATGTACTTTTTGCTGTACCTCATTTGTTTCCCTCTGAAATATAGCAGGTGCACTGGTCATTCCATAAAAACAAAAATCTTTTGTACCTAAACAGCCCCTCATCCCAATTTTCTCTCTTGGAGGATTTTTCTGCTGTGGTTCCACAGCCCTTGTCAGCAGGGAAAGAACAGCTGAGGTGAAGAAATCTTGCTCCCCCTACCAGCCTCATAAGGTCATAAGCTAATTCTCCAAATTCCTCTGGTAAAATTGCACCTAGGTTCTGCTTTAATTGTTTTTGAAGCAATATCTTTCTACCAAGCCCTGATCTGTACTAAAAACAGAGTAACAATTTTTCAGCTTTCAATTTTCCTCTGAGTCACTAGCACATTGCAGTCTTAATTAAACTTCAGACGGCAGCTTTCTATCCAACAAGGGTCTGAACTCTAATGGAAGACAGATACACTTAAAAGCTGAAGTACCTGTACATGTCACCTTTGTTGTACTTATAAAAACTATTTTATTTCAAAAATGCTTTTAATTAATTTTCTTGTACACCCCTATCAGAAACCACAAATACTGTTACTTCCTTTATCTATTCCTATTTTCAATGCCATGTCACTTAGCTGTTTTGCTACTAAACAAACTGATTGTAAAAGTCCCCAAAATACCAAAACAGCATATATGATCTGATTATTTTAGAACTGTCAAAAACAGAATTTATTTTTAGAATGAAGATTGTATTCATCCTTCAATTGGTTTGTGGTAGACATATAATATTCTTAAAGACACACCTTCATGATTTGATATTCCATCTTAACAAATTCATACACATAAGCACACAATATTAAGCTATTATGAGGACTTTTCCCCAGATAATGTAAGAAAAACAGCTCTCTGTTTGGTTATGGGTTTTCTATCATTTTCAAAAAAAGAACATTCAAGTTTGTGAGTATATGTTGCAATCTGACTTTCACTCATTACACTGGAACCTGGTCTACATGTAAATATTTTACTTTTCCTTCTTCTCCTTTCAAATATTATTCTAGGTGTCAGCATTCTCAGTTGTGCTGTACGTAGTGGGTTTAAAAACATGCAAACCCTATTTCTCCAAGCAAACTCAAAACCAGTAAACCAAACAAACCACAACAAGGAGGCAACATTTTGTTGCACTGAACCTTAGCCAAGCAATACTATTAAAAACAAGCCCACCTCATAAGATTCTTGTGAAAAGTTTATTGTGTAATCAAAGCTGAAATTGAATTAAACCATCACTGTTTGCCAGTAGAAAAGCAAGAAATTGGGCACTACAGTTTTCTCTAGTCGTGACAGTCCATGAGTGCATTATGATCGTGGGCTCAGGAATCAGGTCACAAGCACCTGTGGAGATGCATTAAGTTTGTGCAAATAACTGTGTTTGGAGGTCGAGCCAGTTCATATGCGCCTACACATGAAAAATGAGCTAGTGTGCATTGTCCATCCATGAATTCCCTGCTCATATGTGGAAATAATATTCACAAAATACAGCTGTGCACCTCCATGTTACCTAATGTTTGATGACCAGGTTTTACTTCTCTAAAAACAACCTTCTGTGGTCATTATTTGTGTCTTCAGTAATATTCCTCTGGATTCCTACCAAGAATAGAATTTGTTTCTTGTCATAACAAGTGGATTTAAACCCTGAGAATAAAGCTTACTTGCATTTCTTTTAGAAAAATATGCACTTCTAACTAGCTGTTTCTCAAAGTGAAAAGAGCTCTACATTTTCGCTACAGAAAGCTGTGTCTTTCACCTAAATAGAAAGCTTGGTCCATCAAGTGGTCCCTAGTTCAAAGATATTTTTTGGCCACACTACACAAGTAATCATGTAGGTCATCAGATTATATCAAGTGTCTGCATTAAGTAGTAGTTAGACCTGATACAAACAACTGCAGACATTCAAAAACAGTTAAGCTATCATTTTGAGAAGACAATTGGATTATAGTGAACTGAATTCTTCCCTTAAAATCAGACAAGGTACTTTATAAGAAACAGACCTCACATTTAATCGTGGTGAAACACAATAATTAGCCTTGCAAGTCTCATGGAAATATTGACAGAAGCTATGCAAATTAATTAGCAAAACAAGTAGTTAGTGCCAAAAGGCCAATAGCCTCAATAAATAGCATTCTCCTCCACGCTGGTGAGTTGCAATAGTTTGTGTGATCAATATCGTAGTACAAGTCAATCCATCAAATGATCTGCAGACTGCAAGATACATGTGACAGAACATGGATCCAGGACCAGAGCAACCTGTGCTGCCTGCCTGCATACCAGCACCAGCAAAGCCAGCAGCCAAATAGATACAGTCCTCATTCTATCCAGGACTGAACCTATGGACACCCATAAATGCTTGGGCTAATCCTCGCATGGCTCTGCCTACATGGGGTTTTTTATTAGAAAATTACTATTTGTATGTTTATATCTGAACTGTGTGGAATGATGTTACAGGCAAGAAAATGAGTGTCATTCATTTGCACAATTACATTCTTCCTTTGCTGCAGAATAAAATGTTTCTCTTATTTACATTTTGTGTGGTATTTCCTCATATGTTTTAATACTGTCATTTTTCCCAAGTGCAATAAAAACTAACACTAAATTCATTTTCAGCCAACACTTTCATATGAAACAAAAATAGCTAATGGCTATAGTAGAAATGACAGTAAAAAGTAGATAATAGGAGCTTCTCAAGAAATCTGGTTTTTTGGGTTTTGTTTTTTTTTCCCCAGAGATGAACAGTTTCACATTTTTGTAGTTATTTGTCACTATTTGCATAATGACTCCGACTACAGCTTTTAGTCTAGTCAGTGCTGTATGTCAGGATTGGTTCAGACAGCAAATAAATAAGAAAGATATCTTCTGATACACGAAGAGCATACATGAACCTGGTGAATCTCAGATGAGCAAAAACCCTACATTTTGAATATCATTCTGGATTAGACTCATGAAAATATGCTTTCAATTCATCTTCTGACTTCTCATTCAGAAGAGAAGAAAGTCTCTTGAACTCAGCATGAAGAAAACAGATGCAAATGAATCTGCAGAATATCCAGAGCTGTTCCAAGTACAGAGCCTGGCATTTGCTTGCTTTTCAAACTTAAATGTAGAATTAAAAGCGCTTCCCTGGCATAATCCTCTCATTTCAGCAACTCACCAAGAACTAGCAGTGGTGCCAGACCAACTATGTGCTGCCCTTGTCCTCCCCGCAGGCTCTCTGGTAACCGTGCAGAGAAGGACCATCAGTGTTCACCTGGACAGAACACACAGCTTCTCTATTGGGCACAACAGCTGAACAGCTTTTTCCTATATCAGACAATAAATTTATTATTCATGACAAGATAACCATATGCCAAAGAAAAAAGAATGCCAAAACCAAACCGAGAACGTATTTTTTAAACAACATATATAGCTCAATCAAAACATACAGTTCAGTTTACATAACTACTGATCAACTTGTTTCCTTTAAGAAAGGAGGAAAAGGAAAGAAAAAGCAGTATCCACAAGAGCTTGGACTAACATTAAGACATGAATACCCATAGCTTTTCCACCTCAATGGATATCAAATTTAAACTGGTTTTTAGAGTTGGGTACAAGAACATATTTTTAAGTCCTAATAGAAGTCATACTGAAGGACAGGTAAACTGAAAAATAAAGTAGTTACTGACCAGTAGGCAGGGACAGAATAAAGTGACAGTTTTCCTTTCAAGCCTTACTGAAATGCTGTTTTGAGCTGTTTGGAATATTGGCATACGTTGTACCTTTGCAAGTCAGTTAACATTAAATTTGCAATGCTCATAAGCATATAATGTTGGGGTTTTATTTGCTAGCCAGAGGTGTATAGGAAATGAGAACACAGTACCAAACCCTGGAGTTGAATCAAGTAATCATAAAACTTCCTCTTTCTGAACTGTACACTGCATGCTGAGTTTTGAAAACACCATTACACCTACATACCTGCTACCCACTTGGGGTACCAAAGCAGAACACATCCCACAAGCTAAGGAATAAGGCTTGGTATTTTCAAATATCCTTCATTCCCACCCAAGTATTAGAATTTAAGAACTTCAGAATTTCTTATTAACACTACTAGAAAATAGGTCTGCCTCGAAGCAGAATATGTGTTCAATAAAATTATAAAACAGTTACAAGGTAAAATGGAAGAAAATATATCAATACATTTTACCAGCTTTGAGAATGTGCCAGATATAACAGCTAACTAATAGTATTCTAAAGAGAGTCCTAGAAAAACTTGAAGAGAAAAATTTAAATACAGAGTAAGCTGAACACCTACTTTATTAGCTCTGCAGAAGCCCATTATTGGTCTGCCAAGGCTACTGCCACAAATAGAAACAGTAACAAGCAGGGGGCATGGTCTCTGTTACACTGTCATGGTGCCTGAAACAAGCATTGACTTTCCTTCACTTCGAGCTCCAGGAACAGATTTCATGCTTTGAGAATATGAAGGATTTGTTAAGACTGACCATTTTTAGAGGTGTCTTGGAAATTAAGCTTCAAAAGATACAGTCATAGTGAATGTGAACTGCAAAATAATGTTTTGCAACAGCTCTGTGACTTAGCACATGGTGTCATAATTTATCCCAGGCTTGTCAGCAGCAGATATGTACCTCAACAGTGCAAAACACAGACACATGTTACAAGTTTTATATCAGCTATGAGTAGGACACCAGTTTACTTCTAAATAAAGACATGTTCAAAATGCTGTGAAATCAACCACTATAATTTAACACATTAAACAACTGGGACAGCAATTAAAACAAACTGCTTAAAACTTGCAGTGATGAAACCATACAATGAAAGGATAAAAATACTCTTTTTCTAATATTCAAGTAACCCTTTTTCATTAGTACAGCTGCCATGATTGTGATATTTAACAGTTGTATGCCACTTTAAATCTTCAAAAACTGTGTAAACATTAATTATAAATGAACATTAATAATACACCTCTGTCTAAAGTATTTAAGTATTTATTAGCTCTACTTCACAGGCATGGAAACTAAGACAAAGGGAATCTCAAATTTCAAACTTCAAATACCAAATTTAGTTACCAAAACCTGTATTAGCTTTACATTATTCTCAAAAGCTATGTGAATCAAAAATATAACTTGTAATTTAGAGGTTCTGGAGGTCTCACTCCATCTGAAGATCAGTCTATTTAGTGCAAGATAGCAGGCCATGTTTAGGACAGCAGCTCAGGACCACAGAAGGTAAGACAAGTACTAATTTGTGTTTCATGTTGCTTAATTTCAACCCTGTATATTCTTCAGGTGCCCAGTTTAATTATCTAGGATGTATCTGTAGCCAACAGGAACCAAAAAATGTTTGCAGAGTTTAGGCCATTCTATCCTAAGAGCTGCATCTAATCTAAGTGGGATGGAGGGAAAATAGATGAACAGCTTACAGTGGTCATGGATAAGCCCCATGAAGCAAATGCAACCCAAATGTGCTATCCACAACAATTTCTTCTACACAGCATCAATTCAAAACCAGTGTGCTCCAAAAGACCTGTAAGATCAGACTGCCATCACAACAAAACTAGGACACTGCAAGGGTTATGCCTCTCTCCAAACTGCTTGTTTATTCCAACTGCAAAGAGCTAAAGAGTTCCTCTGTGAGACACTATTTATTTTAATAGCTTACTACTACAATAAAAAGAATTATTATGCAACAGATGCTTCATAATTAAACTTTAAAAAGCTGCACATCACAATGCTGTGCAGAAGAGTTCCTTAAATACACAATCCAGTGTTCATGTAGAAACAGATGAAATGATTGGACATGGATTTATCCACACAAAATGTTCTTCCATTTGGGCATATACGTTTTATAATCTACATGTATATTACTAAAACTGTTATGAAACAGGTTGATTCTTCATGCATAATCAGTTCCCGTTGAATTTAAATTACTTTCAGTAAAGCACTGATGCAGATAAAATATTCTAAATGTACAGAATATTAAGCAAATGTTTACATTAAAAAACTGCTTTCAGGTGAAAACGTGTTCAGCGAAGCACAACCCCCACTGTGCCCTGCAGAATATTAACACTCAGGAGATCGCGAGATGACAACAAGCATTCCGGTGTAAAAGGTTGGGCTGGGACAAAAGGTGGCGTTCAGATGACAAGCCTCAACAGTAGAAACGTGCAAACACATGGGGGGTGCGAGCATTGAGATGTAAATGAGGTTAGAAATATATGGAATCAAACCTGCTTAGAGTCAAGAGTGCCTTGTAAAACAGGGACAACAGCATGTTTAGCATGAGCAGCTTCAGCTGGCTGGTATGCCCACTAGAATTTGCATACAGACTACCTAATGGTGAGCAGCAATACATGAACAGAAATAATATGCAATTCCTACTAGGGAAGGATGCAAACTAAACTGCCTGAACCAACCTCACTGAAGGCCATGGGATTTGGAATTGGAATCAAAATTTCAGATTCAGGCTAAGGCCTGGTCAAAACACAAAAATACAAAACCACAAAAGTGAGTGGTTGAAGACTACAGATTTTTCACTAGGTGAACTTGTCAGGGACACCAGCACTTGGATGCATTTCTTACAAAAATAGGAGAGAAGGAGGAAAAAGTAACTCTCACCTTAAAATTGAAAACATGAGCTAATACCATCTTTAGGAGCACATGTACCAAACCCATTTAACAGTCATGCTCCAAAATGCAAGATTTTCCTCATCCTTACTTGTGGAAATAAAGGCAGCAGAAGTCCAGCATAGCAGAAAGGAACAGTTGCTGCGTGAGTGATCATGATCAGCACAGAGCAGGAGGATGGGGAACTGCAGCCCTTCCACCAAACTCCATTGCTCAGGCTGTTGGGTGTCAACAACAACCTGTGGCTCCTGGATAGATGACCTCAGTTCATTCTAAGGTAATCTGTGTAACTGATCTTGATTAGTTGTCCAGACCCTCTTAACAATTTCTACAGAAAGGAGATGGGGTAAAAAAAAAAAAATAAAAAATGCAATTTGGCCTATCCTAAGCAGGTATAATCTGTAACTACATTTCTCTTCCACTTCTTCCTCACGGTGGCATATGTTTGCTTTAGCAAGGCACTCCACACTCCATATTGATTATAAAAGGACCCTAGACTAGACACCTCAATTCAGACAGCTGAATATGTTTCTTTCCTGCATCCCCTTTCAGACAAAAGAGAAGCCAAATTAAAAGTCAATAATTTTCTGTGGCAAGTACCCCTTGGATTGTGTAGGTGTCCTTCAGGGCTGAGTTCTACTGGATCAAAACCAGGTCTAAACTATTGATTTTGGTGATTTGATTCTGCTACCTGTGTGTTCAAAGACTAACAATCTCTGTCTGGAAATAGTTAAAGGAACAGAAAACTTTCTTACACTATCAAAACTATATCTTTATTAGTGTAGGCTGCTTTGGGCAGCTTTAGCAATAGAGCTCTGTCTACCTGGTAAATTCATTCCAATTGCAACCATAAGTGCTCATATCTGATTCAGATTTCACTCAACTATTTACAAAGCTCCTATTTATCTTGATGAGAATGAGCTCAGGATGGGCCCCTTCAGCTCCACCATTTAATAAGAGCCTGCACTATTTCTTTCAGATCAAAAATTGGAACTGCTGTATTATGGAAATGTTATTGCTCCAAACAAAAGACTGGTGTTGTCCTAGCAATTAACTGCCTGGTTAATTAGACCTCTTTCCTTTTGCTCAGCAACCTGCATTCATGTGCACATACAGACTGTTACAGAAATAAACTAATAAGCTTTACATTGCTTGTGCAGAATTGCTAGGAGATTGGCAATAACAGAAAAATTTAAGTCTTATTCTGAAAGCTGAAAAATTATTAAAAATGGAAAGGTAGCTTTTCTCCAAGAAGCAGAAATCCAATAAAAATGTGAATTTTGTCATGTGGAGTGATGGATTTGGAGCACTCAAGAAGGACAAATGAATCACGCCGAGCTGTTAATATCCCTGCCAGTCCTATGGTGTTCCATGAGCATGTGAAACTGTCTTTGTTTGCTTTCCTAACAACCATCTCTTAAAAGATTCTCTGGGAACATAGGAAGCTTCTGTAGTGGGATAATTGTTTCAACAGCTTGGACACTGATTTTATTTTTTTTTTTTAATGAGTAATAGAGGACTCAGATCATTACAATGAAGTGTAGTACTTGATGTCAATGGGTGCACTGGCAATAATGCACAAAGATGATTAAAAAATAATACTCCTGTAAGAAAAGAAAATGGTCTTTATTGGTTAATTTATGCCAGTTTTTCTGCTGTTGTGACTTTCTAGATAGAACAGAGAGAATCACTTCAAACATGCATTGGAGTATTTGGGTTTTGGGGCCACTAATGTCTTAAAAATAAAGAGCCCTACGCATTTAGGAGTTATTTCACAAAGGTCTACCATGCACCTTTGAATCTACCAGTACATTACACCAGAATACTGTACAAACATTTATAAAATGTTTATAATCTATAATATTATCATCCAGCTTAGAAAAATCAATCTCTGAAGAAGAGAAAATAAATTCATGTATACAATTTGAGGCATACATTTATCAACCTACACAAGCAGATATACAGTTTTAAAAAGTAAATAAAATTTTCTTGTAATCTATCTCATGGGGAACTGCCTCCTCTGCAATAAAACAATCTCCCACATGATTAAGCCACTAAATAATTCAGGAAAAGGGCACAAAATATGAAGAGTAAAAAGACATTGTTCAGTACCTTGAACAAGAGTTCCAAAGATCTTTTCAACTATCTATTTAAAAAAAACAAACCACAAAACCAACCCAACACAACAAACAAAACCTAATTCAATTTTATTTTTACATCCAGAATAACACCTTCTGCAAAGCATTGCAAGGGGCATTTATACTTATATATGTAAAGGTGAAATTTTAAGGAGATACTGTTACAAATTCCTAATGGAATCCTCATTGGTACATTGGCACTTTTTTTGATAAAGAAAAGCAAACTATTGAAAGAGTCAACACACTTCACAGTAGTAGCTTCTTAATCACGTGCAATCAAATAATTTGAATAAAACCCATGAAAACACATCATCATTTAGAAACTATTACTCTTCAATACAATAGGAAGGTTATTTGTTTGTTCTGTTGGGGACTGGGATTTGTTTGGGTTTTTTTGTTTGTTTTGCTTTCAGTTTTTAAGAAACTCCAACACAGCAGCTTGAAGTACCACTTTATAGATAAGAAAATATCAAGGAAAAAATAAGATAGAACATTTTCAGTCTGAGAAGGTAAAAAAAAAAATAAATTACCAAATATATAGCCAAGAATATGACTTCTGAAGCTAATTATTTAGAAACAGCTCAAGCTGGTGTGTAGCTCCTATTAATAGTCTGCAGAAATAATGCCACTCTAAAGAATGCAGCAGATGGTGGTGAGACACTGAAAGGAAAAGCATTTTCGTTCCACGTGCTTCTAACAGTTATCTGATCATCCAAGTCCTCAAGCACTCTGGTTTGCTGAAGGTATCAGTTAAAAAAATTAAAAAAGATCTGATATCATTTTGGGACATGAATCTCAATGCCAAAATGGTACATATTTATTTCCTGTTAATGGCAGATATATTATATGTGCTCCAGCTAAGGAACAGCATACTCAGGAAATTACATGATGGTATATCAAAGTTTGGGTACTGATAACAGAATGAATGTATTTCAGAAATGTGCAGATGCCTTATTTTATAAGCCCAACATTTTTTATTATTAATGTGTGTACAGCACTACAGATAGATAGCCACTAATGGATATTGAAATGATAAATATATTTTCTCATTCTCATTGTTGAGCATTCTGCCCTAGGAAATTTACTACTGTACTGGGAGCTTCCATCAGGATCTCTAAGGTGCTTTCTCTATGTACTTTAAATTCCCAAGGAGTGGGCTGGACTGTGAGAGAACACTCTTGTGACAGATGAAAATATCCTCGGTCTGAGGAGAGTTCCCTCCCTATTGCATCTCAGACACAAGGGGTTTCAGAGGGATGCTCTGGGAGCTCAGGATAACACCCACCTTGCTTTTCAATGGCACCACTTAGGACCTCAGGCTGGGAGGTTCTGCTCCACTCCCCCTCTCTGCCACCTGCTTTTACACTGCTGGCTTGCCAAGAACCCGTTGGCTTTAGCAGTGCCAGTGCCATGACTGGCAGAGGATATGCAAGGAAAGGAGTGAGCCCAAGCTGGATGGCCACCTTACTGCCCGTACATGAAGGAGCCACGGCCATGCAGGCCCAGCCCAGGCACACCTGCCCTGGCAAGAGCGAGGTGTCAGGTAGGAGGAGCTGCAGGGAGTCACAGTGCAAGGGCTCCCCTTTCAGCGCCATGCTGACATCAAGGCATCAGCCTGAAACTGCACAGCTACATCTGTGTGTGACACATTACAGCACATGCTCCTCTTCAACCATGATGAGAGGCTGAAATCAAAGGAAAACTAATATTCAAACCTCTTGTCACTGCTTTCCCATCACTGATTTCCATTACAGAGGACTGGATACTTCCCAATTGATGCTTTCAATTCATAGTAATTAATTGTAGCTAGACTTCTTTTCATCTCTTGAAATACATAATATCACAATGGACTCAAACAAAAGAGTGTAAAAGCAATCTATATTACTGCTAAATAATACTATTCACTGGTTTTTATCTTAGATTTTCATGCCTTTCATCTGCTTTACCAACATTAAAACTCATTTAATACACTTTTTAAAAATGAATAGGGTACTATAAAAAGAGCATATTAATAGTTGTACATATAAGTTTTTATAATTTTAGTCAGGTTTATTATTTGGTGTACTGTAAATCAAATTAAGCACAAATATTACTACTGACAGCATGTGTATAATTAGTTTTTAATCTTTGCTGCCTGAACATGTATTCGTTATAAATAAGCAGACACAGAGTTCTGAGCCATATCCAGGCATATGAATGGCGCATTTAGATGTAGACTACAGTAATTTATACATATATTGCTCACAGGTAACCCTGTGATGACTTAGTTGTGATTTTCAGTAGCTAAGCATACAAAATGCTTGCAAGAATTTTAGAACTACTTTAAAGAAAGTAGGTACCTGAAAACTTAGAAAATCACATTTTCTGGTTTCTTACCATTCCCTCATCTGAAAACATATGAATTACAAAATTACTCCCATTACAAGTAATATATGGTTGGGAATTTTTTTGTCCCCTTTCCTACACCTTGAGAAAGTCCTACCAAGACAGATATTTCACTGTACACTTTAATAATAGCAATTCTTTTGTAAACTAACAAAGGACAGAGGTCACCCACACAACCATTCTAGCATGACAATAAAACTACTACATCTTTTTTAAATAAAGCCATTATATCATTACTAAATGTCACGGTTAAAGAGCCTTCAATTACTCTGCAAAAAAAATCCTATATATGATGTAAAACATCACCTAAGTCCTAAAATGTTCTGTCATTGCATCTATTGGATATTCTGAAACATGACTAAATCAGATTAATTCAAAAAATCTATTTTTATTTTAATGTGCTCTTCCTCTTAAACGCTCTATCAAAGCATGTGCTGACTTAAGACATAATGATTCATTATGGCACTGAACGAACATCTTACTCTCTACATTAAAAAATAATGTAGATAAATACTAAGCAGGCTGAAACCATTTTAGTAGAATGTGACTTCAAACACTTAATATCAGTAAGCCGCCTATAGAGAGGCAGACATATTCAATGTACTTCAGAACTATTCACCATACGAAAGAACAAGTATAAAGGTGGGTGTTCTGCACACTAAAAGAATACATTTTACTGATTTAAGCTAGCTATTAAATGTTTCAATACTCAATGTTTGTTAGCCAGATCAGCAGTGATACAGAAGAAGAAAAAGGAGAGTAAAATATTTGAGCCAATCCTCTTGCACCTATAAATTAGCATACATTAGAAAAGGCTAAGCCTTATTAGAAATCCCAGTAAATTAACAAGATTGAAAAGCTCTAAAAGTACTCTGGAATATCCAGACCTATCTTCCTACACTTCACTTAAGGGTCCTACAATGCCTTGGTTTAGCTGACTTCCCATTTGGGGTCCTGAGGGATTATTTTTTTTCAAAACTGGAACAATCTGCTGGTGATATACGATTATTTTCCTTTCTTTTACTGAAAGACTACAAAACCTAGAGAGACTTTAAATGATTAAAAATAGTATCTTAATATTAAGATGCAGTACAGATATGTCCATTAGCTGATTGTGTCGGTGCCCCCCGTGGGCTGAAAGGGCCGCTTCCTAGAGAGAACTGGCAGATGTCCAGAGCTCCTTAAGCTTAAAAGGATTTTTATGAAATCTCTGCCATTTGATATGGCACCTTGTACCTTTTAGTTATATGGAGCCTCAGAACTCTGCAAAATGCACACAATATAAAACCTATTACAAGCTGCTCGTTGTCTGGAGGCAGCTTCAACTCTGCATACTTGTGAAACATTAGCATGGGGGACAAAAGGCATGGATTTCTTTCCACTGTTACATTAAAGACGAGTCACCCTGTAATTTCTCATCTTTCAAATTTTCCCTTGTTCTTTTTATGTTTAATCTACTTGTCCAAATTAATCTTATGCAAAAGTCTATTTTTACATATATTCACCCTCAAAGTCCTCAGGTGCATTTATTCAGCTCACATCTATCCATAAACACATAAAGTTTGTATCCAGACCTTAATTTCAGGCCTCATAGGAATATTAATCTTAAAATTAAGGCCACAGTACACTTATTCCTCCTAGTGCTGCGAATGGCAAAGACCCAGGACGCAATCCCAGAGAAGGAGCAGGTTTTGATCACTGTTTATGTGAGAGTTCAGAAAATATCCTTCCCTTGGAGGCTGTGTGCTAAACATGTTACAAATAGCTTCTTCATCTAATCCCACCCCTTCCTGGGAGAATTCCTGGTTAGTTTCCTAACCACACGAGTGAAAAAGCTTGGAGTTAACATTTCATACAAATCAAAGACCTGTTTCTGTAATAATGTTGTTTAATACATTTTTTAATTATCTCTTGTTTGGAAGTATTTTGACTTGTCAGCAATTTTACTGCAGGAAAAGAATAGCGAGATAACATAGATGGACTTAAAAACAAACAAGCAAAACAAAAATATGGACGGCTTGGCCTAAATCTGTAAATTTAGAAGCTGGAAGTCACATCAACGTGCTTTTGTCACATATTGGCACAAGAATGCAGTTTCCAGATCCAAGGAATGATTAAAAAAGGCACCTATGGAAAAAAGAATGGAAATACACTGTGTAATACAAAGAAAGAAAAAAATCTGAAGAGATCATGTGATAAAAGGAATAAAAACAGTGTACGAAAATGATAAAAGAAAAAAGAGTACCTGGGAAGTGACAATTTTATTATGAAATGCTAATTTTGGAAAATTACTCCCTGTCCCCTAAAAGAGAAGGCTAAGGGAAACTATGAGCTGTTCTTGAGCTCAAAAAAGAAATCTTACATGGATTTCACAGATCTTTTAAATCCACAGCACATTACAGACCAGAAAGAAAAAAAAAAAAAATCTCTTGCAGACCTATCACACCCCTAAAGAGACCGAAACCTTCCCTTGCACACTGCCTTTGAGACATGGCAGAACACGGAGTTAAATGCTAATTCTCTCGGGTGCCTTTGACAATCTGTCCAAAAGTTCTTTAGACTCATAGCTTGGGCAAGTATCCTTAACAGAGAATGGGTTAAATGAAACCACCTCTTCCCAATGTACTAAAGAAATTCAATTCAACTTTTTTTCCTTCAGTTGAAAATCAGATTTGAATGCTCTGATTCCTCATACATCTTCAAGATTTATTCATGAGTCACAGCTGAATGCACTATATGTTGTATTCATATGAACAAACAAAAAAAAAAGCATCATTTCTATTACCTGGCTAGATGCATGTTTGTCAGCATCTGAAAGAATATCAATCCTGCAAGTTATAAGTATTCAGTTACTCTTTTAAAAACTTCATTCAGGCACTATAAGATATATAACTGCAGCATAAACAATGACCTCTAAGTGTATCTGCTTTCCATTATCTCAACACTGTGAAATAGTGATATTGAAATATTTGTAATATCTGCACAGAAGTTATTTATTTTAACATCATTCCACCCAGTAAACCAACCATAATTTTATTAACAATAGCAAGAAGTTGATATGGTATTCAAAGGAATACTAACATGCTATACACCTCAGCTTCTTTTACAAAGAAGCTCTTAGTTAATTTGTATTTCAGCAAAAGGGCACATGATAATTTTAATTCTTTATTAAACTTTTTCAATTAAATTTCTAAAACCTTATCAGGTGTAGAGCATCTTCAGGGAACAAAACTTTCATAATAACAATAGTGTGGAAGCTTGTAATCTTCAAAATTACTCATTCACTATGATTAATTCACCCTTTATTTGCATCTGTATATCTAAAGGGCAAATGTCACTTTTAAACTTATTATTTCAGACAGAAAATTTTATACAAAATTTTACTTTAGATGTGGGTCACATCATTTATGAGTAACTGTCATGACTGACTCATTGCATTTTCTGTCAATGCTTGAGCTTCTTCACATTTCAGAAACATCTCTTGAAGAGGAAACATTGCTTATGGGCTGTGAAAGACATCATACAGCTAAACTAAGGAATATTATTCCAATTAACAGAGGCCAAGTACTATCATATTTTGAGTACACCAAAAGTAAAACACTGAACCCCCTCTGTCTCTGCTGCAACAAAGCCTTTACAGGATTTTTTATTCAGTGTGTGATGGACAATAGCTTTCAGTATTACCACACTGCTGCCCAGGTTGGCCCTGTTATCTGCAAATTACTTATAGAAAATGCACTGAGACGACTATCTGCTCTAAATGAAGGTTCCTGGAAAATTTTTTTTGTAAATTTTAATTTCTTAAAATTTAAGTCCATGCAAAGTTCTTACTGTGCTAGTTTAAGGCTAATGGAAAGGCTACAACAGGCAAAACTAGAAACATGACAAAGTTAATCCTGTCCCAGGTACTTAATTTCATTAAAAAACCCCAAAACTCTATAAACATGAATTAGACATAAATTTCAAAAAGTAACCAAAATTAAACTTCTGCTGAATTTGATAATGCAGTATATACAGTACTTTAATTACATTGTGCTGGCACTTCCTCTGATTTAGCAATTTTTTCATTCATACAGCTCTACACACTTGTCAGAAATTTTAGAATAAGTGTAACTTTAGTACATTCTGTAGTTTCTCCATATTGTCAGTTTAAGCAAGTTAGGAAAAAGGCTACCTAACGTATGAAGGAGATACAGAGAATGTGGTGGAGTTAAGCATTGCTGACTGAGCCAACATAACCATTTTGGTGCTCTGTTAGTAAGAGCTTTCAGCAGGTTTTAATTCCCTTGGCAGAATAATTAGAAAGGGAAAAAATACCAAGAGAACAGTTGGAGAGGACTCATTCCCTCACTGAGGAGGAGGAGAGTTCCTGACTCAGCATATCCTTCCAATGACTTATAAAATCTGAAGAAATTATACTCCATGGAGCAGCAGGGGTCCATAATGCAGCCCCTGACAAAAACAGTCTGGATAATGGCCAGGGATGTGCTCAGCATGACACCACATGCCCCATCCCTTATTTCCCTATAGACTTGGCTAAAATACAGGAAACATAGTCCCGGGGTTCCTTAGAAACTGCATACTTCTCACAGGAGGAGACAATATCTCACTGAGAGAGGCCAAGCAAAAGGAGACTGGGGACCTGGAGTTTTCCTGGCCACAGAGGAGAACAGAGACAGTGGTCTCTATACCAGCGGGAACATACTGGGCAGGAGGATTAGCCCAGTGGAGAGGGGGCCCTGTCTCCATTAAAGCACCCATGGCAGCCACACCCTGCAAAGTGCACAGAAAGCAGATGCCTCCAGCTGATTCCTCCAGGAATATCTTTGCCAGTCTTTTCTTCCCACTGTCTTGACCATCTGCCTACAACTCTCTGTCCCTCTATTACTGGTATCAGTATCTTACTGTATTTCATTGCCACGGTGTGTCTGGCCTTGACTAGTTATCAGTTCATTTCACAGCCTTCTTGTTTGAACTACTGCCAATGTTCATGTTTTTGTTACAAGCTTTGGAAAAGTTAATAACTTGGGCAGAGACATTTTTTTCTTTCTATGCAGCCACTCCTCCAGATGGTTGACATTACTTTGAGCAGTCCTCTATTTTCCATGTTGAAATTATTTGGTCTGGCAGTGACTTTTATTTCATATTTTCAGAGCCTACAAGCTGGATTTGTGTCCTGTCTAAATTTGCCTTTTGATGTCAATGAAGCTACAGCAACTTGCATAGCATAATGATCTTGCTTCATCAGCGGGTCAGTTATAATTCCAATGAAGCTGAAAACACTTTCAAATGGTCTGAAATTGCACCACTAACTCAAAGTTCATTTTTCTTCATAAATTATGCATTTATTACTAAATTACCAACTAATATTATCAGCCAAACATAGCTGGAAGTTGGATTTTCCTGCTGTGGATAAGTGATTTCAAGTGCTTCAGCCAGTTTTATGTTCCTTACCTAAAAATGATTTGGCATATTTTAGATATAGGAAAGATAGTGTTTAATATGTAGTACAGGACACAAAACTGCATTGAGTAGGACATTCATAAGGATCTATGATGGGTTATGACTCTTCACAGGAGATACATCATGTGCCTAAAGTCAATAACGAAACCCAAGTTTGTTTAATGAATCTGACAAGACATATTTTAGCTGGGTGAAATTTTAACAGAACTCAGATATTCAAAGCAAAAAAAAAAAAATTTGTAATTTTAAAATGTTACTTTGAAGGATGTCTATGTGTCTAAAAGGAATGTCTTAATAGACATAATGTGTGATTTAGCAGTTTCTTTTAAGCCACCTGAGCTGTATCAACTTTGGTAAATAAAGCTGGTAGAATAGAAGTGTAGGATCTCTATATGTGTGGATAACATATGTATGTACATATGGGCATTTTTGCAGTTTTAGTCCACCTGAGCTATACAAGTTTCTGTAAATAATGTTGGTTGTAAGCACAAATTTCTGAGCAATTAATTAAAAAATCTACACTTTCTTCTGATTTTAGCTGAAATATCAAGAATGTATTTGTGATCCCAACTCCCTTGGAAAGCCGATTCTCATTCTGATTTTCCTCAGTGCTGGAGAAGCCAGTCAGCACACAGGAGGCGTGTCATGTCCTTCAGCATGAATTTTCCAGTGGCAATGAAACCAATGGGTAGAATTCAGGTCTCATTCCCATCTGTGAGAGCTTTTCATTGACTTTAACTGAGCCAGGACTGCATCCAGGGCTGTGTAATTATTGTTCTACTATATTATTTCCTCTGGACTAGATGGTAGTGGCACAGCTTTATTTCAAAAAACCCAAACACAAGCAAATCAGAAACCTCTTCTGCATAAAAACACAGTAATTCCTCCCATCTCTAGCATAAATGCTTAATTCTTTAACTTTTTCTTTTAAAATACAGATCCTAGAAGCTCTTTCAAAACAAAATTGACATTATGCCACAAAGTCTACAAGGTGTATTTAAGGGTTGGAAAATTCTTGGATCATCCAAGCCTAGAAAAATAAAAGGAACCTGCAGAGAGTTGGGAAAATTTTCTCAAGACTGTGTTAAAGCAAGATCAGAATGCAGTTAAGAAGCACAGTCTAGCATGAACTTACAATATTGCAGAAAAATGCATGTCTAATCCAATTATTTTCTGCATTAGCAAGAATTGACACATTTCCTAAATATTACGAATTTAAAAATCAGTTAGATATTCAAATCAACTGCCTTGTGCACCTCATTCACTTGTAACGATGTTTGTCTCCAGTGGAGACAGAAACACCTGCCAATATGGATCACATTTTAAAAAAAAAAAAAAAAAAAGACAGCTTCCCTTAAATCAGAACAACCTTTAATTAGGCTAACATCATTTCCAGCTGGCTTCCTGAATAGGTACTTGAAATAATTTAATATATTGGCAAGAAGCAAATGAAATGCATGAACTATACAAATACTCAGTTTTTCTGCAGGTAGGTTGTTGTCTTCTAGTTAATGAATTCCTGGCTTGTTGGTAATCCTACTGTTATTTTTCTTATTACCAGGACTCATGCATAACAAGCAATATATGCATCCTGTTAGTTTTTGAACTTATGTTCTATCGTAAAAAAATTGTATGTTTTGCACTGCTTTGGAACCACAGCGAGTTTCACTTCAGATCAGCATTTGCACTCACTATACTGAGCACCATGATCAGTGTGTGGTGGTTATGCAGCTGTACCAGATTCCCAAAAGCAAATTCAAGAATGACTACAGTGCAGGACAGGAACTCAGCAATCACCATGTTGTGGAATCCAGAACGCAGTTACTATCCCCCAGAAGTTTGTATGTACCACAGATCCCTTCCAATTACACCTGAGGTTTGCTCCTGTGCATATCATTGTGACAAAGACTCACAGACAACTTACTGATTGACTCTGCAGATGTAAGATGACCCAGGATGCCACCGACTTCTTCATACTCAGACTCTCCTTATTCAGGACATCATATCATGCATCAAATTAAAAAAGGATCTTTTATTTCCTGTTCATTTGCACAGTAACTATTCACTCTGCATTTCCTCTGCAAAACTAAAGGTGAGCAGTATGCTAAAGCATGTACTGCAGAGAGAAAAATTGAATTCTTTCTAGTTATTAGAAATGGAATTTAATAAAAAAAGTATTAAACTCATTGTACCTAGTCCAATGAAAACAGAAACGTCACAGGAATATGAACAAAGATCATAGAGTATGGAATATGGAAAATATTTGAACAATAATTACTTTGGTTTCACATTATTCTTTACAACAGCTTTGAGAGCATAGCTTTTGTTACAGGACTCTGACATTAAGTGAAAAGGCTCAAGGAAAAAAAAAAAAACAAAACCAAACCCACTGGATTCCAGGTTTGATAATGTTTTAAGGTAGATCTGTCATTTCAACTACTATTGGATTCTAGCAGATGGTAGGGGCAGGCACAGTAGACCTCTCTAAAAGCACTGAGAGCTCTGAATTCAAATTCAGTTCTTAAATTGTGATGCTACTCCACAGCAAAGATGGCTACTGTGCACAATAATTTCTACAGAAAAAACCCATATTACTTTCACAGGAAAAATACAGATTGAGACAAGCACAGATGGGTCACAGTCCCTGAATGAAGCACTGTCGTGCTTCTTGAAATATTGAAAGCTAAGAGGGTAGGGGAGAAAATAGGACATATACCTACAATTTAGGAATCACTGGTGTCACTGTGTATGAGATCAGACAGTCTCAAAAAACCCCACCAAAACCACAAACTAATCAAACCAAGCACTCTCTTCACCGAGAGCCAAACACCATTTGTGGAGATGCCTCTGAATTACTGACAGACAGACACAAATGTATCAGTGGTAACAGATCTTAGTGTCAAATCCTGGACCCCATACTGTGGAGTCACTGCCCAGAATTACAAGGCAATGGGGATGATGTAGGAGGTGTTTCAGTTTAGCTTTGAACACACCAGGGAGTATAGGTAAGATTATCTATTTATAAACAAGAGTAATAAAATAAGCAAACTACTTTTACACCATAACTATAACACAGAGTGGACATAGCTGTCTAACAGGGACACCTCACCAGGTCCAAAAACAACAAGTCCAAAGATCAGGTGCTGAAGCTTTAAAGAAGGGACAAGTTTAGCATTTAGCAGCACAAAAGGGGACCTGTTTCATTGTCTTCCCCATGGCCAGTGTCAGCTTCAAGCCTCCCTGGCCACAGCAAGGCCCTGCAGTGTCATGGAAAGGACTGTTCTCTGGCACACCTTCTGCTGCCTCTGTGGTACAGCTCACAGCAATGGGGGTTAAACAACATTTATGGACACACATGCAGGTGCAATCTCATCCATGCAAGAAAATAACAAGATACCTGCCCCCCTTTCTTTCTCTGTCTAGGGAGCATTTTCTTTCCCCTCATTGCCCATACTATTGATTTCAAAATTCACGTTTACAACCTCTGTCAAATCCTGCACTCAACCACTGTGAGGTTTGCAGACGTCTGGACATGGAAATATTTGACAGTACATGGGTAGGACGGATTTCAGAAGTCTTTTCAGCATTAGCGTAGAATGTAGCTATCTGATCAGACTATTATAAAAGCTACCAAGGAAAAATGTGTATTAAGTTGTGAAAGCAAGTCCTACATAGATATTTAGCCTTCATAAATTTCAAGTAATATTTAACATTTTGAGACAGTTTAGACAGAAGTAATAAATTCAATAAGAATGCTATACAAGTTGAAAAATAAAATTAAGATGTAGAGCACTAAGATTCTAGAAATGGATGTTAAACCTGTCCCAACATTATCTCTAGCAAGCAAGCAGAGTGCCACTAGAAAAATCACTTCTCATTCATCTGAGGAAAGTGCATATTAGCAGAGACCCTAATAGTAGGTGCAAATGGCAATATGGTTTTCATTCCACACAGAGATCTCGTGTCATCACTGGGAACTCCATAAATGGATTGAAGGCATTGTGCAGCCACATTCTTTAACTGTTACACATCATCATACTTGTTAAAATTATCTGGAACATACCAAGTGCTTGATAAGAGAATCAGACCGCAGCATAAATACAGTGTTCTCTATCCCAAATCTCTCATTATGAACAAAGTTGAGAAAATGCAAAGATTTTTGCTCTATAAAGGAAATAGGCAGCATGCAAAAAACTGAAATGCTATGTCTGATGTGATATTTTTTAATGAAGTGATACTGTAAGATTATCTGGACAGCAAAAGGTTTGTGTGTCCTAGTTACTGAGTGTAGATAGCATTCATTTCTGTACCTGTCAAAACCCTTCCAAAGTATTTTAATTTGCAAAACAAACAAACAAAAAACAACAACAAAAAAAAAAACCTGACTTCACTGTGGATATGATAAAGCTTAAAAAGAATTTATCTGATCAAAGGAGAATGTATTACCACCATGCAGAGATTAGCTTCAAATCTTGCATAACAGCAATAATAAATACAACCCACTTTTGTACAAAAACCGATAATGGGAATATAAGGGAAAAAAAACACCTTGAAATTTTCTTTAATAAGATTATATTTCAGAAATGAAGAGAGGAATATTTTCCCATAAATAAGTTTTATAATAAAATCACCTAAAATGCTAATGTCTCCCTAGTAACATCTGTTTGTCAAAGTCCTATGCAATCAAGTCAGCAACAGAAGACTAACAATCTCCTGCTGTAATGTATTTTGGATTATGGTTTTTAGTGGCTATGTATAAAGCACAATACAAACCAAGTTACATAAAGAATAACTTAATTTCTAAAATTAGTGTCTAAGTGATAAGTGAAAACAAAATCTGCCGCTTCATAATTGTTGAGTATAGAGTACAAAGAATCAAAATCACTGCTGTTATCCCTTAAGTTTTAAAGCAAGCTGTTTAATGCAGTCATTCAGTGGAGGTTCACAAACACTAATACATTATACAGTTCATTTACGAAAAATTGTGCTCATCAGTTCTATGGCTATACCAGTCATTCTACAATAAATAAAACATGAAAATGTGTTTTTCACCAGACTCCCAAAACCTGATGACTTTAAGCCACTGAATAATCTTTCAAGATACTTTAAAAATATGATATATGAAATCCAGGGTAAATATAAAACATGAGGCTGCACTAAACAAAAAAAAAAAAAAAAATCAGAAATTTATGTTGCAAACATAGGAAATAACTCTGATTGTCAGTGTAATGATAGGTAGGGAATAATTTATTTGTCCTTGGTCAAGTGTGGCACCAGCATAGACTCAGTCTTAAACCCTTCTCTAAATTTTCTGATTTTCTCCAGCATGTGAACACATACACACATCAAAACGGAACTGTGGGATAGCCTTGTCTCTAACAGATGAGTAGTTCAACTACTCGTCAAGTAAGTAGTAGCTGGGATTAGGTTTTCATCTAATCCACATGCATTTGCTGTATGAGGAATATTCCCACCATAATCCTGATCAAGTCCACGGTATCCAGGAAGGCCAACTCAAACTGCTTTCAGGGTTGAGCCGAGAAGGGAGGGAAAGAAAAACTGAAGAAATATGCCCGAGTCCTATTGCAAATAATAAGGATGGGCAGAAGAAATAAAATCTCAGATTTGCCTGTGTTATTGTACACTCCTACTCAGCAGTGCCTGTCGTAGGAGGCAGAACAGCAGCAAGCTCAGCTCACTGCACTCTGCTCTGTGCTCTGGCTCATCTGCCTCTGGCAGAGATAGAGGGAGAGCTTTAATGAGAAGTGAAGATATTTCAGAATATCTAAGTGGCCCAAAATGAAGAGATAGTTATGGAAAACATACACGTACCTGATGGACAAAGAAAAAAGGTACAGAATGAAGACTGGATAAGAAGTCTTACTCTTGCAAGTGATCTGCAAGTAAGGACATTCTGAAAAGTCACTCTGATCAGGTCTCAGATGCAGTACACTAAACAGCAAAATTCTGATTTAGTATCCACTGAATTAAGGCAGCAATCTGGGTATGCCATGTACCTATTTAGAATCTAACTTCAGCAACAATCATATAAAAACCATTAGTTACTGTCTTCTAGAGCCTCCAAAATAGTCACTTCCAACAAACTCTTCGGTATGTGATTTCATAATAAAAAAATATCTAGTACTTGGAAAAAAAATTTAAAGTCCCCACTTTTAATTTGCCACAGATACTGAGTTTTATAGAGCACTTCAGATGAGCTGAATAATCACACACCTGCATGAAATTTCTTACTATTATAGCCTGAAGGGATCAACACGTCAGCCAAGAATCTTGATTTAGGCAAGAAATTACTAAAAGTCTAATATCAGCCACAAATTAGCATGGAAAACTTCACATTAAAGTGGGGAAAACAAACCAACACAAAACAAATACCAATAGGAAACTTTTATTGCTTATCCATTCCGCATCTCATTTTACTGGATCTCCCTTACTTGTCAGACCCACATGTGTTAGCATCTATAAATCAAGCCTAATTATAAACTGCTGTGTTCTTAAGGAAAGCAAAGACAAAGGCTGATAGACCAAGGTATGTTTGAGGCATGTACAGCAGTATTTGTAGTCATTGTGGAAAAAAAAAAACGTAGAAACAGAATGGATTTGATATAGACAGTGAATAGCCAAGGCAAAAAAAAAAAAAATATTAATCATTCCTTGAAAGAAAAAGTTGTATCTGATAGCTTAATTCTTCAAACTGCAACAGTAAAATTAGTCTTTCCTCCTATCCATAGTCAGCTCTTTGCAGGAAGTTGTTTGAGGGCTCCATGGGAGCAGATTAAAAATATGCTGCTATAGTCCATTTGATTACTAAACCCCATCAGTCAGCCCCACAGCTCTTGAAAATAACTGCTAAACAAAAGGGATCTCATCCTTTGCCATTATTTCTACTGGAGAAGGATACTATGATCTACCATGAAAGAATCTCTGAGCAAGGGCCACAGTAAATACTCTGATAAGGTACTGGTTCTAATAGAGCACTGTCTCTGGTGGTCTGATAATAACGAGATGAATCACTGTAGACTCAGGGTAGCAGACAGACCCAGAAATATAAATTTTCTTTCCTTCCTCACAGGAAGCAACCATCTTTTTCAAAGCCTTCTGCATGTGTGCGTGTGATAAACAGTGTAGGTTTTACGGGATCAAAATAATTCATATGAGCTTTTAACAACAAATTGTATCTAAAGGGGAATTTGCATCGAAATTTTCCTCCATAGAACTACTAACAAAAAAGTGTTCCAAGAATATGTTGATATTAAGCCAAGCAGATTCCTGAAACTTGAACTCCTTCTGAGCCTTTAATCCCCATTTGAAAAATGTGTCTGACAACTGATACATGCCCTGATGCTGACATTTTTTTCTCTTTGCACTGTTACAATCATTTCAGCAATAATTCTAGAGCACATGTCTTTTTAAACTCTTACTGGAAATCAGAAAACCTAGTGAAGAATGTTTGGTTTAAATGCACAGCAGATTCCTGCCTCCAGAAACATGTTTCAGTATTGATCACTGAAACAGTACACCTGGAAACTGTGATCAATCTATATACTGTGCTGCCTCTCACCTCCAGAAACTTGCAGAATTGTAATGAACCTTCCTTTACTCCACTTACCTGTGAGCCAAGAGGGCCAGTAAGCAATGAGACAGTTTTTTCTCACTTGATGCTGCCACCAGCAAGTTTGAGTAGCAACAAGAAAGTAAAAGAGCAGTAGATCAAACATATTTATCAACAACCTGATAACAAATACACAGTGTACCAGCAGGAAAAAGTTAGAGAAAAGGAAAGATACAAACCATATAGATCTGATGGAATATTGTTAAGCTACTTGAGTAGCTATTAGAGTGGCTAAAAATATTTCCAAATCACTGTAAACACAGCATATATGGTATTATTTTCTGTATTACCCAGCCATGACCTGCCTCCCTTGGGGCTGTGTCTAATCCTACTTAGCCTCACTGGACCTGATCCTAAGCTCACATCCTGAGGTGGCCTCACTGCCATTCCCATGGAGGTTCCGGCTGTCTGGTTTGGGGTTACCCCCACCCTCCCCTGCTTTGCTGGGCCAGCAGGGCAGATCCTGGGTCATAGCCCAAGGGTCTCCACAGCTCCTGGTCCCCAAGGAGAAGCTGGCTCTCACTGTACCCTCATGGTCTCAAAAGTAAAACTATTTTTTATTTTATTAAGTAAAATATAAAAACATTATTTGAAAATTTCATCAGCTCTTCCCCAAAAAATATTTTTTCATTATAAGATTAATGAAGTTACCCCTTTTCCACTAGTTTCAATAAATTAGCTCCTAAGCATCTGTAATTGCCAGGCTGCAAGCATTACCTAGGAGCATAACCTCTCAGATCACCTACAGAAGAATTTCCCTCTTAGGTCAAAGGAATGTCCTTAATACTGCTTATGTTTTAGAGGAACTCTCAAAGAATCCCTTCTCTCCCATATGCCTGTGTGATGCCACACGATCTCAGGAGGTAATTGAGACAAGTGTGATTTACACTAATTGCTTTGGAGGTTCTCTGACACTGAAGGTCCGTAGTTATCTGCCAATTCTCCAAACCCACTAAAGTGCTCAGTCAATGGCCTTTGCTCTGTAGAAACCCAGCATGGAATTGCTAGGAAGAATTATCCCTCAATCCCCTCCCCATCCTCACATCTATGTGGTGTTCCAAAGGTCACTGCTCTTCAGACAGCACTCCCATTTGTTCCAGCACCCAAGCAGGGCTTTGGTCTGTTTTTGAGGGTGAGGTCACACCCCCTGTCCCTATCTTTTCCAGCTGGTCTTGTCTCAGGGATCCTACTGGAGCTCAGGTGCTGCCCTGCTGAAGAGATCACTGAAGCACATACACAGCAGCACCTCTGCATAGTGGGAACTGACCTGGGGCTAAGAATAGAAGACAGTATGTGGTAAGGGGAGCCACCAGAAAACTTTATCTTGCCTGGAACCTATTATCATGTACATCTTGTTGTAGTTTCTTTTTGTGACAGACAAGGTACTTTGAGAATAAGACAACCAAATAAAAGACATAGGGAGAGACAATATCTTTGATTTGATGTAGATGAAAAAAAGTGAGGAGCCATTTGTGTACACAATCCCTTAATAGGAGCAAACCCTCCAAACAGTACAAATTTCAAGCTAAAACCAGTATTAGAATCAATAGCTCTTAGTTTAACTTCGAATCAAACACAGATTGAATAAAAAATCATATCAAAGATTTTAAAAATATCTCATCTTTCCAGCCGTTAAACATTCACATATTAACTGTTTCAACAAAATTAACCCACTGGATTTTGCAAGCTCTCAGAGCATGTCTCAAGGACAATTGACTTAATATTACTCTCAGCTTTTATTAGATACCATATCCTCTGTTACATATCTCCCCAATTAGACATCTTCATTTTCACCCTCACGCCTGTTGTTTTGTACCCTGAGGTGCTGGTTTCTTTCACAAAGGTCAGTTGGTGAAAAAGCAACATGTCTCTGTCAATAGCTAAATGTTTTCTGATGCAAGAGACAATCTACCTTTCTTTTTTCACCTATATGTATATGGGCACACACAAAATATTCCTGTTTTCTTTCTCTGTACTAATAAGCAGATTTATAGGTCTCCATGTATACAGATATATGTCCCTATGGTAGAAATCAGTTATTCTCCATAATAGCCAGTAAGGTAATTATCTCACTATGCTCTGCAGCCAGCAACTAAATGCATCATCTTGTCAGAAGAAAGACTATGACATATACCGTAATATGAAAAGTATTTTCAGTGCTTTAATCAATGTTAACATTAACAGTGCTCATCTCTGGCAAAGCATGAAACTTTTGACCCTCTAAAGACCTATGGTAAGATATGACAGTATTTTATCCTGGAATTTGTGTTTGCTCCTAATTAAAAAACGCGTGACAGGTCTCTAGCATTAACCCCAGTTGTAATCAAGCTGTGGATTGTGCCTTTCTCTTGCAAAATTTCAAGAAGGAACCTAGGGACAATGGTAGTACAGGAATGAATCAGCTAGAAATCCCATGTAATTCATTAAGGAAGAAAACCAATGTCACACAGATGTAGAGAGACATGAGTTGGTTCTGCAGTGTCTCTAAAAAGAATTTAAAAAAAAAATCTTTGAAAGAAAAATATCAGGTAACTGCAAAGAAGCAAATTATTCCCACTGGACATTACAGGACTCTATGCCTGAGTTTAAATTCAGAGAATATTATGAAGTTAAATCTACATTTTTCTCTTCTCTCTCAGGGACAATCTTCCACTCTCTGTGACCTCTTTACACTTAAATCTTCTACAATTCAAAATATGTCCTATTTTTTAGTTATATTTTCCGGGGACTATCTCATTATTATTACTGCTGTATCACCTCTGGTGAGGTTCACACTCTGGGATTATCCTATATTATCTACTAAGATATCAGCCATCCCAGCAAAGCCTGGGTGGAGCAGGTGCATGCTGGGACTATCCCACCTGTCCACAAAGCAGCCCAGGGCCTGCCCCAATCCACTTTATGCCCTTCCCTTGGCAAACAAATCATTAGTGTAACAGAAAACTCTTAACCCTGGATCAAGCCTGTCCTCTCAAGAAAGGGCAGCAAGTCCTATCTTTTTCCGTTCCACTATATTTTCCCTTGCTTTTCTTAGCCAAAGATAATGAAAAGAGGATGGATCATCCATTTAAAATCATGATTAAGGAACAAACAGACAACCCTTAACTGGTTCCAGGCATCTTATTCTACGATCCATGAGTTAGTTAAATTGCTATGTACAGTGGATCTTCTTCTCCCTCAGGTTACTGAAGGTCAACTTATTTTACAGAGTGGATAAGAGTATGGAAACGCTGTTAAAGAAGTGAAAACAAGAATTTCATTGTGACCATATAAATTGAGATGCCAAAAATTAGAAACCATTTGTGAAAGTCTTATTTCAGCGACAACGTTATTGTAGGAAGATGAAAGTTTTAGTCTGGAGTGATGGGAAAACAAAATCCTTGTAAGAATTCTCAGAATGACTTCTTAAAATATTTTGGGCTGGTTGGTTGTGTTGTTGGATTGTTTGGTTTTGTTCCACTCCTCTCCTACTACTAAATATTGGAGAGTAATTAAATGCTTCTTCTAACAAAGTCCAGAACCACACAGACTGAAACAGTTTACTGTGAAACCTCCACGTCATCAGCTTGGACACAGCCCCTCCAGAGCAGGGTTAAAGTGAAGCTTTCCATTCCTGTAGACCTGGCTGCTCTGGAGAGCCCAGCAGTGGTCTCTGCAGCTCCTGTGCCCACAGAAACCTCATGCTGAAAAACTATGAGACTTGACAGTCAAGCTCCAGTAACTTTTTAGTTCCAATATTTTTTGCCAAATTCTTCCCATTTTCTTCCTCCATTTATCATCCTTCTGACAAAGACATAATTTAAGATAAAAATACATTTTAAGAGAGTAACAGTCCAGTTGAGATGAAAAGCAGTTATGATTCTAGGGTGAGCTTTGGCTGCTATGAGTTGTACTGTGATGATAATGGCGGTGTTCATGATGCCACCTGCAGCCTGTGCAATAGATGTGATTGTGTAGTTTGTTTTGAGGCACCCTAGAAATGTTGTATATTTCCTGACCACAAAACATGACCGCCAATCCTCCTGGAATCAGTTCAAAATGAGAGACAGTGACCTTTCTATTGGAGAGAAGGAGAGCATGAAGAGGAAGAAATAAAGAATAATATGTAGTGACTCTCCTGAAACATAGAATTATTTCTTCCAAGAGTAGTTACCACTTCCCACTGAGAAATATTCTGTACCCTTCCTTACACTATCATACTTAACTACTAAGTGATCTTTATTGAAATCAGTGGGGTTGGTCAAGAAGCAAAAAAAGGGATTCTGAAAGTTCTGATTGCAGAACCCATCCATCACTGCTAAATCATTTGATGTAGCAACATATATAAGTATTTTTCATCCTTTTCTTTTGTCCATTAGATATATTTTCATAAAAATAGTGTAGTTTATAATTACTTATATTTTTAGATAACATCATCCCATAATTCTCTATTTGTAACACTAATTTAATTAGTCAAGTGATTAAATTTTTATGCTTTATATATAAGAAAAAGCAGTGCAGTGCTGCAATAAATTTACCAATACTGAAAACCTTTACAGGTATTTATTTGGGAATTCTAAACAATGGCCAGCACTCCTAGGAAACAGCATAATAATGAAGCATATTCTTGTGGAGTATTATTCTATCCAAAGTTCATGATAAGAATTCTTGAAAATGTAATCCCACTGAGTCACAGCAGTTACCACTGAAACAGACTACTCTGGTCTCTAATGGAACATAACAGACACACGTAGGGTGGGATTCTAATCTTGATACTGCTATATTCATACTGTCATCTACAGACTTGGATTTCCAAATCCAATCAAAACGCATGTTCATGTTTTAAAATGCACTTGTTAATAAATATCAAGGATCAATAAAGTGAAAAGAACAATGATATTATGCTGAACAAAAGCTACTGAGGAATTACCAGTCTGAAGCAATAGTAGACTCATGCTTGAATCAGCTGAAGGAATTATCTTGCCCTTTTTACTATATCAAATTAAAGGGAGGTCTGGAACACAAGGCATAACTTTAAAACAGAGCACATTATTCTGCTGCTAGTATTTCATTGATTCTAATAGAATTAGTCTGGCTGGGCATTCATTTTTCTGTGTTGCAGAAGGACCCTGTTTAACTGGTTGGGAAGTGTGAGGGCTCCGTTCTTTATGAGCAATTCAAGTGTGGAAGTGGAGTGGTTATCTGGTCATGGACCACTTTCTGGTTTCACTTTCTCTCAGGCCATTTCATTGCCTGTATAAGATCATATGCAGGTACAGCTGCAGGGGCAACAGCAATAATTTAATACATTAATGCAGACACTGACTGAAATGCAAATGTAAATTGTGTTTCCAACCCCCTTGCAATTATTTACCAGCCCATCTAATCTGGTCATTAACTTAGTAAGAACATAAGGGACAGACTCACAGCCAAAAAGCTAAAATATTTCCTTGACCTCAGTGGAACTTGGTTGGCTTAGAGTAAAACCGACTCTCTCCTGGACTGAGATTTTTCAGAAAGCAAACAAAGTAAATAAAATATGCTTTCCAAGTCACAACTCTAAAACATATCCTGTAAATCAATTTTTTTCTTCTCCCAAGGGAAATGGAACCTTGAGAATACAAAAGTGTCAGTTTTTAACAAATATTAACCTTTTAATTCCAGTCTCTCTTTCTAGAGGGTGGCTGCTGGGGTGATATGAAATACTGATGGACTATCCATCACAGAGCTTCTGCCTATGGGTCATTGCACAGCCTTAAACAACCACAGAAACCAAAAGATAAATCTTTTGATGAAATACTTGCAATTCTTTAGAGACATTTTGCGCTAATGCCAGTGTTTATCCCAGAGTGGTTTCTCTGCTGTCAGCAGAAGCAAAGAGTGTTTATAATGCGGTTTGCATCAAAACTGAAACATGATTCCACAGACTGAATCTGAGCAACAGCCAGGTAAAGCACCTGGAGACTATTTTGTCTGCATTATTCACAGTGCAGAACACAAGATTGAATGCCGGAGTTTACCACTGAGTGTCCCCATACAGAATACAAGGCTCTTCATGAGATATTGAAATTTGAAGAGATGCATTTATCTGAGGTATTAGAAGCATTTATATTGCTGCATTACCAAAGAGGATAGTCTGAAGTAGCAGCCTTCAGGCTCACAGTTACACACACAGAGGTCTGAGAAGAACTGTGGTTATACAGGGGATTAAAGAAGAAACCCTCTATACAAAAAAGACTTGCAAAGTGCCCAGCCCAGCTTTTGGAGAAAACACATCTAGTAGGATGACCTTTGGCAGTTATGTGATATTTTATCTGCTAAATTCAAATCTCACAGTGAAAATGAAAGGCCAGAGAACCTCAGTGTTCTTAATTTCTGCATTTTGAGAATAAATATAAAATGGGGGAAAAAGAGGGACTGAACTTGGCCACTACACTAACTGATGCATCTTGGGGATTTTGTGACAATAGTGTGAGGATCCTCACTCCTTTTGCCTTGCATCTATTTGCATTAATGAATGCTATATTTCATCTGGTGGTCCCCAGATTTCTCTGGGACCCTACCATCTGTCCACAGGAACATTGCATTTTATTCAGGTCTTAGAATATGTTCTTCTGTTGTTGTTTTTCAAAAATTCAGGAAACAAAATTAAAAGTGGCGTAAAAATTAAACCTAAATAATCCAATACTCACACAAATTCAAGAGGAACGTAGCTTGGAGGCTCTGCCAACATCTCCTGTCATGGATGCATCTCTTAGAACACTCTCACCCATGAGAACTCTTTAAAACTTCAGTTCTCTTACTGGAGAGCTTGCACATTACTCAAAAGAAAATGTTCTTGACAGTTAAATATATTACATACAGAGTCTTTGTACTAGGAATCCAAGTTGCTTTTGCCCCCCTTCTTTTTTTTTCTCCCTCCCCTTTATCAAACACCACTATTGACTGGGGAGCAAAAGCCCTTAAGATACTAAATCTTCCAACCATGAAGGGAAATGGAATGGCTTTCTAATGGAGTATATCTGAGTGCCTCTGGCTTTTAGAACCTGTCTTTAAAGTCTGCTTACTGAGGCATAGATGACCACTCAAACACAGACAGATTTGTCACTTTGGTTTTCAGGACACCCATCCTATAAAGACCACAAAGTAATTGCAAGGACTTTAGTGGCCAGACCTTCTCTTGCTATTCATGAGGTTCTTGAATTGGATTTAATTTCATGCCAGATTTGACTCTATCAATGGAAGACCAGCTCAAATGATTTCACAAGAAATTCCCAAATGACACCACCCATTGTTACAAATTTTTTTTGCTCCATAATGCACAGCAAGAAGAGATGTTCTGACTGTAAAAATCAAAGTATAGCTACCATTGTCCCAAGCACCACTGTAAATACTTTACAGTGTACAGTTACTAAGGGCACACCTTTAAAGAACAAAACAAACAAACAATGAATCAAACCTAAACCACAACTGGTACGTGGACATACAAACATTAAACATTAGTTACATTGTCATCTGGTTTGATACAGTTTCTTCCAATACATTCTTATTTTTAGACCTGCTGCCATAAAAAATGGTGGAAATCGCTTCCATGGAAGCAGCAGCTGCAGAGTCATGCTGATTTACACCACCTCCTCCACAACAGGAATGTTAACAACCACATTATTTTTGGTTCCTTTCCTAATGCTGGTTGAAACTTGGCAGAACAAACCTGTTTTATGCTAGTTGAAGACTTCACCTTTTGCACCCAATAAAATGTTGAATCAAACAACAGCACAGCCACCTCTTCTGTGTTCTCCATGAAATAAACAGCATGTAATGTTATTATAGGGCAATGCTAGATTTTTTTCATGCCCACAGTCATAGCTCTCAAAGTATTTGAAACCGTTTTAGTTCATCAAGCCATTCAGACCGTGGACATGAAACAAATAAGGTGGCTGGACCATTTTTGTGTCTTAGTTCCACTTGTTGCCACCAGGATCCACCCTTAGTGGCTCCTGCATTTAGAACAGTCAAAGCGGCTTCGGCACAGTGTTTGCATACAGCTGAACCTCTCACAACGTACTAGGCACGAGTGATTTCAAACCCACTCAAACTGTAGATTTGGAAACTGTTCTCGAATTAAAAAACAAAAACAAAAAAAACAAAAAAAAAAAAAAAAAAAAAACAAATTAAAGAAGAGCAGAAAGCAAGAAAACATTAACTCAAATGAAGGAACAGGAAGTAAACCAGAGAGAATATGTGAAAAATAGATCAGTGGGAGAATCTAATTTCTTTTCCCTCATGCCAATCCAGCTCTTTAGTGAGATGATACTTACATGTCTTTCCTTAACAAGAACATCAGAGAAAAAAATGAACTGACTGTACAAGTAATACAAAGTAATAACTATGCAAAGAAAAAAGATTCATGAATTTCACCTGGCTTCAAAACTTGAAAATAGCTGAGAAGGTTCAATAAGATTGAAATAGCAATAAATTGCAGTACTGAAGGGGAAGAAATTTCATTCAATAGAAAAGAGAACAATTCATGTTTAGATTTATATTTAAATTAACCAGCATTGTAATACAAAGTTACATTTCCTCATACATAAAGTCCTTATTTCAGCCTGTGTAAGTCTTCATGAAAAAACACCTAGGTTTCATCAGTGATGAAGCAAACATAGTTATGAGTCTATTTTAAACACATTTCACACACACACTGCAGACTTGAAGCCTCCAGAAAAATAAAATCTCACTGGATGTCTTCATAAAAATCTACCTGGTTGTTTTCCACAAGGATTCTTATGAGTCATTATGAGCTTCTATGAACAAGAGGGGTTCTTTGTTTGCTGGGTTTTTTTTAGTCAAACAAGAGAACAGAATGTTCTCAGTGTTTCTTCTGTTAGGTGGTAATACAACATCAGAAAAAAAAACCCCTAAAAATTGGATTAAAACAGGTTTCCTTGTCTTCTTCAGTCTTACTGGCAAACTAAGGATTAAAATGAAGACCAAACTATGTGCAAACAAAAAGGTGTTTCTCAGCTACAAAAATAATGTACATTATCAGAATAAAAAGTTAAAACAGGTTCCCTACACTGTTTCTATAAAGAGCTGAAGCTACAGCCAAAACCAGAAAATGGAATTCAAGACAGCTGCATCAAAGAATCTATTATTGGCCTGGGCACACTAGTACACAAAGGCAGAGAAATTACTACTATATAACCATTGAGAAATGGAAAAATTATTATTTTGGTCATAAACAAGCAAAATTCTAATTTATTTAGAGAACATTGGCTGAGATTTTGAGCAGAGTGAAAAGAAGCTAGATGCCCACATTCCCCTGAATTTTAATAGCATTTAAGTTCCATTGAGAAGCCAAGACAACACTTTCAATTGAAGTATTTTACATAATGATTTCATGGCTTGATCCTGATATGCACTGAGAAAATTCCCACTGCATTCAGTGAAAGTTTAGGGTAATCAGCATCTCAGCACCTGACTGAGAAAACCCCAAACTATCTACTTCATGGATTTTTAAACAAAACCCCCAAACTAACCCTCCCTCACCCCCCGCCCCCAAAACCCCGACTACGAATAAACAAAAAACCTCCAAACAATTGTACTTTGTGATGTTATCAAACAATGCTCGAATCAAAAACCAAAATATTGTCATTGACTGCTCATCGAATACATGGAGCTGTGTACTATATCATGTACATGGTTTTAAAAAATGAGTAGATAATACTAGAAAACTTTTGGGCTGTAAACTCTTCTGGAGGGCTTAGGAGCTGGTTGGGCCTCTAGCAATTAAGAGGTGCTTGATTTAATGTTTTGTGCATGTTCAGATAACTATCCTAAGTGTATGTTAGAGTTTTAAGCACGTTTCAAGTTTTCTCTCCACCTGAGCCAGTGATCTATACCTATTGCATTCAGCCACGAGAGCAGCAGAGTAACCACCCTGCCTATGCTATAGCAGGATTCTGTGTCCAGGCTGTGCAAAAGTAACATGGTTATTTGCTATCCCCAGAAAAGTAAAACTGGAGCATGGAGTTATTTTATTTTCACACGGACTAGAATTCTGTCATATGTAACTGTCAATTCCCTTTAAATCCTAGAAGTAAGATACAATTAAGGGACATAAAGCCACCACCTGCCACTCACTCTAGTTGTTAACCATGATGACATTATGATACAATAACACTGTGAAAACAGAATTAATGCTAGGCTGCCTAACCTGAGCCACACCTGAATTTGAGCAGTTTTTAAAGCACCAGGGTATAGGTGCCAGCAGTATGTTTTTAAGAGCTTTCTTAATTATGTATTGTATCTGAAGGACTTCAAGCTCTCAAATGAACCTTCCTGTAATTCCCTCCCATCCAGCAGAATGCGGGGTGATCTCAAATTCTGGGTGAGATCAGCAAAAACCATTTTTCCAAGGCATGCCATGGGAAGATCTTAGTCTTTTGCAGATTTGCTTGCAGCCATGTTTGCAGAACTAGAATAATTTTATTCCAAGCACATCTCAGAGATGGTGTAAATAGCTACAATAGGAATCTTTTGAATTTCCAAATGCAGTGAAATAATAACTGTTCTCCTTAGTCATTAGTCATGTCCTCTTAAATGGAAAAGCTGGATTTCCAGAGAGAATAACAATATAATGGTCAAGCCAGATACCAGAACATGATAGTTGAAATAAAAATCAATACAGAGCCATACATATGCTAAAACACAGTGAAAATAAATTTTTTTCACTGTAAATGTAATTTAAAAATCTAACATATTCAATGTATTTGATATTGATTATTTTAGCAGTATTTCTGAGGGCTAGTAGACACAATGTACTATTTGTACTGAAGTACAAAACTGCTTTTGTTGTCCTAGCAACAGCCAGAAAGAATGATCTCACAAATCAAATTCAATGGAAATGCAATGCTTACAGAAATAAACAGCTAAATGCTTTTACAAGTGTATTTTTAAGCTGCCATATTTATGAACTTGAATCTGGCCTTTTCAAACTGAGATTGTCCTAAGGAGTAGGTAGGGTGGGTAGTGTGAACCTACATTTAATGAAGAGTAAGTAGAGTGAGACAGAGTTGCCAGAGTGGGATATTTTGCATATCTGTCTGCTCAGTTTCCTTTGGCTACTGTTGACTGTGGAGCAGACAATTCCCATCTCCTCCTGTGACCAGGGAATTATATAGGAGACTATTTCTATTAAGGGCTATGAAAACAAATCTTAGGAGGTACTTTCAAGTTGTTTTCTGCAGTCTCAAGACAACACGATGGAAGGGGCAAAGAGAGGCCTGCACTGGCATTTCATGGAACAACATCCCATCAAGTGTGTCGTGTGCCATGGAGGGAAAGGGACCTGCATCCCATATCCCTGCAGACAAACATCCCTCTGTAAAGCAGGATACTTTCAACAAGCAAAATGTGCCTTTGCCTCAACTATTCTCCAGGTCGTGTCACCTCAGGGAACTCCCAGCTGAACAATACTTTATTTCATTTTTCATCTCTAGATTCAGCTTCACATTAACATGGTAGGAAAAAAACATGGTAGGAGAAAAGCCAACAAACTACTGAAATCTAATTGTAAAATACATAGTGTATTCTTTTATGTATTTTCAGTTGGATTATGGCTATAAGCCTGTGGGTGTCACTTTGGAAACACAACTGGAATATGACAGATTTTCCTAATGGCTTGTTCACATGGGGAAGCTGTATGAAAGTTGTAGAAACAATATAATATTCTGCAAAGCAATGAAACAGACTCTGCATTTGTAAGCATCCCTATTCAATATAAAAGGCCCTCATTCTCACTTAGCCAGTAATGGGTTACAGGTGATTTAAGCTTAATAATAAATATCTACAAGGGATATATACTGTAATAATAGACATGATTGGCAATGCCAGTATTATAATGCAAGTAGAACAAAAAAAAAAAAAACACAAAACAAACAAACAAACAAACAAAAAAATCATTAAAAAACCTCCATTTAACAAGTCTGCAGTACTTCTGGATATAAAAAAACGTACCTGAGTGGTGTATTTGCTAGGGAGCAACAGAGAGCTCTGTGGAGAGCACACCAGACTCAGTGTTTGAAAAAGTAATTTCTGACACCAAGGCTTTACTGGCTTGTACTTAACAGCAGCCCTTCAATACTTCTGTAGAATTCCTCAGCCTCACACACTGTCTTTGTGTGTCACTAGTCCAATTAGGTATTAGCCTTGAAGAGACTGCAGCCCAAAGCTCCTCAATTTAGCATGCTTATCCAGAAGGGAATGTGTAGAGAAAAGGGAGAGCTTTAAAATTAAAATAAATAAATAATTAAATATTTTTTAAAAAACCAACCAAAACAAAAAAGAAAAAAACAAAACAACAAAAAAAACCCAACAAACAAGTCAATTAAGGAAACATTCAAAATGGAGAATTCTGCAAGGTTAAAGTCAAAACCAAAGCTCACATACAACTTGTGACCACTTCTTCACCAGAAAACAAGGCTAACTTACTCCGGAGAAACAGAAGTAACTCCATTCCCACTTAGCCCACAGAGTCATTAAAACCAGAGACCCTTGCAAGGTTTGTGAGAAGGGCCCATCCCCATAGGCACAGCCAAGCCTTCTGTTGTCTGGATATCTACTGTGTTCTCAAGCATCAGTTACTTCTGCACAGGCAGGCAGCAGAAGGCAAAGAGAAAACTGTTCAGCAGTATTAGATCATATTTATCTAAAAAAATCTAAAGACAGTACTAGATTTTACATTTTAAGATGACACACCTCACGCCCCAACTCTTGGGATCCTCATCTGGTTCTTCTCAAAATTAATGGAAAGACTCGCTGACCTCAACTACACAGCAACCCTCGAGTCAACAGACATTCCCCATCCAGCATTAGGTAACACTCAGACGGTTGAGTTAGCACAGGAAGGTCAGCATTTGTTGAAAGTCAATATGTATTTTTATAGCAGTTATTATGACAGGCATCTTAAGACACCAAATAGTAAAATCAGACACTTAAAATAATTTAAACCCATTAAATGGAGCTTATTTAAGCCAATTAGAATACTCCAGTGAGTAAAAAGGTCATCAATCTCTCTTTAAACATACCAGAGGAGAGCCTAATGTTCAAAGTCAGAAAATCTGGAACGTTTGAGGAATGTTTCCTCTCTACATTGAGCCTATATATCATAAAGGCCTAAATCAGAGAGAAGCTCACACACTTGTAGTTGCCGGCATGCAGAAACACAGGATTTCACAACCTCCAATATAAGAGGAATAAAAGAGGAAAATGCCTGCTTTTCCCATGTTAGTTTAAGTCTATTTCCCTCCTTAGTTAAATTAAACTGCAGCACTATGTCAGCTGAACAAAACATCTTAGGGCATACTTCAATAGGGAATTTGTCCTGACTCAATATATTGCTGTCATCCTCTCCACAGATCAGAGAAAACACAGTTGTCCAGTGACAGGTGCCACTTTCAAGTCTCAGCTATTTATTATCTCTTACAGATACTTTTGGTTAGAAGGGAAAAATACTAGGAAAGACTTATAAAAAATGACACTGAACCCATTTCAAAGCTGGGAAAAAGAGAAACAGCTGCTCTTGGTTTGGTCTGGCATGTTCTCTACCACTGGCAGCTGCTGAACCTGCTGTGCTGCTTTGCTCAGCAAAAACAGGATACTAACATAATAGAACAGAAATAGGTTCATAGAAGTGAAACAATCAGACTCACTAGAATGCTCAAATCTGGTCCAAGCACAAGCTAAGCCAACACAGAAAGATAGTTGGGGACAAAGAATGCAAGGCAGGCAGAACTTGTAGAGAGGTGCCTAAGGACAAAGGCAAAAGGCATTTAGCACATGAAACGATCCTGGCCACAAGTCATCTACTGCATACAATGAAGAGGTTCCCGTGATCCAATGACTAATACACCTTCATAACACCTCAAATGCCTTGTATTCATTTTATGTCTTGAGAAATCTGGGACAACCTGACAGTATCACCAAGTCAGAGAATTGAATTCGTCTCTTTCATAACTCTTACACTGTAAAATGTATTTCTGATGCAGTTGTGATTCGAAAGTTCCTTGCTTTAGCCATGAAATCCACTGTACATGAAGGAGAGCTCTTGCTAAACCATTTTTCATTCTCAGGAAGAGAATCTTAGTTTAGCTGGAAATGAGCAATGCTGAAAGACTAATGTTTATATTTTGCATAAATATGCAAATAAAGTAACAGAAAGCACAGTATTTCAGCCTCGTACTATGCAGTATGTGATTCCCTCAGTTGTATTCTCATTTTTTGATACAAACCCTTCTATGGTTGTCTTGCACACAGATAGCAAGTTGTAATCCCACTAGTAGAGAATCCCACATGACCAAGATATAAACACGCAAGTGGTATTTAAATAAACCAGCTCACAGCACTTTTCACATTGATTGCAACACCAAGTCCTGCTTTCTTTGGCTAAATGCTTACATTTTAAGACAGTTCAAGTCCTAGTGCTGACCCTACTTATGCAATTCATTCAGGTGGCACAGCCATCACTTTTCATCCAAAACTTAACTAAGAATCTCTAGAATGCCATCTCTGTCTGTATAAAATTAGGCAATATGCATTTTATGGAGCAGGATGAATGATGATTTCTTAGGAGTATGTGTGCACATATGCTGTGTGTTTGAGAGACAGACTGAGTACAGCAAACTGTCACAACAAGCAGCAAACTACAATGTAACATGCTATTGATTAAGGAGATTTAAATAACGAAGCAAGAATAAAAGTCATGTAAGGGCTCAATACAAGTTAGGACACACTAATGAATATGGACAGATACAGAGCTCTTTCTAAATAATCAGGTCATTTCCACTAATATTGTTTCATCCTGACATCACAAGGAATCAAAGGAAATAGACCAAGACCTCCAGATCAAATCCCCAGGAACCAAACAGACTATATAAATATGCACAAAAGACGAGAAAGTGGTGTATTAAACAATGAAGTTCTGGCAATACTCTGTGCTTACCTAGCAGTTTGCTATAATGAAGAAATAATTAAGTCAACTAGCCATGTTTAAATGGTTTAGAGATACACCAATGATCCCTTTCCAGTTGAGATATTCTATGGTTAGTGTATGCCTGACCAAAACACAACATATTGCTGGATTGTTGACAAACAAACCAACAGGATCCAAGAACAGAAGCAAATCCTGCTTTTACCCACATTAGAAGGCAAAATTACCAAGAAGGAAGAAAACCAGGGGTTTCAGAAAAATGTATAAAATAGCCTCACTTATAAACAAAATCCATAACATTTTATAGCAATTGGTCAACATATAATTGCTTCTGATCTGAGAGTTTTTAGCAGATAAAACTCCGTGGTCTTCTGTGACATAGCTTGCTTTAATTAAACAAGACTAGAGTAGGAATCAATCATTTTTTCCTACCTTCACCTCTTCAACACAACATAACTGACTTGCCTTCAGTAGAGATGTTCCTGATTTTACATCAGCTGACACAAGATGGGAGGGAGGTTGAGTCCAGTTAAGTGAGTTCTGGAACAGATGGATTTGAAAAAGCTTTAATTCACTACCCATTCATCCTATATCATCAACTACTATCAATTGTGATCTCATCACACTTGACACTGCTAATATATCATGAAGGCCAAAATGATGCATGGATTCACAGGTATTGCAAGCTATATTTTCTATGTGGCTAAATGACAGGCTGATTTTAGGAATCAGGAGAATTGCTGTAGATAGAGTTATTCTCTCAGAGGATTTTTAAGTGCTTAAGTAAAACAGATGTCATTACAGGGACGAGTTGTGGTACCTCCTTATATTACTGTTAATATTGCAGCAAAAATCTAAGAGCTTCAGAAACAAACAATTTAAAATGTATAGTATGAAAAAAAAAAACACAGATCCTTCTTCTGCAGCAGTAGATCCCAACTGGATCAGCAGAACAGAGGAAATTAACACATTGAGGGTACAGAACAGAGTTCACACTGTCTACAGGAGAAACTAAACTTAAATCAAGCTTTCCATTGTGATTTAACTCTTATCATGAGAGGTTTCTGTAATAATGTATTATTCTGTGATACTATGGATATGCCAGCGCTTCACAAGGGAGAGTGAATATCTTTTTTATATACTACAAACAAGGAAACAAAGCACAAGTTATTTTCCCAAGGAAAATGGCAAAGCTGGAAGCAAAATTCAAGCCTACAGTACCCAATCGTCTCCACTGTGTTCTGCCTATTGTGCCATGATGAAAATGAAAATGCTTTTCACAAGGAATAATATTTTATAGTTGCAGCTCAGCTGATGTGGCCCCATCAAGGGAAGTATGGTGATTCACTTGGCTGTTTCAAGCTCTGCACCAATTCTTTACTTCTGCACACTCATAGTATTAAGAAATTGCAATAATTATTTCATTCTTCCTACCCACACAAAGTGGAGGAGTACCAGTTCCATCTTCCACCAGTATGGTTTTATAGTGTGATAATGCAAGAGACCAGTAATTTAATATTAATAGGTTAAAACTCTAAATTAGAACCACTTCCTGTTTCAATTAGCCCTAAAGAGGTAAGCGGCTATGTAAGACTACTTCTCTTACTTTCACATTATGTTTATTCTTATCCAAACAATACTAGGTTTTTTTATTACACTGTTATATTGGCTTTCTTTGACTTGTTACACCAGACAGAAATAATCGCCTTTTCATTTGTATTATGACAAGGGCTAATATTTCTGGAAGCAAAAATCAGCCTTAACAAGTCCTATCCTTCAAGAATTTAGGATTGCTTTTTTAAAGCAGCAGAAATAGCACTGAGCAAAACTCTCCCTTGACTGGCTGTTCTGTGTTTTTCTAGGAATTATTGATATTACATGCAACTCATTACTCTCAGTATTTGGTGCAACAGTGGATGAAGAGACAAATTTTGATCAGTGTCAATCAATCAATCAGATATTATTTTCAATAGAATGACATGCCAAATTCCTAACATTCTAATGAAAGATGCTAACAAACAATGACCTGTCAACTTGATTGCATGGGGCCACCTTTATACAAAGTGACTGCTTTCTAGCTCCTTTGTAAATAGAGGCAGAAACTCCAGAGATGAAATTGACATTAAAGTGCGAAATTAAATCCACAAAAAAGAAGATCCAGAATACAGGAAGCACACAGCAAGGAAAAACACCCCATTGCAAGACTTAAAGTCCCTCTAAAACTGCACAACAGGGAAAAATACTTGAGTCTGCAGAAATAATATTAAACACCAAGTATACTTTTTGTTAAGGGCTAGCCTGAGTTGAGACTGGAAGGAGTCTCCCCCACAGTAATGTTCACTTTTAAGAAAAATTGGGATTGATCCATTTTAAAAGATATTTCAGTTTACATTCCCAAACACTTTTATTATATTTGATCTGGAAATCAAAGAACTTACTGAAAAATAAATACCTCAGAATGGTCAAAATCAAACAAGCCAAAAGATATATCCAATACAGGCCAACAATGCACAAGACATGTATAAGACAAGATAAGATATGGACAGCAATTGCTTAATCAAATTCTAGTGACTTTTTTCTTCTTTATTTCTACAAGGAATAGTTGTAGGACTAATTTCTTTATGTAGATCAGTGACATTTTACACTCAAAGCTTTTACTTATCCTTTTCATATCACCATATGATTCTGCCTTTAAACATGCATATTTTTTGTGTAAGGAATGAACTTCCTAGTAATTTATTTATATACTATATTGCTTAATGCTAAATCAGCATGGAATACATTAAGGGTGGCTGCAATATTTTGTTCTGTTGCAGTAGTTCATTTTAAGCAGTGAGGTTACAATAAGCCTCCAGTTCATCAGCATCTAGAAACCAGTTAAAGTGCAGCTCATTGGAGATCATCTTTGTATTGTGAGCCTGGAAGCTGTGATTAGCAGACAGATTCTGCAAAGAAAACATCATGTGAGAAATGTGATCTTATTGCAGCTACAACTTCCTTACTTCAACTTCTGCAATATTCAGCAGAAACTTTAATTCAACTGGATATATTTAAACTAAGACTAATCAGTGGATAGATCCAGCAGATAAGCAGTTGTGACACTACTTTTACTTTCAACTTTCACTCGCTAAAAATTTAAGATGGAGTCCGACTTATGTATTCTCACCACAGAATGAAGCAGAGTATTATAGAATACATTTGTCAAAAGAATAAATCATGATTGACAAAAAGAAATTTGTTAATACAATGGTTTGAGTCAGTTGACAGAAATTTTTGTCAACAGAATAGATTAAGGGATTCAAAAATGAAATTTGCAGATGAAACGGCTTTGATGTTTCTGATGAAAAGTATTTTGTTGACAGAATGGATCAGAGGGAAAAAATGCATTTTCTCAACACAAGGGTTTTAGCTCTTTGACAAAATGTATTTCATCCCCAGATGTTTTGGCTGAGTTGTCAATTATTCTCCATGTCTGCCATTAACCAATCACTTCACTGTCGACTGAAAGATTTCTTCAGTAGCAGCCCCGTGAAAGCAACTGGAGCTATCACAAATACCACTGCAATTAATCACACCGAATCATTAGTTATGATGCTGTAGCTAGTCCAATACTCACCAAATGCCAACTGAGCTAAAGATACAGTTAGATTTCAGTTTGGGGTTTTTTTCCCTTGTCTTTTATCTTCCTTTTATGCACAGTATTTATTACAATATCCATTCTTTTTATCTTGGAAGAAAATTTTATAAGAGCCGCCTTTCCATTAAGGCATCTATTCTATAAAGACACTCCAATACAGCGAGGAAAAGGACTGCCTTGTGCTCCTGGCACATCTTAAGCAAGAGTTAATGTGTAAATTCTAATAACTAGAACAAGTCACCTTCTACACCCCAGTGAAAGAAGTCATGTGCTTCTCTGTGGAGTAGCTGCTGTGTTACAGCTAACTAGAAGGAGGGGGGGAAACAAATTTTTACTAGACTGAACACCTTCCCACTTGCACACAGGAGGAAGAGTATCCCAGAGTTATAAACTTAATCTAACCAAGTAGATGAAGTGACTAGAAGTAACTAGCTCCTTTTCTATTGCTTGCTGGGGGTTTTTGTTTGTTTTTTCTGTTTGTTTACTTTTTTAAGCAGTTACGTGATAATCTTCTTAATGTTGACTCAAATATGTGCTCTTGGTTCTCATATGATTTTAAGATGCTGCCCACCACATTCAGAGGTGTGTTCTGCAGCCAGGTCCCAGTCAGGTTTGCCTGAGGTCACCAGGAAACACCCACACAGATTCAGACCCCATAAAATATCAGCATACACACTGCAGGGTCATTCAGGACAAAGAGTGCAAATTCTACACCTGCACCAGTGAGTAACTCAGCAAGAGAGAATTTGGATTATTTTCTTCTTCATTAGCTGTCTTTGTTTAAAAAATTGAAGGTGGCTGATGGCAATAACAAAATGCCACCTTTTCAACTGACTACGATGTTTGTGTTGGTAGGAACAGTAGAAAGATGAAAATAAATACACCTGGCTCAGAAGAAACAGTCACGCCACTGTCAAAAAGTAGGGCATGACTCCAGCTTGGTCTTGCATAAGCCAAAATTTTTTAGTGGAAAGAGTGAGATGACAGAATAAGGGAAAGCACAATCCGTGGGAAAACACTGGAACAGACCACAACAGACTCAGTGGAATCTGCCAGATCATCATCAGGAGGAAGAGGTCCTTCAGACCCCTGACCTCACCAACCTGTTCCCACTGCACTTACATCAAATTTGACCTAGCCAGACCTCTGCCACTCATTTGACTTAGGGTTCTTTTATTAACGGGTAACCAAGATCTTTAACAAAGAAAAACAAATAAAAACCACAAAAAAACACACAGAAAAGATCAACTATAAACTGCTTTCAAGAGATTGTTTTTGTGTTTCCCACTGTTTGAAGAGTAATCTAAGACTAGTCTTTTAGGATACTGTATCTTATCTCACAGCTTTGTGCGAGGATGAATCATGGCTTACCTTGAAGAAACTGCACCTGTAAAATAAGCCTTTAAAGATCTTCTTGAAACCTGAATAAAGAAAAGTAATGAGCAAGGTAAGGAGAAGAGAAGGCAAAGCTCTCTGGGTAATGCTGGAAAGAGGTAGAACTGTGCAAGTGCTGTGTACCATGACTGAAGAAAACTGACACCTAACCCTAAATAGTTATTATTAGTTACAGCAGAAACTGTCAGCTTAGCTAATACTGATTCCCAGATCCCTCTTGATGCTGGGTTTAGCTTTAGCCTTACCCTTTTTAATAGCCAATACTTGTGTGTTCCTAGGAAAAGGTTTATCAGAATCTAGGGAGCACTACGTAGTTCACTCTGAATGCTTTGCTCAGTTTATTATGTTCCTTTTTCTAAATAAAACTGCTTGCTTTATTGCCACTGTCATTACAGTGCTTCATTACATTCCCATTGGTATCAGGGTAAAGAACTATTGCTTTGTGCAAAGGATAAGCAGGCTACAGAAGTAAAATTGTTCCCTACACAATGACTACATAAATCTATCTGCAAGGACAGCCCTCTCTTGCAATCAGACTCCTTATAGATAATTAAACAAATGTTAATATGGGGTTTTATTGTTTCCTCTTCATCCAGAGTGACTTTTTCTCTGGTCACTTGAACAGTGGAGGTTAATTCATATCAACACAACCAGTCAGTAGTAAATCCAGTACTGCCAAGTTACCTTTTTAGCATCAAGCAGTAAGAACATTTCTTTAATGGGCTCATTTCCCAATGCTATTTCAAAATATTTCTCGATATAAAACTTTCCAGATAAATACCAGAGCTGTTGATAGCAAAGTTATTGCACCTGTACATTTTAATTGGCTCGGGAGGCATATCTTCATAATTGGTATTTGCTAGCTTTCAAAGAGAGGACTTTTCAGTGCTACAAATTTGGGAACTAATTCACATCAAGTCAAATAAAGACAGAAGTGATTAGCCAGTTGGGCTCAGCCCTTGTGGGTGTAGAGAAGTATATTTGTAACAGGACTAAAATAGCCCTTTATTGTTTCCATCTCTACCCCAACAAAGACATTTGCATGACTCAGAGAAGACCCAAATGATTAGCTGGTCGTGCAAGAACACAGCCTGCACAAGGTTCCTACTTTCCCCCCACCCGCAAATTCGCAGTTTGGGGAGGTAATTAGTGCATTCACAGAACAGCAGAAATAGCCTGACTGCAGATTTTGAAGTGTGGTGTATAAACACCAGTTGATCATGAAGAGAGCCCAAGTCAGAGCTCTAAGGGGGAAGTGTCCAGATCACTTAATTTCAATGAGGTTCCTGAAAAAGATCAGAAGTGTTTTAAACTGAAAGACCATGATTCATTAGAGGGGAAGCACTTTTGGTAATTTAGCCAAGGGCTTGCTACTTCTGAAAAATAAACCGTGACTCTAAACGTACGGATGAGTTATCCAGTATTCATGGGCATCAACAACAAAGCATCATACTATCAAAATATTTCTTGCTGAACTGTCTTTATTCCTGCTGAATTCAATTAAGGCAGATTAATTTTACTCCTTTAGGATTCCAATAACTATTCACTTGGGAAAAAAAATAAAAATCACAACACTTTTAAAGGATTTGTTTCAAAAATAATTGGTTCATAATTTGGGTCTTCTTTTTCCCCACAGTCCCTAATAGTGCACAACCAAAATAAAGTCATTTAGGTAATTTATCAGTTAGATGTTTTTAAAAACTCCAGTTATAAATATACAATACACAACAATTTTGTATATTGGGAAAAAATAGCCATCTGTTTCATAATCATTTGGTGGGGGAAAAAACTCAGAAGTTTAAGATTATGCACTCTTATATTTGAATAGCTTTAGAAATATTTTCCCTTTCTACTAAAGCAAAACTTACATTTGACGAACAAGGTGCATAATCAGGAGATGAAAAAGCACCACAAGATGCTGGCTACCCCTCACGTTATCTGTGCACTGCCATGGCCATCTTATCAAGTCTCTGAATACAAATCCCTTCCACAGAATAATCTCTGCATGATTTCTTGTGCAGTGGCATTTTTGGTAGCTCTTGCCTAGCACTTTAGACAACTATTCACTTCAAAGAAATTACTTCTGAAATTCAATTACATAAGAGATATGTTAATACTTAATTAGTTGACACCTTGTATGTTGTGTAATGTAGCTACACTACTCAACATCAGGATAAAGCAAACTTATCTCAATGAACACATTTGCATTTTATAGTATGACACGTTACTTTGTAATATAAACAGACAAATGGGATAACAGAGGAGACGTTTATTATTACAAAGTGGCTGATGATGGATATGAATATTTAAAGAAAACCCTCTGACAACCAATCAGTAGCAATTAAGTAATCTCATTTATGTTAAGTAGGTCACAACTTCCACTGCAGATGATCTTCAATCCATACACCAGAGAAAAAAATATCACTAAGCAAGTTCCCCATCTAAAACTTTATTCTTCTACCTGGGGTGTGCTGATTGCAAACCTTTCTAAATACACCAAATCCCTGCCATTGCACAAGAAAAACCTAACAAACAAATGGAACGAAATAGCTAGGAAATTAATAGTAAATGTTAGTCTCCTTTTCCATGGCTGCAAATCAGGGTGTCAAGTCTCCACAAGTTAGTCCATGATTATTTTTTTTCATCCCAAGAGATTGGGGGATGGGGGAAAGGGATGACACAGTGGAGGAAGAAGAAACTAAAAAAATAGGCTGATCAGAAAGGATACAGTAGAAATTATCCAGAACTATCTGGTTGATATGGTTGTATTGAACTGTGCTTTTAATGGAATAAAAAAAATCTGGCCTCCTAGTCTTATGTGACATCTGTGCTGTGAGAGCAGCAGAGCTTACTTAAATAATAACTTGTAACATTCCCTTGTTCTTACATAGAACTTCACAAAGGAACCATTTACAGATAAGCGCAGACAGACAAAACTATATATTCTTTTTAAAGATCTGCACAAAGCCCAGAACTCAACTGTGTGAGTCTCCCAGTTGACTGAGGTCCATGCTGCCCCACACTATTTCTGCACTCATCAAATTCTTGCCCTGCCCTGCACTTTTGATGCATCTGGTCTTCCTCATTTGCATCACACAGGCTGTGAGATTTGCAACTGATAAAGACCAGATAGAGTACAGAACTGAACGGCATTTTCTGAAGGTGCACTCAACACAAAGCACAGGTGAACCTGCCAGACAGCATCCCTCCCAGAATCTGTGTCCTATAAAAGGCAAATATTTACGTTCATTCTCAACTCCGTGTTTTATGGTAATAAGAAATATCTGCAGCTCATGTTATATTTTCAGCTTTGTTTCATAAAATGAAGCACATGTTTTACAGGCCAGATTTATGTAACATAACTAAATATTTAAGTTCAGTTTAAGCCTCTAGCCACAATGTTTGGACTACATAAACTAGAAGTACTGAAACACTGAAGAAGGATTTTGGGAAAAGATTTTGGAGGCAAGGAGCAAAAACAACGTGTCTGAGAGCAGAAGTGCCCAAAACTATTATGCCCTGCCCTTGACCTGACATGCCTTGACTTTCATTGTAAGGTGTGTGAAAACTTTTAAGTTTTTGTTACAATTAATTTCTCTTGTTGAGTCTTCCAGAGAGAATCTTTGTCTAATTGGTCCTGTGTCAAGAACAGCTTGCAAGACCTGTTTTCTCTGGGACCAGAAAAAAAAAACAACCAATATATGAAGGACAGAAAGCCAAGGTGAAGGTAATTCAAACGGGTACAACTTAGATTTGACCCATGTTTTAAAAGTATCATATCCTCAGTATATCAAGACAGGAATGTTAGCTCCTCAAAAGCAACTTGTTAGGTGAAGTCTTCAGCAGCAGTGACTTCAGGAGTCACTTTGGAGAGGGCAGAAGGGCACAGCATGAACGAATGTACAGTGTGGGACAAGCAGACAGAAGTGTGCTATTTTTGACAACACTGAGAACTCAGGACTTATGTGAGTAGTGGGAAAAAGCTTTAGCAAAAAAAGTTTTAAGGAACAGATTCAAAGAGCAGCTTCAGGAAGTTGACAGAGTTTTAAATTTGTGATGAAGAAGAATGAATCAATGGAGACCCAAAGCAGCATGGCACAAGGTAATGAGAAAATTATCTCTGCAGCTGTAATTGGTGTGGGTGCATAGTCACCTGAACCTCAGAACACAATCAGAGGAAGGCTGGGAGGTGTGTTTTTTTAACAGAGAAAATCAACAAGAGGCCACAGAAGAACGGGTTGTTACATAATTCCTGCATTTCACCAAACGCAAGAAGTATACCCAGGGCTGGTAGGAATTTTGTGGGAGAGAAAATATTTGCAACCCGTTTAAACTCAGTTAAGGGGTAGACCCAGCGAATAACCAAGGAATTAGTAATACCTAAATACAACTCTAGGACACTAATAACGGTCATAAGATTCAGGGCAAGTGAGTCATAATGATACAAGGAATAGATCTGGAGGGAATTCTGTGATCCTAAATTAAGGTTATGTTGAACATTACTAGAAATAAAGGGGCTTAAAATGAATAAACTACTGTTGTTTCAAATACTCTTTACATATACCAGGTAATTGAAACTCTCATGTTGATGAATAAATAGATTTTTTGACACTTTGTGCATTTTAATATAGTAACTAGATTTTTTTTTTTAATTACCCACATAAAAACTTCAGAGACAGAAGGCTTACAGGACCAAAAATTTACTGGAAAATACATAACTTCTGCCCATAATCAGCAAAATTATGAACAAATTTATTCAGACAAACCATTTTCATTCAAGATGACATTCCACTAAGCATTCAGGGAGATGATCTCTGTGTGCCATTCGGAATAAATTCTATTCAAATAAGTATTTGATCTGAATATAAAAGTTACTATGTATAACCAGCTGCAAACTGAATATTAACTTAGTGCTTAATACAGCACACATCTTTAAAAAGGGTTGTGTTTGTTCCTGTGCTTGCATACTCTACCTCCTTGAAAAAATAATGCCAAAGACAAGAGTCTGATTGTGATCTTAAAGCAACTACTGAAATTTGAACCCTCCTCACACATGTAGTCTCATTTAAATCAGAATCTGTCTTCTTTTATTTAAAAAATTTTATTTAAAAATTCATAGATATGCACAATCAAGACAAATTCTAGCCCTACGGTTTGCAACCCTTGTGGCATCAAAAGCATTAATATGCTTTCTTCATTCTGATATTAAATATGAAAGTGGTTTTCTATTTCTTCAGTTGGATTGATCATACATTTCAGAACAAGAACACCCATGAGAAGACATCATAAGTATTGTAAGAGATTACAATTAATATAAAGGTCCATTTTCACCTTCAGCATTGTTCAGTTTCTGTTTAGCTCAAGTAATTGGGAAGGACAGCTATGTGCTGCTGAAAGCTGTGTAAGCACAGATGCCAGCATTCTCATGGTCATGGTGTCGCAGTGCTCATCACCAGAAACGGAGCAAGGGAACTGGAAAGAACCAGATTCTTAGTCTGCCACAGCCAGATCAATTCCTGACTTTTATAGACAGAGTCATCAACTTCTTTACATAATCCATCTGCTTGAGAGAAAAGACAGTCTTCTCTTCAGCCAAGTTACATGGACAACTGGCATAGGCTCTTCTGCACGACCCAGAAAATCTACATATCTCTGCTGGAATCAACACAAGAGCTTACATTTCTCCCAAACCAATCAGCCATGTCGCTCACAGAATTTTTGACTGATTTGTTTCCCATTTCTGAAGGCAAATTCTATCTCTCTGTTCAACCAAAACATTTCTAAATAAAAATACACAAAGATAGCATTTGCTCCTCAGTCACTGAAGTGACTTCAAACCTATTACTTAAGATAAAGAAATTAAAAATATAAAAGATCTCCTACTCATTTATGAAGGGCACTATGAAACATTTTCACTGCCCAAGAGAATTATCTTTTCCCCAAAAGAAATTACATGGAGAAAGCATTATAAAGGTTTTCCTATCTCCACAACACGCAAAACTGGAAGGAGGTTCTGCTTCAAGTCATGAACTAATTCATATTCAAAGATTCCTTTCTATATTTCACAGAAAAAAAACCCAAAGGATGTCCAGATACCAGGCCACTGAGTGAAAGAAGCATCTTATTCTCATTGTGAAATGAAATACTTTTTCCTTCTACTAGTAAAGAGGTAATCTTGCACCTACTCTATTAAAGCTCTCCCTTTTTTTCATTTTTTTTCCCTAAATAAAAGTAGTAGGACAAAAATTTTAGAGTTCTCTGCTTTCATTGATGCTGAATCACACATCAAAAGGTAAAAACAAGCCTCATTCCTTAAAACCCTTCCTTCCTTATATCCCCTAAACATTCTGTGTACAGACACTTCCCCTTATGACTTTGACTCATCAGAAGCTACATTTTCAAAGCAGGATGTGATTCATTCACTAAACTTATTATAATAATATGTCATGACTATAACAAGATACCTGTTAGTAAAAAGCTCAACTGCAACCACTGTACAAGTTTTAACACTTCCCTTATTGTGCTGTTTACTGCATGAATATGTACCAAGTTTTATGCTTATCTACCTTTCAACAGGTAGTGAAAAGTGACTAATTATTGAAGAAAGCAAACTGCAGATACAAATCATATATTTGCACATTTTATTATTGCTTAAGAGGTATTCTTTAGCAAGTATGGAAGAAAGTCTAGGACTGATGTTTACAGTGAAAAAAATTTAGACTTTCTTACTAAAAAGGTAGAGATGAATGCAAGCCAATATATCTGCTTTCAATATGGTAAAGAGCTTGTTTAAAGAGCACAGATCAAGTTATTCTTTCAATTCTATATTATATCCCAGAGCAAGAGTATAAGTACACAATATTAAGCATCTCCGTAACACAATTCTTACTCAAGTCTAAGCTTCGTGTTACTGAGGATGAATTTATGCTGTGTAGAACACGGTACTTTGGCACCAAAACGCTATGTAAAATAAAGAATCTACTTGTGGAACTTGACAGAATTCTAACTGATCAACAGGCCATAAATCTTTACAGAGTCAATTAAAGAGTTGTAAAGCATCATAGTGCATGATAAAAAGTATGACGTGAATACTTTCACAGGCAATAGAGATGACCTGGAACAGAAACTGCTGCAACTCAGATAGAATCATTAGCAATGGAAAAGTACTGGCCTCTAATGTATAGTCCCAAGTTGGTAACTGCTATTTCAGGTAACAATCATTAAACAAGCAAATTAACTAGCCTGCAGTACAGAGATAACTATCTATCCACATACAGTACACAAACACATTTACTGAAACACTGCATGTTATTAGTTATACGCCCTTCAGCAGGACCAAACATCCCAGAAATTCCAACACGATCTTAGAGAAATTATCTCTGCAGTTCTACATTTGATCACATTATTTTCTATGAGTGTCAGTTTTACTTGGCAATATTACATTTTCCAACATTTCATTTTCTAGCATTTTTCCATGACTATCTGTGTAGATTAGAAAGGTTCTTAACCGTTATCTGTAATAGATTTTGCCTGTAGCAAAATTCATGCAGGCATAATAGAAGAACAAAGTGTACTCTGATGAAATTGCAACCATAATTTCCAGATGCCTGACATTTATTGCTTATTGCTATTAGAATTCAAGTGCCTATTTGTTTTGTACTTTGCTTTTATTCTTGCATCACAAATGTAAAATGGAAAAAAGATATTTTAAATGCTGGGTTAAGTATCACAGATCAACACAAAGCACCACCATAATCAATATTACTTAAACACACTCCTAGGCAATTAATTTTTAAGGAATCAAATTGTTGTACTATGTCAAAATTTACAACAATACAATAAAGGTTGTTACATTCTTTATTGTTTAATTAAAAGCAGCATTTAGCACGCATGCAGCAGACTGTTCAGACATTATGACATAAAATGTCCTGTTTATCAGTGAGAAATATATAAACAGCATTTATTATGCACTTTATTACACATTGTTAATTAGACTTTATTAAATTTTATATGCTTATCAAATTATCAGACTTCAGAACACAGAGAAAGGTGCTGCAATGCACATGGCTGCATCCTAAGTATCTGCAATACTTCAGCTTTTCTGTTCTGTACACAAGTTCTATGTACAGAACTTCAGCATACTCAGTGTAGAACTGCTCAGATCATACAGGGATTTGTAGAGAGGGCCACTACTCAAGGATTTAGTTTACACATTTGCCTTTAAAACATAGGGGCAACTGCATTAATCATGTAAGCTCTGGTTTACATAATGAATCCGGGCCAGCAGGTTAGTGCAGTGGAAGGCCCAATACCCATGTGCATCAAGCAGCACCATAAAATAAATAAATAAATAATTTGTTGCAGACTCTTCTTACCCAGTTGCCCAAAGTTTAGCCTCCAGCCACTTTCCCACTTTTCATTCTCTCCTCTTGAAGTACATAAGGGAGAAAGTTGGGGGTTATTCCTTTTTTTTTTTTTAACATGAAAACAAAGAGGCTTTGATCCTGTTTCTGACTCTGCCTTAAGCCTTCAAGAACCTATGAACTTCAGCTTGTTCTCACTCAGATATTTGAAGCAAGGCCTGTTTTTTTAGGAAACAATGAAATGACATGTGTTCCAGAGAGTTGAAGACATCAGGCAAGGTGCAGATTCAGCTTTAGCAGCCCAGTTTTCAGGTGGTTCAGTAGGGGTCTGTAAGGCACATAGACATTGCAGATATTTCAACAGCCCCAGGCTGATATTTGCCTTTGGGCTGTTTGGCACCATGTTTCCTACAACATGCTCAATCTGAGCAAATATTCTGAATGGGTATTGCTTTAAACAGAATTTCGTGCAATATAAATTAAAAATAGGCCTTTATACACTTAAAAAGCCTTTTTGTCATGTAGTCACATTTCAGTCCATGACAACCCCAAGCTGCATGCATATGTTGCATACACAGAAATGCAGGATCATACATAAATAAAGGTATAGCCCTATATACCTTGGTGTAAATGCTTAGGCAGGGACTACTACTTCAAGGAGACTAGTCATACTACAGACTGGAGGAAGAAAACTGCTTCTGACAGACAGCAAATGTTTGCGTTTCAACCTTGATTCTGACCCACTAAAACAACATTGCTCAGTTATTTACTTCTTTCCTCTTTTCAAAACTAGTTTTCAGCGCTCTTCAGTGAAATAAGAAAATGAGTGGGGTTTTTTGTTTACAACAAAACAACTGCTTCTACCTTTCAAGCATGTACAAAAAACACTGGAAAATGTAAAACTTAAAGGCTGAAATAAGAGATCAAATTAAAAGAAATACAATGATCCTTGCACATGGAATTTTATATTGTATACTTTGTGTCCATGTGAGGGTTTGTGTGCATGTGCATATACATATGTACATCAGCTCTTGTGATCTGAAAGTTAATTTCACAACTTTTGCATCATGACTCATGAATTCCTAGATTTGATAATGATAGAACTTGTCAGCCAACACAGCTGATCCAGCACAGAGACAAGCTGTGAAAAGGTCTGGCACGGTTTAGTTCCCTGCAGGACTGTGGGACGAGGGAATGAGTCACATTTGGCAGGGGTGTGATATTGGAGAAATTGCACTGTGTGCTGCCTATAATCATCAAGCCTATAGGAAAATCAGAGTTCCAAAACACTGAAGTGGAGAATTTACTGAGGTTTTAATGTCAAGGTGGATGGGTGTTTGTCTTTTTTTCTTTTCCCCCCTGTTGTTGTGTTGATTTTTCTCCTTTATTTTTTTTTTTTTAAGTAGGCTTGTCAGACATTTCAGAGCTCTCAGCAGACAGCTTTGAAAAGGAAAGAAGCAGCAAGGGTCTAAAAACCACCCACTTCATATTCATCACATTCAGATGTAATCAAAATACCAATAAAAAAAATTAAGAACTGTTCCTCCCTTTGTGAAGCACAACGCAATTTATACCCATCTTTCAGATGTACCTTTTTCTCAAGCACATCTAGCCCCTCTGTCCCACAATCCAAGAGACAAATATTAGTCAACCTTACATATGGAGTTCTACACATGCCTGTTAGAAAGAACTCCCATGTCCTGTGGGCTCCCCTTCATTTTCCTTAGGGTATGAAACCATGAGAGCTTAGGCTGCTACATTTCCCTGACAATTCCAGCTTAAGCCCATGTGGGCTCAGCAAAAGGAACAGGGGAAAGAGGAAGCCAAAGCAGGCAGCAAAGTCAGAAGCAGTAATTGCTGCCTCTGACAGCAGAAGGTTTAAAGAACATCTGTAGAAAGAAGTACAAACCCTCCTCCCTAAAGGTAATTGTGAATGTAGGAGGACGAACGAAGAAATCGTTGAGCTCTTTCTCTTCGGTGAGGATCTTTAAGGAATTTTATCATATTCACAAGATGTTCAAACTCTATGCTTTAAAGTTCCAGCTTTTGGAGTCAATTGAGCCTCATCCATAATTTTTTAAGGACACTGCTAGAAAAGGAAGGATTTAAGCTTGAGTTTAACATTAAATTTCAACGTGTGATGAAGTTCCACTTTAGAGGTATTACAGTGGTCTGATTTGCAATGTACATAGTTAAAGGCCTGCCTTAACAAGAAAATTAACAGCCAAGGGAGATATTTTATTGCTACAGGATTCCTCTGGGCCTCTGCATGATTGGTCTTAAAACCTTCAAGTTTTATGTGTTAAAATAAAAGAGCATAATAGGTTGACTTTCAGGCTCAACTTCAAGCTCTGTTCCTTTTAGGGGAACTTAAGGCAGAACCACATAAATGGAACCCAGAACATTCTCCACTATTTTCCTCCAGCACATGTAGTATATAAAAGACTCAATGCTCAAAAGGCAATATACAAAGCAAAGTTTGACTTAATGTTCTGGATATCTTAATCCTCTTATGCATATCCTTTAAATGCCATGGTTCTTTAAATCAAAACCCAGGCAGAAAAATAAAAAATAAACAATGTCAGTGGTAAGTGCACCCTTAAAGCTAAAGAAACTTTATTCACCAAAACAACCCAACCCCAAAACAATGATTTTATCAACCAAAAGCCCTTTCCAACCCAAGCCTTTCTGATTCTCTACATGAAAAAAGTCACAGAATGAGGGAGGTTGGAAGGGACTACTGGTGGCCTTTAGTCCATTCGCATTTTGAACTCAACTTCTCTTTCAAGGTTTTGCTAGAAAACTGAAAAACTTCCTTATTATTCCAGAAAAATATTAATGTACTGTACAAAGCTGTCCATGCAACTTAGAAGAATGCTGAACAAGGACCAAGAGCAATTTTTAAAAGAATTTGCTGTATGTCAGTAAGACACTGCTTTTCAGAAAACAGCATTAAGCAGTTCAGGTAAGAGCTTCAGCTCTGCCACGTAGGGACAGTGGCAGACCCAGGAGGGGTCTTCATTTAAAGAGAAGTTAAACTATGTTTTAGACTATATTCAAAAATGCACATGTATTTTTCCCTGTGCATACATGTGATTGCAGACAGTACCACATGAGTCCTGGAACATAGCCCTGATATGTACTGGTTTTTTGCACACCATGTTTCTGCATATATTTAAGAAACAAAAGAAAGCTCCAAACAAACACAATTTTTTACTACTTGGATGTTTGAAGATAACTCTTTATAGCAGAGGAATTAGCTACACTATGGTAACATACTGAACTGTAATCTCACTAAGAAAGCCAGAGGGCAGGAGATAAAACTTTCTGATTTCTATTGGGAGGGTAAGCCAGTCACAATAATTTTTCCTTCAATGAAGAGAGGGGAAACCTTCCTAAATTCTCCAAAGAGGTTTGCATTCCAATCATATACTTAATGAAAAATCCTCAGGTTTCCAGCTAAGCACTATGGACTACCATGATTTTTGATTGGAATGGGCAGATGCTTTCATTCCTGCTTCTGCATCATGTGACCATGAGCTGAACCCCCTTCCTCTCCACCCAAAGCTCCCACAAAGCAGCTCTGCAAACCTGGCCCAACACAACTCAGGCCATTTGCCTTCAGTGTCACATACACATGTCTAGCTGTCAACTTAGGCTGGTCAGCAATGTCCCCTCCCCAGCAGAAGCAGCTCTAGCCCCTCAGAAAATTATTAAAAAATTAATTCAGGAGATTCAGGGAAAGTGGGTGGTGAAAAGCACTGAAAGAATATGATTCAGTAACACATTCAATAGACCAGTGATTTTCCATCCATCTAGTTACCCACAGTGGAAATCCTTAGTGTCTTCTTTCTGCCTTCACTTTCAACAGACCAAACAAAAAGCAGAAACAAAACCACTAAAAAACAAATGCCTGATTAAACAAAGGTTTGCTCTGTGACTGGTAAAACATAGTTATTAAGTCATGATGTCTTTCTTTAAAGCCAATTCTAAATCAAGGATCATGTACTACTGCCACTTACACAAGGGTGCTCATAATTGCTCCATGCAATGCTTTGATTAATTAAATCACACTAGAGATTGTTTCTTAGTAACACACCTGGTACACTCTTTGTTGTTGGCATTCATTAAAACGCTGTGTTTCATGCTGCTTTGCAGCATGAAAGGATATTAATCAGCTAAATTGCCATTAAGAGTCATATCAATATTTGCTGCACGCTGATTGTTTTTCCAATTCTTCAACAAAGGACATTTCACTGAAATCTCAGGTTGGTAACTAACCATATGACAGTGAAGTCAAATTAAAATGTTTTATTTTCTCTCTGGAAAAAAAGTAAATCAAACACATAAACTAAAAGGCAAAGACAAGGGTGTAGAGGTAGAGATTGTTTTGTCTGCTACTTTAAGACAAGGAGCCACACATTAAATAAACTAAACTTAATGTGCAGAAAATCTTTTAAAAAATAAATAAATAGAAGTTCTCATTAATGTCTGTTCTGTTCCAAGAGTAGAAAAGGCTCCACTTTGTAATGCAACATTGGTAATTAGGTTCAGTTTCAGAGCCTGAGCTGAAAAAGTGCCCAGGGAATCAAATGTTGCTCTTCATTATTAATGTGAATGGAAAAATGTTTCCAAATATTTCTCCTTCCTAGCAACGCTCTGTTAACATATGAACAGCAAACACCTTGATAAATCAAAGATGAGCAGTAAGAAGGGAAGTGGTTGTAGCACTAACAACTTTTCTTTATGATTTGTCCGTAGATTCCTGCTTTATTCAGATCCCACACACCAGCAAAAATTTTTTCTGCAGGACATACACTTTTTCTGTGCTGTGTACTTTTCTCAAAAAGCAGAAGATGCATCACCTAAGCTTTCTCAGTCTTCACTATTTAGTCTTCACTAATAGTCTTCACCTATTGCAAGGATCTAGATTGTGCTGCTTGGCCATGAGACACGCCTGCAGCAGGGAGGAGAAATCCAGAACTGCGCTTTCTGCACTGAACTGGCACACACCTCCAATAATCAGGAGTGTCCTAATAGAAACAGTTGTTCCAAGTCATTTTCTCCCACAAATCATAACATTTAAAGGAAGGGGAAACACCCACTGGCCAATCTGTATTACAAAGTATAGATTACCCAACAATTGAGTGGTTTTGTGATCCAGAGATCTTTTTTACAGCATATATATCACACATATAACTGCACAAGATCTAAAAAAACTGACTCCACAATCTCTTTATTTGGGCTTCTCCTGGACTCAATTTGGTTAATTTTACTATGTTATATTTCTTTCTCTTCAGTTCTATCTTGGGCATTATGTGCAAATCGGCAAGAGCCGGTTTTCTCTTTCCCCAAACAGCAGCAATTGTGTTTCTCCACAAGAGGTTCATGGTGGCTCTCAGGGCTGACGTCTGTCTTAACCGAGGCAGAGTCTTCTGTCTCCCCTCCACAAGATTTGAACGCAAACTGGCTTTCCATAATTGAACTCCTAATTTATCCCAATCTCAACAAGTAATAGCGTGGGGGATAACATTGTTATTTTTAAGGATCCATTTAGTTAGTGCCTTAAGGGAGGCTTTATCAATAGGGTGCCCATGGGAGTAAGTTAAATTTTTTTAAGCAGCTACAACTTTCACGCTCCCTTTTTAAAAGGAGAGCTCCCATCTCTTAAATGAGAGTGAAAAGAAAACCAAAAGGCGCAGTGGGATAAGGGGCCCAACTTCACAGCTGCCAACCTACCTCGTCCAGTGGGGAGGTCGAAGAGTCCCACATGCCCAGCAGCAATGTCTGTCTGAGGGGGAGCCAGAACCCCTCCACTGCCTGAGCCCACTCATCTCTGGGGAATCCACTGCACAGTACTGGCCTCCACACAGGGCCCCACATTGGGCACCAACGTGACGAGATGTTTGACCGACATGACCCAGCGAATGCCCCGCCACCAAGGCTGTGACTGGAGGAGCGAAAGGCTCCTCCTCTGAGGGGAGCGCGGGTATTTATAGAGCGCTGAGGGAAGGTTCTGGAACTTGGACGGGATTGGACAACGGTGGGGGCGGAGCTAGTAACTAGGCAACGAGCCAACCAATGGGGAATGAGCCACCAAACAAGAACCAATGAGGAACGTGGGTTTGGGGCAAGGGCGGGAAAACCGTGAGGGGAAGAAGACAATATGGAGGTGAAGCGGGGATAAAACAGCAAGAGGAAATAACTGAAGGGAAAACCACAAAGAGGGTGGTGATAAACATTTTGAAACTGGAAAACATACAATCAGAACACAATCATTAAACATCAACTGATTATGAAAGTTCTTAATTCCACTTTTTCCATCTGGTCTGTAGCGTCATCCTTATAGAAGTGCTTTTTCCAGTCCTCATACATTGAGCATTCTCCCACAACAAATCACACAAGTTTGAGACACATTCTACACACCACACTTGATCACAGCCAAAAAGCTGTGAAGCACCCCAATGTCCTGCCTTCCTCCACAACACTACCTCAACAATCCAAATCTGCTCATGCCATCCAGGAGTGCCCTTTTATTTTGGGGTTATACTTTCTCACACGCTTGTTCTGGTTTAAAGACCCCTCTGTCTCTCTAGGAGGTGCCCTACCTTGCAGTGAGAAAACTTATTCCAGATAGAGCTTCATTACATTTTAATTGTACTTTTTTAGAGCTGTTTAAACTTAACCTTCTAGGGCTACAACTTTGTAAAACCACAGAACAGGTCAGGGCAAGAAATATTAGAACTAAATACAATTCTAAACAACAAAGGGGAGATAATTTGGTCCCGCCTTGCCAAAGGGTCCCAAAGCAGAAGCCCTGATTACTACCCTTCACAGAGCATTGTAACACTCACCCATTTTCTCTTTTTCTGAGCACAAGAGTCAAGAGAAGTACTTTAGCTCACAAAAGTTACTTTGCTGTAAGATTTTTAGATGTAAATCACCACAGTCTTGGGAAACGTATTCATTTGCTGATATTTTTAAAAAATGTGTACACAGGTAAAGCATCTTTATATTATAAAAAGAAACAACGTAGACACCACAGGAATTTTATATAAACCCTGCAGAAAATATGTATCTTTTACAGCACTTTCTGCTTACTCCTTTCTTGCACATGCCAGTTTGTTCTACCTAGTTGCCTGAAAAAGAAGCATAGCTAGTAAGTGATGAGTCATGCTTGAATTAAGGCTTGTAATTTCTCCTGCCGAAAACCCTGATTGTTTCATCGACATTTATGAACCATAGTCAACACTGAAAATTTGCCCTGAAATGCAAATTGATTCTGAGAACTCCTGATACCATTCCTGTGAAAATATTTTTAAATATCTATGGATTCTCACCTTGGCAACATTTCTACTCTTGCTTGGAAAAAACCCATGAAACAACAACTCAACCCTCCCGCCCCCCCCCCCCCCCCCCCCCCCCCCAAAAAAAAAAAAAAATCTTTTTTATACAGAAGGATAGAAATGATTAAGTAATCACTTCAGTCTTGGAACATGAGGGTGCCCAATTGCAGCTAAGTAAATCATTTTCATCAGGTAAAAGATTCAGGTTTTATTCATTAATTCTGCTCTTTATCATATCACATGCAGCAGCAGATGTTATTTGTATTTGAGCTGAAGTTGGTGATGCACAAGTCCTGTCTGCATACACCTGCTCCCTGATACACCTACGATACGATAATGCAACCCTCCAGAGTATTCCTTCCTTGGAGAAAATACTTCCAGCCATATGGTTACTGTAAATCCAAATGACCCCGGAGGAAGCCATACTGTGGAGCAGAGCAACAGAAGAATTACACTACTCATTTCATGTCCACCACCAGATATTCAACCAGTAACAGCTTTTACTGGATCTCCTTGGTGAGCCCTGTCAGCAGCAGACATTGAAGGAGGGGAAGCCCTGGTCCATACAGTGGATCCAGAGGAGTTACTCCCAGAGACACACTGGCAGCTCTCCCCCTGCTGGCCCAGGGAGCCTGAGGCCAGACTAGAAGTGGCACAAGGACACGATCAGGTGGGCAGGAGGAGCTGCACGGGTCCTGCAGCCACAACGCTGCTGTTCTGTCTTTCCAGGAAGACCCAACAGTTACAAGGCACAATGGCAGTCTTTAAGAATGGATAAATGCCTCATGTTTATGACTCACATAGACTGATGATTAATCCTGGCTTCAGCTAACAGCCTCCAAAATGTATTCAGGTATTTCATTCTCCAACCACTAGTTCTTATTTAGTACAAAAGGAAGAGAAGACAATAATGTCTGCACATTAATTGTGAGAATTTTCGCAAGTATCTAATTTGCAAAACTATGTAAACATCAGGAGCACACACATCCAGCTGCCAGTCACTGGAAGCTCACAGAAGTAAAAGAGACATCCTCAGATGCTCTTGGTGAGCTCACCTTGGCTCATTTTCTAGTGGCATTTGCAAAGCTCAGCCTATGAGCTTGTGTACTCATTCATTATTTCCATAATGTTTTATGCCTAGTTTCATTTGTTACTGACTTAACTAGTTAAAACATGCCACTAGTGATCTCTTAGATAATCTAAAGTTCTTGACAAACTACATTTAAGAAAACCCATTTGAACCAAACCATGGGAAACACGAAACATCCTTAATCTTCATTTATTTACAGCTCTGCGCTGCTCAGGGCTGCTAACAGCTATTATAAAGCAACAATGCCTTGCATTTATTGATGGGAAGATTATTGCCTCTAGTTTTCCTTCTTATCCCCTGTATCACAAATGAGTAAATCATAACCAGCCAAACCAAGGTAAAAATCAGAAGATGCATTTTAACAAGGTCCTGAAAAAAAAAAATTAAAAATAACCTTCCATCTATGGAAAAGAGTTGTTAATTCATCGAGTTTTGTGGATTCCATGAACTGATAAGCTCTGCAGCTCAGGCAACTCTGAAATTAAATTAGGTTTCTGAAATGAATATTTCATCTTTAAGATACTGTTGCTTGGAGACCTGGGAAAGGAAGGGTGATTTAACACAAAGACATGGGAGTTAGTTACATGTGGCATCGTTTTCCACTCCAACAGGCTCTGGAACATACCATAAAATGCCCAGAACAAAAAACTACGCCACAAAAGTAAAAGAACATATGTTGCCCATATTTTATCTGACATCCCTTCCTCTTCCTTTTTAGCCTGTCTACTTTCAGCTCAAGCAGTTCATTTTAACACCATTTAAATAATAATGGGGGGGAAGGCATAAAAGCCAAATTACAGAAGTTCTTCAAATCAAAGTTCTATTAACTCTTCAGTGAAATCTCTCTCCAAACAGAAAAACATCCTAACCTCTCCTGTTCTTACCCTTCCTTTTAGTCCTCACCTTAGACTTCTCTCATTGCTTCCAGAGCTCTGTTAAAGCATGTTGGCATTCCTGTATTCACCATTACTATCTCTCAACTTCCATTTCCCCAAACTGCATCACGATTAAACAACCAAGGTATAAGTTCATGGTTTATAAGCATAGCCAGAAGTAAAGAACACAAAAAATTCTGATCAACCAGGTAAGAAAAAACAAACAGATTTTACTGGCATCATGTATTATCTTGAAAAACAGATGTGTGGACTGTCTTGCATTTGTTGCAAAACTTCCCATTAGTGATCCTTACAAAGCATTTGTAATTTTGTTTCTGGTTTACAGGAAAGAAGGCCCTCCTTTAAGCAGAAAAAGGCAATAAGATACCTTTCTGTGACTAATTTATATTCCCTGTATAATATTGAGGGTAACCACCTTTTGAAAAAGAGAGGACTAAAAATTCCTGTTCTCTGCAGTACATCTGAATGTTAGGATAGGAGGTGGATAAGTATCTATTCACCAAGTGTCATCTTATGGGCTGGGTTTGACTATAGAATCACTCTTAGCTATCTAACTGCATCATTTAAAAAAGAGATTGAAGACATGGGGGCAGGAGGGAACAGCAAGCACTTCTAAATTTAGAGTTGTGTGCTTCAGGAGTCTTATGGAGATGAAAGTGAACATCTGCATTAATGGAAATATGTTGTTTCTATATTGCAAATGTAGTGAACTGATCACACAAAACAAGGCAGTCTCTTGGAATAAATGACAAACAGCAATTTTTTCCTGGCAAAAGGCAACTTAATTTTACAAAGTAAGATTTCAGCTGAAGAGGATTTAGGGACCAACACTGATGTGTGCATTTGCATGTACATCAGAAATCTCATAGTTTGTTGGTTTTTTTGTTTTTTTTTTTTTTTTTAATTGCTGCATTGAAGTTTCTTGGGGGAATAAGGCCGTTTCCCAGTCTGCTACTCTCTCCCCACATTAGGCTCCAATATCAGATCTCCCTGATGCATTTACTGTTGCTTGTTAGGGTGTTTTATTCATTTTCTGTGCTCTGTAGAAGGGGCACTATTTTTTCAGTAGCTTTCAGGTCGGGAAAGTTTGATTTATTTTTTTTTTTTAATAGCTAGAAAATTAGTAAAATAATAAAGAGAATATTAGATATCATCAATGCCACTTCACACAAGATCAAAAGCCAAATATGTGATTTCTACTAAAACAGTAAGAGCAAAAAATGTCTTACCAGATTCCAATATCTTTGTCCTGGTGTTTTTGCTGCTATTTGACACTCAAGGATTTCAAACTCTGCTATTTAAATAAGGATATGACCCACACAGTGTGTTTAAAAGCCAAGCTGATCTAAGCATTGATATACAGCATTTAAATGCTAAAATTAAAAAATATTGCTCTCCTACTGTTAGTCAAAGACACAGATGAACTAAAAGAAAACCTTAAAATTAATTCTAGCTTCATCTTGTTTAATTTGTGTATTCACAGAACTTATTATGGCTGTTTTATATAACACACACACCCCCAACTCTGTACAGCTGAATCAGCACAAAGACATCCAATATTTCTGTAGTGCATAAGAAATGTTGCTACTAACACACTATGGACTTGGTCCATTCCGTAGGTGTTATCTCAAAACATCAAACTATTGTGATATGCCAACAAAAGCAACTGAAGGCACAATTCTAGCATTAGACAGACTGTATTGAAACCAGCTGTCTCAGGGAGCCCAGATGGGATCTGTCAATGCTTCATTGCAATTCTTTTCTTCTACAGAAAACCGATAGGCAACCCCAGGCAAAGAGTGACCCCACATAACTCTGCCCAGCCTCAGCTCTAATAAAGCTGTTAAACCAAAGTAGTAGTTTCTGCTTTTATCTGTTTCAAGTATCCGGGTAAATTGCAAATCAATACACATTTTTAATCATCATCTACAAGTTACAGCAAAAATAAATCCTGTGGCAATTCTATTTAGTTTTCACTCCCTTTCTTCTTTGACTGTAATGTTTTCCACTAATCTGAACAGAATTTCATTATAAATAGAGGTCTAGGCAAGAAAGTCTATTATTGGGGCTTCTGATATTCATCTCTTTGCCATGAACCACTGAAGCCACTAGAAATTACTAAAAGTAGCAGCTTTACTGCAATATCACCCTTTGGGGATGTGCAGGAGTGTAATGGGTTACAACTCTCTTCCCTCTTATATGTCTTTATAATTGGAGATTTGACAGTGTAACTATTTCAGAGTATATTTTTACAGCCATACTATTCTTACTTCTACTAGATCACAAATAAGTTACTGTTCACTCTATTACACCCATCCTAACTTGAGCGCATAGACACCAGTTACACAGTTATTTCTGATTTGGACAAGTATTCTGAAAAGTTAATCGCTTTTTTAAAAATACAAAATCCGTTTTTATAATTTTTTTTTCTGAAACCTGTTGGATTACATATTCCAACTCAAGCCGACCTGACCCAAGATCACATCTGGTAGAAATCAAAGGAAAACTGTCCCCAGTTTCAGCCAGACAGGTTCAGGTGCACAGGATCCAGCACAACTCCTGTACATAAAGTATGTAGTTATTAGTGCACAGTGAAATGCTTGTTGGATTCAGGTCAGCCCCACAGTCCTTCACCTACATAAAATATCATTTCAGAATGCACCAAACTAGGGAATAAAATGACAAGAGGGTGGTTTCTCATCTCAATATTTCTGTTTTGTAAGTACCCAGAGGGATTTAAATTTTTCACCATTTACTGCACTCTGCTTGTAGGACTAAAATCAGGGAAAGAGGCCAGTCACTTTCATTTTCCTGTATCCCATCCTGAAACGTTTTTCTTAACTTCAATGGTTCCTTTTCTTTTTTATTTACCAATATTCACTGAAATTTATCAAATAGAAACATTTAATGCTTGTGAAACATAATAGAGATCTACTATGTTTTCACCAAAAAAAAAAACCAACTCTGAAGTTCTGGAGATGTTTCATTGCTTAACACAAGTCAAAAGATATTTGAAAACAAAGAATGTATTTGTTTCAGTGAAGACTAATACAGATCACTTTTGAGAAAACAGACCACAAACTGTTTATGTACAGACAACCGCACAGGTACGTGCTCCCCTCTGCCTCCCAGGGAAGGCTATTCCATGGCCTTTAGCTCTCCTTAGCCAAGCACCTGGAATTACACGTTCTCCACGTGGCACAGCCAAACCACAGGACTCCTGTCCCTCTCTCACCACACACATTACACCAGTGATGCTGGGGACAACACAGGGGGCTGGACTGACCACCAGGCTGGGAATCCTCCTGCATCCAGGAATATTGCAGGATCGTGCACATATTTCCTGAACACAAGATTTCAATATGAGATGCTAATTTCTTAGGACTGCATCATGTTAGCTCTGCATTTCCTCCCAAACACTCTCAGCATTAAATGAAAATGCTCCTCCCTGTTTGGTGGCAGAGGATTGTCTGCCACTGGCACTTTCATGGAATGGCTTTCTCATACCTCCGTAAATCTCAGAAACTAAAATTAATTCATAGAAACACCTAATGTGACGTAATGCAGCATGACTGATGAAACACTGTATGCTGCAGTACAAGCCCATATCTAGTCTTCTGAGAACAGCCCTGAAATGAATCTTTCTGCTCTGAAAGGAGGAAGGCTGGGGAGAAAGAGCCCACTTGTTTCTCCCTACTTCTCTCCTTTCAGCTTCCTAGCTGAAAGCATTAATAACCAGGGCCCAAAACCAGTGAACCATTATCTAAAATGCAGAACATGGTGCCAGTATGGACTAGTAACCTGTGTATGTGTTTGTGCATGTGTGTGTTTGGGGTGTGGCAAGGGAGTTTTTCTGTTTGCTGTATTTTTTGTTGTTGGGGGAAGGATGGGTTGTCTTTGTTTCCTCTATCGGTTTTGTTTTCAACTGGGACAAACCTGCAGTTTAACCACTTCCACTGTTTTGGGAGCATTTGTATTTTGAGTGAAGCCCAGGGTCATTTTAATCTTTAAAAAGACACAGAACATTCCCAAATGAATACTTTTTGCCCTGAATAAGCCACACAGACAAAAAGTAGTTTTAAAGACAACTGACTTTTTAGACTTGTCAGCAAGTGCTTATTTTTCCAGTTTCCAAGACTAGAACAATAGAAAGCAAACAACTCAGCTACGCTTCTATGTACAGTGGTTTTCACCTTTAGATTTTCAGTAATGCAATATATGGTCTGAAAATAATACAAAGTAATCCAATCCTTGCTAATAGTTTCCATTGATGCCTAAGAATTTTATGTATTTTTGGTGTGTATTTTATGGATTTTAGAGTTGTAGAAGTAAGGGATTTCTTGCTCACATATTAACTGTTGTTTAGAGTTCTTGAAGCAAGTTTCTCACATAGTCTCAGGCCTTCCGAAGGCCACGGTGTCCCTCAGAGGCGCCTGCAAGATACCTGGT
>JAWWEW010000020.1:9063712-9121234 GCA_035583185.1 Anabacerthia variegaticeps
AAGGGAATAAACCTATGACTTTAAAACATTATGGTGAAACTTTCTTTATCTTCTGAGGCTTATTTCTTACAAGCTTTCTTTCACTTCAAATAATGTACATCTATAGCAACAGAGCATCACAAATAAAACTGAAAGAGCTACTGAGCTATCTATACACAGTAAAACAAATCTGAGTCCCAAAAGAGTACATAGTAAAAAACACATAAGGAAATAAAGCTTAAAAGAGCTTTCCAGAAAATCACCAGAGCTTGACAGTAACAGAAATAGCTAATGGTATCAGAAATGACCATTCTGATATCATCTGGTCCGTTTACAAGCAGCCCCTTTAAAAAGGTCAGTGATGAGAACTTAAAGGTGTGATAGCTCAAACTGATACTATTCTGTGTGCTCTACAATAAATATTAAGAATAATTTCAAAATATAAAATAAGTTTGAAATATTGTGTCTTCTTTATATGTATGTAGGGAATAAAGCTATGATAAATCTAACTGGATATTACCACAGCTCCTCATAGCAAGCCTGAAACCACCCTCACCAGTAATAAAAAAGTACACTCCACTAAGACAACTTAACTGTGAGCATATTGGCTAGTATAGCATCTGAAATCTAAATGTGTCATTGTAGATTGAGTCATTTTATATCTCCACTTAGGTGTTAAAAAACAGCACACACAAACACACAACTGTGGGAACTGAAGGCGGGTGGTGGGCAGAGAGAAGCAAAGCAACAACACACTCAGAATAAGCACAATGATTCAGAAACAGAACCTGAGCTCTATATTCACCTCTCCCTGGTATCAGGAAAAGATGGGAGATGGGACAGCTTAAGAAGATGACGGTTTCATCTTCAGACAGCTGAGCATATTGGGAAAAAATTTTCTATCATCTGGAAGCATGAAAACATACAGATAACAAAAGTCTGCTGCTATTAAGTATACATTTCCTGAATGATTTTTAATTAAGCATCAGAAAAATGAAATGGCTAGCTAGAAAGAGTCAAGAATGCATGACTTTGACATGGACTTTTTGAACAATGTTTGACAAGTTCCTTAACCTTTCTCAGTCTTAATTTACCCATTCATGAAGTGGGGCCAGTGACATTTAGCTGTGTAAAAGGAGTGGCCTGTTTTATACTCATTAAAGACTCCAAGATCTGTGAATGGTGTTACAGGATTCCATTATGTCTCAACACCTTCCCTTCAAGTCAGCCTCCTTCTGAGAGAGATGACCAAAGAAACCCAGCAAGAGATATTGCCGTTGGTCCTGAGTAAAAGAAGTGTAGTTCTTGGGATGATACGAGCTCCACAGGACATCAGTACAAAGACACCGATGAAGCCCCCTTCCATTTCCACCCCCTTTTCAGGGCACATTAAGTTCCCTTCAAACAATTCCACAAGGCATTTTCCTTACTCACTAGACCAACATGGTTCAGTAGACAAACGTAGTTTGTCATTTCTGCAGGACTCTTGTTTATATCCTTTGGGGAAAAAAAAAAGTTCTAGCTCTCTTTGTTGCAAGTTATTTTTTCCTCTACCCTTTTGACTTTCAGTCTATGGGATGAACTACTAGACTTCTAGGAATGAAGACTAAAGCCCTCTTAACAGAGGACTTCAAAGCAAGGACTAGTTCCCATACCCATATACCCTTTAACCCCGTGAGCACCTCAGTGACAATTACATTTGCCTCATAATCAAGAAATATCAGTATTCAATTCTAAAAATAGCCCTTAGCAGCTCTTTGATGTGCACTCTGGACAACAGAAAAAACATTACATGATAGGACTGGAAACAGCACTGCCTAGTCTGAAGTGGCTGGTACTCAACCAGAAGCATCCTTCCTCTCAGTACCCTGTCTTGCTCTGATGATTTTACACTTTTACTCAATCTGATCTCTAGATGCTCCTGCTTCAGATCCTGACAAAGTGAGAGAACTCTGCATTCTGCAGTCAGCAGTTTGTCCTTAACTTGCTGAGACACTTGATGCCATGCAGTTGAAGACTCTTACAACAGGGTGTGGCCACACTCAAAGGCAGCCTGGAAGAGCACTTACTTCCTCAGAAATCCCACAGGATTTTCACTTGAAGCATTATATACCCCAGTTTGAATAATGCCTTCCTATTTGGCTGATCTGGCTTCTTTCCAGCAATCAGTTCCAAATCTTTTGGATTTTAAGGAAAACCTCTAGACCAAACTGCATATGTAATTTTCCCTTTTTGCTGATCTCTCTGGTGGACCTCCACAGTTCCTCCCACGATCTCTGCACCCCTTGGCCATGAAGGCTGGGAGGATGGCTTGGAAAATCTACACACCTTTAGACATCTCAGTGTAGCTTTTGAGGGGTTAGTGGAGTCACCACTAAAAAGCTCATCTTTCTTATTCTCCGCTCACACCAAGAAAAAGCAAGCGTAGCACCACTAAATTCATTAAATGCCAGTGTTTGGTGTCAAGTATTCTCACCTGTTTTTTTGTGGAAGAAATAGCAAAAATTCACTAAAGAAAAGGAATACAGTCTTATTCTACTGATTCAGATGGAGATCAAAATATAAAGCAACATGGTTCAATTTAGTTCAGATGCTATAGCTAAATAAATATACAACACATTTATTTCTTTAATAACCCCACAGAGTCTGGACCTTTGTTCTGCCACTGGAGTTTGGTCTCCTGTTATAGAATAGTCCAAGAATCAGCACACAATCTGTTCAAACATCACTGTAGCTCTTAGAAAACTGCTGTCACCAGTGTACCCAGGCAGCAAATGCATTTTTCATGTTATGCAGAAACGTGTGCCTTCATAGAAGAGATCAACATGCAGCCCAAAGTGTTAGAAAGAATTAAAGAACAACATTTGAGCAGACTAAGATGCATTCCAATTTTTCTTTCTATCTTTCAAGCTTCCTTAGCTCAAGACACATATTCCAGATATATACATAATGCAGAGCAGTTAATACAGATGGAGAGAGTGACACGGCACTTATCTGAATGGATACTGAGATTGCAGGATCCCCACTGCACCCTAGTTGATAGGAGCTTCAGAAGCTGTGAGTCAAAACTGACTCCACAAAACCACAACAGTGCATTTCACCTTTGCCAACAGACATTGTGGAAGTTAGTTTATAGAACTGTGCCAAGGGCATATCATCCAGACTTTTCTATTTCAGCTGAAGGCAAACCCAGTATCTGATAAGCTAACATGATGAATGTTCCAAGGACTGCACAAATAGGCAGAAAACCCAAGAGCTTCGGAACTTTCTTGATCTTGAAATTCCCCTCAAGTTAAAACACATTTTGCAAGTCTTACTAATATGTGTATACATACACATTATCCTGCGTATTATAAATTCTCTGGAAATACTGAATATTCAGAAAATTAGTTCTACTTTGGTCAAAGTTAAATGCCAGTAAGAAAAAACTACCCTCTGTGTTAAGAAAAAACAAAAACCCAGTATTGCACAATTTTTGTAAGGTAAGATCTTAAATATGCTATTATACAGTCAGCTTTTCAAACACTCATTAACTTCCAAAAAAAAATATTAAGACTTCAGAAACCACACAATGTGGGAATGAAACCTTATATCATCTATTCATTTTTCCAGCAATAAAAGAACATAAGATTCTATTGTCAGAGGTACTGTATAAATATATTGACACTACAAAGCACACAAACAACTCGAATCTCATGTGCTTTTTTCACAGGAGAATAGAACCCACTATCAGTCACTCATCTGAGGAGCAATGAAGAGTACAAACCAATGCAACTTTTTTTAAATTCAAACTTTTGATATGGAAGTATTTTAAGATCTCCTGAGCACCCTCCTCTCTGTCTTCTTTTGAAGGATTGTATGAAGCACATACAATTCAAGCATCGTTATTTCTACACTCACATGCTTTTGACAAAGGAAAAAGTCTCTGTGACAAAACAGACAAGTCACTGGTAAAATATGAGTGATATGTTAAACAGATCAAGGGATGAGCTGAGCTGAATTCTAATCTCCCTTTCATTCATTTCAGACAATGTTTTAAAATCAAGTTCAGTTTCAGTACATCATGGCCTTCTTGAACCTTAGTAATTACACTACCTCTGAAAGCAATGAAGGGCGAACCACAAAAGATCTGTAGCTACAGCTCTGCTCAGATAAGCATTAAAATTTGATATTTCTAGACAGCAATTCACAATTCCTAGAGAATTTCTAGTTGGCTAGAAGTACTGTGATACATAGCCTTTCTTTATAATTTTAAGAATTGTATGCCTTCATGCAAAGTTGAGAAGTGGATGACACTTTTTACCTAAAATTTAAAAAGAGAGACATTGAAATAGAGTTTTATAAATTAAAAGAAAAAAATGTACTTAGCAGAGTATGATCTTATGCTTGTTACAAAAAATGATAAGGCCACCCCATTGGGCTTCTGTCTATTGGAACCAGCTCACCAAGGCCTACTTTAGATTTTGAGATACATCATGTTCCTCCAGAGAACTGAGCTGACAGCTACAGCCTGGGTAAGAACAGACTTAGACAAACACACAGAAAAATAAGAAAGGAAAAATGACATGTACTCATAAGAATACTACATGCAATTTTGCAAGCCATGTAATGCATTTCTCAAAACAAACTTCATTCTGTGGGAGAAATCATTGTGTTTATAGACTTAGGATAAAGTAACGCTTGGGAACTGGTAAGATCATTTCTTTCTAAATCAGAAAGAAAAGCAAGTGCAAAACTAGAAATAGTATCCAATAGATTAAGTATTAAGCACACAAAGCTTCCTGAAAGCAGACAGAAAGTCTGCCAAATATTTTATTATGCATATTGAATTGAAATTCAGCATAATCCAGCCTAGAAAGAAAAGCATTACAGGGAACAGTATAACTCCATAGTGAAAGACATGTTCTCAGTGAAACATGACATTTTTAGATCAAATGCCATCTCTCCCCAAAACGTGTTTGGTGATGATCTCAGCTCCTTTCTACTCTTTTCCTGTAACTCTCTGCTGCCAATTAAAGAACTTAAATAGAGACTTTGTCTTACTTCTTCAAGCACCTTTTGTAACAACATAAAAAGGGTGCATGCAAAGTGCCATCTTTCTAACTTCACACTAAATGAAATCTAGTTTGCACTAGTACAAGAATTTAATGTGATTCAGAAAAATAGTGATTCATGGTCATGACCTTCTGGTAGTCAGAGAAAGCCTGAAAATTGTGCTTACTAACAGGAAATTTTTGTTCTCAAGTGGATTAAATTCATTTTCCCTTGGAAGTGGTCAGGATTCTCCTTTTTTCCTGAACAGCAGGACTCTTAGATGGAAGACTGCTATTTATATCCAGCACAAAGGAAGGGAAAAACCATAAATCATTCTTGCATCTTTTAAGAAAACAAAAAGAAATATCTAAATGGAAAACCCTAATGCTTTAATTCATCTATGCTTTTATTTTTCTTAGAGATTCAGAACTCCATGACTGTAAAGGTAGATGGTGTTCTCCATCACCCCTGAGTGAGTGGGCCTTTGGCAGGCAGAGGGGTAAATTCATTTAAGAGGAAGAATCCAATCCTCTCTTTAGCCAATTTCCTGAAGAGCCAGTATGCAAAACACTATGTGGTGAAAGATTATACACTATTCTGGACTGATTTGGCTTGAGTTTTATGAAACATAATATGTTACGGTTAATTTTTTTACCACTGTGAGTTAATAAATTATAGAAAAATAGCAGAGCACTATAACAATTTCAAATACTGCACCAGCAAAGGAAGAGTCTTTTCTGTGTTAACCATGAGCAGGTTCACTAATTCTCCTTGTTAATTTCCATTAAAACAAAAGCGCAGAAATTACTTGTAGTTTAGTTTATGAAATAACCAAGATATAACAAATCCAGAAGTAGCCTGTTTTTAACTTCACATTAAATACTTGGATAGATTAGGAGTGAAGTATATCTTCTATTGCACGTCAAAAATACACCACAAGTTATCCTGGCATCTTATTGACTTCACAGTCTTATTAGCCTACACCTGGAATCTGCTTAGCATTACAGTATTCCCAACACAGCAATTAATATTTGACATATTTTGATATGTGACGTACAAAAGCCTCTGCCACTTTGGAGCCTGGCTGTCAGCCTCCTCTGCTATTGTCCAAATCCCATACTCTAAGTTAAATGGAAGGTGGTTTTTCCCTATAGTGAATGCAACCACTTAAGTAACCTTATAGATTAAATAAATAAATAAAGGAGAAAAAAATCCCCAAACCCAAATTTGTTCAAAATACCATGTGCCACAGAAATAAGTATCATTCAAAAGTGAATGCCTTCAGAACTACAAACTGTTAGCTTGATAATGAAATATCAGAGGACAGATTGATCACACATCAGCTTTGTCACACGTTACAAAAACACTCCATTCAACACTTTACTGCTGCAACTTCTGCCAAATTTGTCATGCCACTGAACAATTATTTATCTACAGTCATGAACAAATAGACAAACCTAAATTTTTTTTTTGAGAAATAGTTTTACTCATTAACAGCATTATTCACATTAGTCCACAGTGTTTACATTTACACTGTTGTAGCAAGACATAAAAAACTTTAAACTCGGAGATAAAGAATTCAGGAACACAGTAGAGAGGCTTAGATGTTAAGCGTATCACCCCTCAAAACACCCTTAAATGTTTCAGTAATTCAAAAAAAAAAGCAAGAAGCAGCTAAAATAACCCCAAAAAACTCCAACCCTCAAACATCAGGTATCAGCTGAATAGAAGGGGAAAAATTCAGCTGTGTACAATAACTGTTATCCATACATCTACACTCTCTCCAAGCTCTCCATCCTCACAAGCAGTGCAGGCTCATGATTTTTTTTTTTTTGTCTGTATGTCTTGTCATAGAGGCTCTGTTCCTATGGCTACAAAGAAGTTCTGAATAATCCTGGGTCATTAAGAATCCTTTGTGCACATGATGACATTTGGAAAAGAAGGAGGTCTGACTGAAAGGTTTTAATGGGAAAGTGGCTCTGCTAAAGAAAGACCTCTGTATGGAGACCATGAAGTGAACTAGGAGGGAGTTCTATGTCCCAGCACATTGAGCTCATCAGCAACATATGCTCACAAATTCTTTCAGGCCAGGTGTAATATCCCACAGAGCAAGAATTATTGCCAGATACCAAAGCTAAGCTTCATCAAAAAAAAAAAAAACAAAAATGCAGAATTGCGGGGTTTTTTGACTGAGCTTGCTGGGTTTGGAGTTTGGGGCAGAAGAAAGGGGGGGTTATCCCATGTTCCCATTCCCTTCATGTCTGTCCCACTGCCCCCTGTGTATTGTTTGTGTGTTGTTTTTCAGGGAGGGTTTTGTTTGTTTTTTTTACAGTCAATGAAGTTTAGAAACCTTAACAGTCTACATTAAATTCATGTAGGTAATGACTGAGGGTATGAATGTCGAGTTACTAACTTGTTATTCATTTCTGAAACAAAAATTCACAGAGCTATTGAACGTCTGCATCACCATTTAGGACAGACTTGAAAAACTTGCCAGTCTCCTGCATCAAAGACTTCAGAAGTTGAGGTGGGTATTACCCTCACCGCCACTGTTAGAAATCCTATTGGTACCTTCAAGACAATAGAAATACCACTGGTGTAAGCACAAGCCAGAAAGAACACCACCCTTTCTATGCCTCTACACCTCTGGCTGAAGAGAAAATTAAAGGCGAACTTGAAACCAAAGATGACGTACTTAGAGTCATGTGGATAACAAGGTCACCAGGGGGCTACTTAACTCATGACATCATTGCAGCAAAGGGTGCAGTTGTTTGAGATCTCCTGAGAAATTGTAAAGCTCTCCATCAACACCTGAGAATACAAGACAACCAAGGCTCCTAGTGAATTTTAAAAACCTCCAAATGCTCAAACAAAACAAAAAACCTTCAAAAACTTTCCTGTCATTAAACATTTCAAACTTCACTTAGTTTTATTACCCTTAACAATACTTAAACTACTACACTGTTTTGTTTCTTTTCTTCAAACAGCTATTAAAAATACCTACTCTATCTAGATGCGCATCATTTCAGACAAAACATGTTAAAGTTCACAAAGCCTGTTGCAGATCAAGTCATGGTTACTTTTTAACATGCCACAAAACACAAGAATGCAGAACTCATTAAGAGAAAATATAATGCAAAAAGGGAAAAAAAAACATTTATAACTATACCTTTAAAATATAGAAGTGAATATTTGTTTATATTGCACATATAGGCTTGAATAGCAAAATTCAAGGAGTTCTAAAAGTTACCTCTCTCTTTCCTCCACACCTCTGTTGATGCACCGACAAACTTGAAGAGCAAGAGACTGAGTCCTGTAAGGAACTGCAGTAACTCGCACCTAGGCCAGTTCTTCAGCAGGTATAAACTCTCCTATGCCACACTTGCAAGGTCCTGAGATGGCTTTAACCACGAGGCCCCACTACAACTTCTCCAGGGAACTGCAACGCGCTGGGAAAGCACCACTACTTTAACGAACTGGCAAAAACCTCACCAAAAAGCCCCCAGCATAACAAACAAGCCCCACCCAAACTACAGAGCCTCCCCCTACCTGCAAGAGCTCAGCAATCAGCGCTAACAGCCCAGTCACCATTGCAGCCCCTGCCCTTAATGACCCACCATGGCAAGGGGGAAGAAGCCCTGAGAGCAAAGCAGATCTGATGCAGCTGCGCTTAATTCTGCAGCTGGTGGTGCCATGAAGAAACCACCCCCATGTTAGTGTTTGATCATAAATCCCACACGATTTAAAATCCTGCAATTGGCAAAGATCAGACAGCCAAATTATCTTCTAAAGCCATATTCCAATAGATCATTATTCCAGCTCTATTGTGCTGAGTCATCTCTAGTGTGTAACATAAGGCACAAAATCTGCCAGGAGCTGTGAGGGCTTCAAACAAGCAAGAGACCTGAGCTTACAGGAGATGAAATGTGTGCTGCAAGATTAACCAACAGCAAAGTCACTAAGAACAAATATGGACCCATGACCCCATTTCCTTCTATCATATGACTAAATGTGGCCATCAAGCCCTAATTAATGAAAACAAAAGTTATACTATAGTAGGTGCTCCTCACAGTAGTAAAAACTTCTCTGCCCAGTGCAATACAAGCCAGTTTCCAAACCCATGTTAGGCTGAACATTTAGAGCTGCAGTAAAGCAATGGTATCTAAGACACAACTAAAAAGCTTTTTAACTGTTTATTGCTTGTTTTTGTTCAAGTCCTTGTCAATTAAGCACAGGTATTGAGGGCTGGAAGAAAGATTTAATGAAGTGTGGTCAATCACTTTCTTCTTTCTTTGAATGTGTCCACTATACAGAATGTGGAAAATCACTCTTTGAAATTAACCTATCCCCCTGCAATCAAATGTTAGGTTACATTTAACAAATGACCCTTTTCTCCTAAGAGAGAAATCAATATTCATGGTTTCCTTCCTTGCCCTCTGCAACTACTGTCAGAAATCCATTTTATATAAAACTGAAGAAACGGACATTTACTTAAAAAATCCCTAATTCATGTACTTTATTTCTCCCTTGCCACTGTGGTGACTCTTCCCCCCACACCGACTCAGCTGCCTGTCTAAGTCAAGGCAGACAACTCCATCTTTTTCTGAGGCAAAGAGGGCAGCACCTGCTGGTCCCCTTGGCCTTCAGAGCTTGCTTTCCTAGGAAAGGGGAGGCTCCTGGGAGGCTGGGAAAGCTCTCCCCTCTGCCCTCAGATAAGGAGCCTGGCTCCATGTGGAGAGGGGAGGGCACCAACCCCACCTCCTGCTTACACCCCAGCAGCCCCTTTACTCTGATACAGGACCAACAGGAGCAAAGGGAGAAACAGCACTGGTGAACCGCGGCCTGGCGTAGGCTGTGCAGAGCCTGGTGCCACCATCCTGGATTTGAGGGGAGCACTCCTGCTCAGGATCCAGGGACAAATCCCACCCCAAACCTCCCCACAAGGCCAATGCTGTGGGGCCGCAGGGCTGTGTGCAGGTGGCCAGCAGGGCAGGGGCAGGACTTCTCTCTGCCATGCACTGCCTGGGCTGAACAGGGTCTGGAGGGACACCTCATCCTCCCTGCAGGCACAGACACCAACAGGGAGCCAGCTCATGGCCTCGGTGCCCTCCCCAGCACCACAGACAGCACAGTGTCCCTGCAGTGGGCTCACCCGCTGCCCCGGGTCCCCCCACACTACCCAGAGCCCCCCACACCGAAGCAGGCAGCACTTCCAGTTGCAGGGGCTCCCTTTCACGGCACTTCCTGGGCTCTCATGCTCATCCTCTCTCAACCCGAGTCCAGCAGCCTCCCCACAACACAATACCAGAGAATAACACAGAATTGGAGCAGTCCCACAGCCTTTTAAAATATCCCTTTTTTTTCTCAGGGTGAGGTATGCACAGCGTGGCATTCCCAGCCCAAATGCCAGTGTGCCAGGGCTGTACTTTGGAAAACCAGGTAGTGTTGTTCATCCTAGTTCCTGCCTGGATTTCTCTGCTGTTCGGTCTCCCAGCTGAGCCGTGCACTCAGCATGTGGAGGTTTATCCCATTGTAGCTGGACATGTTCCATTCTCTCCATTAAGTCCATTTACATAAGAGTGCATTAACATACTTCCAGGTGTTCTGAGCACCAGGATCCAGCTCTTTGCTGATTTCCATCCAATGTTTTTGTATAGTTTGCCTGAAAACCCTGCTTGGAGAGACCTGTCTGGTTTTATTAAAATTCACATGTATCTCACTGGAAATAACTGCATGACCAGCACACCTCTGAGGGTCTCTTACAGCAAACAGAGCACAGAGAAGTTTTTTTCTTCCCCTCCTGCCATTTGGAATAAGCTTCTATTTTGGGGCCAGCCAACTGAACATCACAGTTTGGAAAGTTTTAGTTTCTGTGCTTGCTCCAGACTGCTTAATCCACACCAAAACCACAAACACACACCTAGTAGCTCACTGCAGTGCAAGCACATTGCCATCACTGCTGTATTTTCAGGCACTGGAATTGAAACTGCCATAAAAAGATGAATAGTAATAACATGAGATTTTTGTTTAACATCTGTGCAAAATAATAGCGACAATAATATGTAATTAAATCAGGGCTTTTTTTTTTTTTCTTTAGATCATGTATTGTTTATAGCAAAACACAATAAATATGATCAATCAGTGAAAGCAATAAAAAAGGAACAGTAAACAAGAAATTGGGTTCATGGAAAAGCCAGGAATTCATGGGATACATACCTAGGTACAAGACTCAAACAATTTTGCCCATACAAAAGTAAGAAACCACCTGCACATGTTGTATATGCATTATGAATTACAAAGACAGAGCTATTAGCATGGTTTACAGGCTATGCACTACACTATTCTTTATCAAAAAATGCTAATTTAGTGTCTCAGCTAGTCCGCAGATGCTTTATTGTATCATGATCATTTAGATTCCACTTTTCTCATGCCACAGTCAGATATTGTGAAAAATCAAGTTCCATTTACAGCATCCATTGTTATCTCACAAAGTAGCACTTCATGCTACTACTGATGTGTTACAGACTGTTAACAGTAATTTAGTTTTAAATGCCAGTGCATGCCAAGTGTTCTGGATATGAATACTAACAGAATGAAGTTATGCAGGTGTAGAAATTTAAAAGAAAAGGAAAAAAAAAACCCACACCACCACACACACCACAACCCACACAGGAAATGACTGCCAGCTCGTTGAGGGAGCACACAGAGCATGGGACTTCTCTCTTCCCATTTTAGCTGCATGAAGTTAGTTATTTCCCCCACTCATCAGTGCAAACACATCCCCCTCCAGGGATGCCTGAAGACAGACGCTAAAACCCGGAGGTGTTTCTACCCCTGCACTGATTATACAGAGAAATCAAATAATAATTTATGGTAGTTGCTTAGCTTACGGATAGACATGAACATAGCAATGGCATATTAGTGATCCTCACAGCACACATCCTAAAGAGACACCCTAAAACCAGCATGACAAGGTCTGCAGCATGAGGAGAGCTCTGCCTACCAAACTGTGAGTGCTCTCATTCCTGCAACAGCTTCTTCTGCCTCTGTCATCTTACACTTAGCTTGTTGCAACAGTTTAAGTGCTTTTTGTTGACATCCTAGCTAAGTGAGTTCATTATCCACATATGTAAGCAGATGATAATAATTAATGAACAACAACAACAACAAAAAAAGCAATATCAAGTAAGTAGACTACCAGAGCTCTCTGGAGGATGAGTGGTCCCATTTAATTTCTACTGTTTTAATAAGCAAATGCCAACTGACTAAACAATACAAAGCAGCAACGAAGTTCAGACTCTGATGACTGCCTTAGTACCTACAAAACCTGCTCTACATGAAATTTAGATGGGCTAAGAATTGCTCTGGCTAAAACAGGCCAGTTCCAAGAATTGGACAAGAGACAGGTTATCTTTATAAATACATAGTAAAGCTGATTAATTGCTTCACATGGATAATAAAGAATAGATGATGCTAAAAAAAAAAAAGAGATTGTCCCTTTACCACATCCTTCCCTGTTCCTTCTGTTTCAGATAGGCAAGATTTCTGTAGTGGAACTGCAAGGAGAAGATTCAGTATTTGGTCTATGCATCCCCTTTTGCTTTTAGCACTAGAGATAAAAAAATGGGAGCTTGTTTTTATTAAACTGGAAATGCCTTTTGAGAGACTGACAGAACTGAAATGGTTACTGCGCATTGAAGTAGTTCTTCACCTTTTTGTTCAATGTGAAAGGCAAAAAAATGATGCAAATATGAAGCAATGTGTCAGTTCTGCTAAATAAAAATGTGCACAGTAAAACTAAATCACATACATTGAAGTGTTATTTTGGTTTTATGGAAATGTAATCTGTGTTATGACATTTGCATTTCATATAACTGCTACGGATAACTAATCTTCCAATGCATTGCATACCGTTTTGTCACCAAAAAAAAGTAATACTGTATCATCTGTTTCCACCTGTACACTCTAGAATATTCCATGACAAATGTATCAACATCAATTGTATAAATTCACTCCAGAGCCAATGAAAAGTATGGATACATTTAATAGAAAGATTTCTTTTACCCTTAAACTCTACACAGCTATTAGAAGATATCATAGCTTGGTAGCAAATAAAAAATTACAACTTCAAACAACACAGTATATGGATGTTTGTATGCATTCTAAGACTTCTGAATTTTGAGTGAAAGTTAAATACATCAATACAGACTGCCAATATAGAACCTTTACTGGAACCTGATGAAATTGCACGTTTCCCATTCCGTGCCCCAAAATCAGAGTTTCCACCTCTAAGATAGTTTGCGTTATGCTACATATCACAAAAAAAAGTGATCCTTAAATACCAGTGAAAATACTAAGTACATTTTAAATTCATTATCCTTGCACTTTGTCTTCGATGTCCCTTGCTTTTGTTTTCTTTTTTCCTTTGGATTACCTTTGCTTACCTAAATCAATGTCTCCAAAGTTCCAATTCTCAACAAATGCCTTTGGAGGAAGTTTTAACAAAGGGGTCATACAGGCTTTAGCCCACATTAAGCCTCAATTTCACAATACTAAAAAAAAAATAGTAAAAAAAAATAGTAAAAACAAAAAGCCTACAATTTCCCAGTTTTGGAAACCAGTAAAAACCAAGGGGATTCCAAAGAAATACAGAGTGGAAGAGTAAGCCTTGGGATTTAACTCCCAGCTCTTGAAATCCCTTAGGCACGAGAAGCAGGACTACTTGCAGTAAGAACCCAGTAGGCTCTGGTCAAGTGCAGTGTCACATGCCAGGAGATGAGACATGGACCTTCAGGTAACTCATTGACTTTGCAACAGACTTTTCATTGATTTGCTATGAGACTTGTACTCTTTGGTTACCAAGGGATGCTTCAAACACATAAATCTCTGCCCAAAATACAGAATGGCCTAACTTACTGAGAATTGCATAACTTACTGAAATTCGAACTAGCAAATGGGGGGTAATTTGATTATTTCTTGCCATAGTTAAGGAACATCAGCATTAAATGTGTGTGTTTCTTTTCTTGGGAAAATCATGCTTTCCTGTCTGCTGTGAAAGCCAATGCAAAAAACATGTCTGTTCCCTTGGATGTAGCTTTCTGCAGTGACATAGCTATATTTGGGATTCCTTTGTGTGCTGAGTTAGAAGGAGTAGCAGCTTTTTAAGCTCAGATGTGTAAATGTCCCCATTTATACTCCAGCTCTGCAAAAATAGGTTTTTGTGCATATTGCAGTCAATATACACACACAAAAGAAAAAAGCAAAATAAAAAAATATCATTCTCGTATTAGAAAACCGAGTACTTACCTAGTGATAGCAGCTGGAATGAAAATGGCTGAAAGCAATAAAAATCCATTTTACCATTTAGTACAGTTTGTCAGACTAGAGAAATGGGATTGAATTTCAAAGCCACAGGCAAGCTGGCAGAAATCTGTGCTTATGCAGTTGATAGGGTTTTTTTTTCCCCCTTTTTTCTTTTTTTTTTTTTTTTTTTTTTTTGTCCTTATTTACAACTCTTTTGATAAGCCTTCAGCAAGTTACATAGGTTGTTCTAGTTGTATCTCCTTTGACTGGATTAGAATACTTGATGACAGTTTGGATAAGTTTGAGGCAGATGGTTCTTGACATTTTTCATGCCATCAGTTACAAACCATGCAAGGAAACTCTTTCATCCTTTGTTTATCCTTCACTTAGAAGCCACTATGGTAGATCGTTAAACTTTCATTTTTCACAGTGCTGATTAAGGCGTACTACAAGGCAGATGTTATGCAGCACCATTTTTAACAATTTACATTTAGCACCAAAGCTGGCTTTGTACTTGTTCCAGTGGATCAATTCACATTTCAAAAACTTCAAGGTCAACCTCTAAGCATTGCTACTCTGTTGAACAGCTAAATGTTTCATTAAGTTTTCCCTCTGACTGCAGCACTTGAAAATATGTGCTGGCCACTCTGTTTACTTGTTTATATCTGCTGAAATGAATACAACTAACTGTTGTTCATCTCTGCTACAATTAAATTACAGATACAATTCTATAAAATCCAAAGAGTTACACTACGCTGAACAAAAGACTATTGCAACACACAGTATGTTCAAAAAATTCCTCATTTATTTTCAGTAACAGCATTTCAGAATAACAAATAATTACTCTTCAAATAGCAGTTGGTCTTAATTTAAATCAGGTCAAGCAATAACATTTCATGGATGAAAATGTGTACTGTTTTACTTCACATCTTTATGTGCATTCTTTATTTTATGATTATGCAAATTATATACTTCCTAGCACAAACACTAATAGTTATATGTAAACAAAAATGGGTAAAGGCACCTTTAGAGAATAGCAGAATAAATACAACCATGACAAAATCAAATAAAATTAAATCACAGGTTTAATTTTTATACTTTTATAGAAAATTGAGTTTTTAAAAATACTTGGGCTCATCTGTAGGTGATGTAAGACAATGTTCTTGCCCAAAAATTATGCAATTAATTACCTGCCCATTTTTCAGAGTAGTTTTTCTGTAGCAAATCATAGCAGTGGGGTAGAAGACTTTGTGCTAGTGCAAATTCCACCAAGGGACAATAAAGACAAAAGGAACTGTTGCTAACTGAATACTCCTTTGAATTCAGGTTCTCCAAATTAGCAACATAAAATGGAAAAAACCCTGGTATATCTGACATTTAAAAGCATATTTTCTTGAATGAATTGTCAAGATTTTTTATTTTGGGGAATTTTCTATGCTTTTGTCACTTTTTTCAATTAAGCTGTAGCAATATGTCCTATTATTATTTTCTTGTAGTTCTGCAGCAAAAATTAGCAGATTGAATTATAATTTTATCCTCTGATACCTCCTGATTCTCATCACACCCTTTTCTTATGCTCAATTTATTCTTTTTTTTTCCCTTGAATCTGTGCCATAAAGACTTTTCTATCCTAGTCCTAACTCCCTCAAGACTTCCCATCTGTTACTACTACTTCACCCTTTACATCTAAAACTATTTCTTATCTGTATCTCTCCCCATTATTCTAGTAAATTAACGTTCAGACTTTTCTCAAATTAAAAACTGGTTTCATCTGAGTAGTTCACTTGATTAATGACCAGAAGTCAATGAAATCTTGGCCTTGGGATAAACATGGAAAAAATATTAGACACAAATATACATTTTCTGTTCTGATCCTCTGAAACCTTAATTTCAGGATTACCTGGGAATGCCTTCATTTCACTTGATTTCACTACAGGCACTGTAACTGTCATGCTAACAAAGATGTGGGGAATATACGGACAATATATGGTCACAACTCTTTCTGTAGAAACCAGCTTGGAAACCTTATACAATAAAGGCTACTGAATCTCAAGAAAAGCTTTGACTTGAGTTATGTATCTGTCCTAGATGTGATACTTTCCCCACCCAAAGCCAAACACCAATCTGTATTTATAAAACCTTGAGCAAATAAGGTTCCGAGCAGTGATGACTGTGTCATTCAGGAATGTGTAATGGCCTTGCAAATGCTCTGCCACAGGGCCTTCCTTCTCCATAGCTCTATCAGCAAAAATAAATAAAGGAGATGAATACTAGGAGGAAAGGGTGGATTTTGTCTTATTTTTGTTACATTATTATCCTGGCTTACAACAGTATTTATCATCCTACAGTTTGATTTGTTATAATTTATGTTTACCTTTTATCTTAGAAGAAAAGAGTATCAGCCCTCCAAGGATAATGGAGAAGCGATGTTATTTAATTATTCCCAACTATCTAGTGCTTTGGTACACAAAAGATAACAGTCAACATACTGCTACAAGTTTGCTGATATGCAAGCTGTGGTCAAGATAAAATATTTAACAGCAGAAAAAATACACTTTATAGTGCAGCTGCTATAATGGGATTTTAAATAAGGGAAAACAATTCTGTTTATTCTCAGTTTTGAAAATAAGTACAAAGCTAACTACATTCATCCATAAATTAACTTGATAACAAGGGAAGACTGGGGGATAATGGAACTTGACCATCTAACATACACACACCAAACAGGTGCAGGAGAGAGAGCGAGCACATGCAGGTAAACCGTCAGCAGCAGCGCCATCACCACATACAAAAAAAGAACTGATGTTATCATAGAAAAAGTGAAAGTAAAGCTTAAAGAGTTTGCACTATCATAGTGCCCCAAGGTTCATTTCCAGACTCAGCACAGCTTCCTCTGTGGAGTCACATGTATTTGAATGTTTTGAAAGACAAAAAGAATAAGGAAAAAAATTAAAAATAATAACATGGACCACATCCTTGTAAACTGGTGTCACTCCATGGAAACAGATGCAGCAGTGCCAGCTTGTGCCAGCTCAGGATCTGACATTACATGGAAAAATCCCAAGGCACCTGCAATTCTGTGGGGGTGAATAATTTATGAATACATGAAATGTTCTGAATACCATATTTCTGAATATTTTTCCATTCGCTCCATCCTAATCCTTTCACAGACCATGTTCTTTAAACCCATTTATTACAAGCTTCACAGTAAAATTGTGACAATGACAATTATTTGGCCAATCCCCACCCGTTTCATTTTCTTTGCTACTGCAGTTTTCCTGGGAGGTGAATAAAGGTGACTATTTCAATGTATTCTTTTTCTGACAGTTTGTAGAAAGTGATAGACAAAGGATAGACAGGTAATCCTTCTTGATTAAGAGGACAGATACAATATCTGCTGGCTTCTCTAATTGCTTTGGCTGCACTATAAATGTTATTTCAGCCTTTTCTCAAATCTACATTCCATTTTTTAGACCTAACACCCATTAAATATTAGATAAGTTTCTCAAGCCTACTGACAAGTGAGATAAGGTGAAGGTAGAAGGCTGGGTATAACGTGTCTCTGGCTGAGCACCTCACTAAAACCCTTCTCTTAGGATCCCATATGCAAACCTAGAGATCAATAACAGAAAACAGCACCCAGCATTACTCCAACATTTGTTTTAGAAGGAGGGTCTACCTGTTATCTGTGCAAAGGGGCTGGCTGCCAGTTAGAGCATCACACATCCAGGCTGGCCTTCACCAGATAAGGACTTCACACCCCAAGTTCACAGCTCATCCACCACAGAATTTCTCATCAATGGCTGAAATTCTGGCAAAGCCTGGGGATTCATTCCCACCATGTACAATTCCTCTGCTATACTGCTCGGGGTGATCTTACCTGAAAAACATTCAAGAAACTCACTACAGAGCAGAAACAGATTATTGCATTTCCAGATGCCAGAGATAAAATGAAGTGTGGTTCCAGATGTGAATGCATATATGCAAAACTCTACTGCAGCAAAAGTACTCTGGTAGCAAGATTTTCCTACAGTTCCTACCTGTGATTGTCTTTGTGGATTTGTGTGCAATAGAGATGAAACAGCCAGCTCCCAAACTGATGCTTCCTATAGTGGATTTACCGTCTCAAGGGCAAACCTTCCTAGACTCCCTCTGTCCCTGCTGGGCTGAGCACGAACACAGTCTGTGTTGGTACCTGCAGCCCCACCATAAATGTCTGGGGCGACATGCATGTTGGGGACATGCACAAACATGTAGCAGAACCAAACTTTTGCATGGGCCTTGTGAATACTACTCCGACCCCTTAAGCAGAAACCTTTATTGACTTCTTTTCATCAAAAAATCCTATGTCTTGTGTACACCTTTACGAGCAATGCTAGAGGAGCTCTGCTCTCCTTGCATGTGCACAATTTCCCATTAGTCTTCCTGAGATTTATGTATGAATCCAAAGAGAGAATGGCTCTCTATGAATGTTTTAACAATCAGAACAATGAAGCATTGTGCATCAGACTGTTAAAAATGTTTCTAAACACTGTGTTCAATACACACTACTTGATTTCCAAAGCTACTCTGGACAGAAATGATTTAGAAAACAACTCACAAGTAAACTAAAGCTCTTCTAATAAAACAAATATTTCACAGTTCATTTAATCTAAGATATTGAAAAGAACTGCCAGTACTCAGGTACGTGACCTGAAGCACAGAACTTTATTGCTTTCTCCACCAGGGATTAGAAATATTTGGAGTAAAACAGTTGCTGCTAGGCAGGGCTTCCTTTAAGCTAGCAGTCACATCCCAGCACCACTTATCCTCTCCCAAGCAGTAGACAAAAGAAGAGGGGAAAACTGAGGTCAAGAAGATTTCACTTTGCTTTTGGTTTTCATCATTACATTATACATACATCATACATAACAGAACAAATTCAAAATTCATAACTAAATGAATGAAATAATTTAAAGCATATGCATTTGGTAATATGTATTAAGAGTTCACATTTTCTCAGTTGGTTTTTTTGGTTGCTTTTTTGGGTTTTTTTTTCCCCTATAGGAAGTGTTTTATTCCAGAAGACCATTTGCCTTGTTGGTGAACAAACAAAAAGAACACTGTTTAGGAAAACCTTTAGAACTTAACCTGGGCTTTCACCTGCCCCAGCTGGCAGAAGGGGGGCTAGGTTGGGCATGTTGAAAAATACCAGCTTCTAAAAGAAATCTGTTTTCTCTACAGTAAAATTAATTTGAAGAAAAGGTCTATCACAAAATACATCAACTTGGGTTTCCACTTTGAAAGAGCTTCGGAGAGAAAGAATTTATTCTGTTGAGCTAAAAAGAAGAGGAACTACCACACCGTGTAGTTAACTTCTGATAAAGAGCTTGCTTAATAGCCCATTAATGCAGCATGTAAGTATGCATTTAACATTCACAAGTTTGTACATAATGGATTGGTTAGGCTATCTTAAACCAGATTTGGTGAAAGAAAACCAGTCAGCTTTGAACATCACTTAAACATCTCCGCCTGACGTGAATGATTCATTCCAATTCACACCAAAGGTAAGGTGATGAGAAGTAAATGGTAGACACCAACATGATGAGAGTTCTTTTATAATGTCCATTTCCAAAGAAACCAAACTGAAATTCTGTCTTCAGTTACAAATGAAAAGGCAGGATTCAGACTTCAAAGCATCCAGCGTTTTCTAGAAAAAGAAGAGAAAAGAGACATCATTTTTATGCTAACAAAGGTAGAAATAATGCCTTTTTTCTCTCATCTTTACATAAAGACATGGACATTGTTGGTCTATTGTGGATTTAACCTACATTTTGAGAGCTGGACTAGTTCCACACTGGCAAATAACCACTGCTCTTATCCCAAAAATCTGCACCCCAGTTTTGTCTATGTATAGCTCTTGTGTGAGATAGTCATGGAAAGAAAGAGCATTACTCTACTTCTGACAGCAGCCCCTGACTAACCTGTCTTTACAAAGCTATTCAGTATTTCTAAGTTACCTACTTTTTCCTCCTGTGCTTCAAGAGCCACAGTGACAATAGGAAGCATTATTTTTACACAGCTTGTCTGATTTTATCTTTCATTAGTTTGTAAAGAATAAAACAGGACAGAAAAAGCTGTTCTTCAAACACCTGCCCTCTTATACTTCACGTGCTTGTGACTTTGCAGTATTCTTAGTGCTCAGTTTTGAGCTGGGCAGTGTTGGAGCAAGCGTGATCATAAATTTGCTTGTGCCATTGTAAATGCCTTTTTACACAATTGCTATTCCTTGGCAATACTGATCTTTGCTAATCAGTATTTAGTAGTCTTTGGACACAAGGTCCAGATGAAGCTCTAGTGTCATATTGGAGACTTAAGCTGTGCTTATTGGTAATCATCAGGACCCAGCAATATGTCTTCAAGGAGAACAGAGACAGGTCAGAGACTGTTCTTATGGTTTGATGTGACCCGAGTTCAGTGTGTGGAGACAGCAGCTGGTTTACATTGACCCCCATACATGGACTATTGCAACAATTCACAGTTAAACCCAGCCCTGTTCCTTAAACAGCTGTCATGCAAGTTGTGATCAAGTTACGTGAATAAAACTAAATTCACAGACCTATGTACAGACAGTGATTTTCAAATAGTTTCCTCTTTTACAACAGTTTCTTAAAATGCCATGTTTTTGGGGCATGAACAGTGACCTTAGCCCACTCTGAAGAATACAGATCATTCTTTAACAGTTCCACTGTGAATGCAGTCCAATAACATGTCTTGATCTGCACCAGAAACTGCATTAAAAGCAGGACTCCATGTCATGTCTCCTGAGGAGATGCCTATTTTAACAGAAGATGAGAAAACCAAAGCAAGTCAGCCACAATACTGTATTTTCCAAAGTTCTGTAGTAGTGAAGGTTTTTAGAGATTTCCAGGAATTAATACCCTTTCAGTCAACCAGATGAAGTATGTAGAGAATGGAAAGGGAAAATGGCACTAGGTGGGTCTGTCCTTAGGCAATGAGGAAGACATTTCTCTCATCTTCATTCTGAACCAGTGCTTTCCTTAGCTCTGGTAACTCGGAATAGCTCCAAATTCCAAACCTCTGTGGAATAGCACTACATTATACCATCTACTTAAGAGCTCCAGCATTAGGTATTGATAAATCCGGGGTAAATGGCAATCCATCCTGTCTCCATGGGTGGAGGGCTAACATAAAATACTTGAGCTATTAAAGATGGAAACAGCTATTTGTAAATTGGTTGCTCAAAATATAAGTGTAAGTTGTGAAACTCTTAGTGTTAGGATATTCTGCAAATCAGTTAAACAGAACTCAAGGCATATGTATATGAGATATGTGCCTAAACAGCATCACTGACCATTTCTCACCATTAGCATAAAATGTCTAAGTTGCTTGTCAGTTCAGGAAGTATTTAAAATATTCAGTAAGCAAACTGTTACTAAAGCTATAAAATTGCACTATGAAACATGAAAAAAATGTTATACTTATGCTGCCAAGTGTTTCAAATGTAGACATGGACTTTCTTTTGCCTCTCTTTTACCAGAAGAAAAGTCTGTCTCACACAAAAAAAAATTAGATTGTTTCTTTATTTCATTATAGTACAGCAGCTTTTGTCAGTAATGGGGCTAGATTCTGTAAATGGTGGGGCTAATAATAGGCCAAATTAAATTCTCAGATTACTAGACAGGTTAGTCAGGCACTTCCCAATTACCTCTTTGGGTTATTGTTTCTTATATTATACCAAGGGATATGATTAAGACAGCACATTTAATTTCAGTTTGCAGTTTGCTTTGGATAGATATTTAAATACGTTTTTCTCCTGCTAAGAACATTTGCTCTAGGCGTTCCTTCCAATTGCTCAAAAAAAAATTTGAAGTTCCTGAGTTTTCAGTGGAGTTACTGGGCCAAATCTGTTTCTGATGTAAATCTAGATAAATGGATTTACTGCACCAACAATGGACCACAGTGGTGTTTTACTTACCCCTACATATGCTTCGCCTCTCAATTGTATTCAATTTTCTATGGAACACCCCTAATAAAGATACCACTTTTTATGTTTTAAAGGTATCTGAATGCCTTCTGGGAAAAAAAGGGTAGTTTTAATAAATATTACTCTTTCATTTCTATTAGTCACTACGTTTAGAAATAAATAATCCTATGAATAGTCCCACCACATATAGTCAGAAAAAAAATCACAAGACTAAGTAAAACCTTGCAAAGTACACAGGATAATTATGCAAAGCTGCAATGTGGAGCAGTGTAAGACTTTACCAATAGTGGGGGCTAATACTAATAAAAGTGTATTTAAAAATTAGCAGGAAAAGAACAATGTATACATTATGCAAGTACTATTCAAATAGAAGTAATAAAAGGCTTTATTTTGAAGGATGCCTTGACATGAGCCTTGTGGAATTTCACTTAAAAGACATCATGCCTTCTCATTTTCTTTAATTATATTTGAGATAGAGCGAGACAGCCTTCATATAACATCTATTGCCACACTGGCAATAGATGTATAGATCACAAGTGGTCACATGCACTCTTTAATGTGTGTTTGCAGAAAGAGCTGTGTATTCCCCAAGCTTCAACTTGACTGAGCCTACCCAGCCCAGCCAACTGTGCCACTGCAGACAGTGGCATCAGTCTGATGGTAAACTGAATAGGCACATTGCACATTGAGCATTTACTTATGTACAGACACATCAAAACAGGTTTTCCATACCAATTTCACTTTCAAATTCTTGTACTTCTTGGAGGAATAACTCAAAACCACAAACCACAGTGACTTTTGCTTTGGACACTGCTCAGGGATACAGCAGTTCTCGCAGGACTCTCTAATGGCCTTAATGGCTTAAGTCATTTCCCTGACACTTCATTCTCCAAATGTAAAGGAAGAGATGTGTGCTTTTCAGTTTTTGTTTTTACTTGCCTGCTTATTTCAGAGCCGTGAAAAAGATGCATCAAAACCATAGACTTCAAGCGACTTTACTCTGTCAGGCATATAACAAACACAATTCCTAATCAAATATCTATACACTCCATGGCAATAGAAAGGTTTCTCAGTTCTGTTGTGATTAAAAGAAGGAAAAGACAACATCCATAAAATTATAATTGGAGAATTACTGACTCTAAGATAGATTTTCAGAGGAGTCTCAAGAATATAACACCTTTATTAAAAGGGATTTATTTAAAAAAACCTGCTACAAAACAACCAAAACAACACTAGCATGTAAATCAAACCAGCCTGTCCCACACTTCCAAATAATTCTCATTTCTTTTTGCAGCCTACAGGCTAGTGCCATCTTGCCTTATTTACACTGCATACTGACTATCAGAAAACCATACAAAAATTTTCATACTTCAATTTCAGCCAACAGTAATGGAAAGTGTAACCTAAATTGCCTTACAAATGCTTCTTGCATCTGTAAGTGAATTAAACTAAACTTGTGAGAAACCTGTCTGCTCGGTGCTATTGTGAGCAGTAGGAAGTGGATCTGAGGCAGGAGCAGGGATGGGGTATAGGTCATTTGCATAAGGAAGATAGCTCCTTTGTAAACATTGATACCGAATGGCAAGTCTAGCAATGACTTTTTCCCCCCTAAACTCTCTCCCCTCTGACTTACATATCCTTGTAATATATACTGCTGTTTTGACTTGAGCTATGCACCCAAATAGACTATTTGTGGAGTATTTGTGATGCACAGATCTATTATGCACAGCTATCAGAGGTCAAACACAGAGCAATTCTATACCTCTGATGTCAGCCTGAACAGAAGCATTGTTCTTGGCAGTGACAGGAAAAAGGCACCACATCCAAATTACTGAAAGCCTTCTCATGGCAGAAGAAAAAGCTGTCAGTTTAAGAGCTGAACACAGAAGGTTCAACCAGTATATATCCTTCTCATTCAAGTAACATGAAACCCTGGAAAAAAAAAAAAAAAAGGAAAAAAAAAAAGAAAGAAAAAAAAAGGGTGAAAAAGCTGGAACTGTGTCCGATTTTTTAAGTTGGAAAAGCTCTTGTCAATGCTGAACAAAGAAAACCAGCCATTTGTGTTGCCAAGACAGTGCTACTGAATTACAAAATAAAAGAGAAAGAAGGACCCTCAATATAAATATATAATGTGCGTGTCTGTACCGAAAGACAAAATATTCTAAATTTACTATAGTTTCCTACTTACACTGCAAAGTAGGATGCAAACAGTGTGAATATCTGTTCACATGCACACTCATACGTAGGTATATGCTGATCTACAGTAAATCTATAAAATTTGTCTCCAATGTATATTTCCCTCTTCCGTGTTTCATTACTCAAAACAAAAATAGTTCTCTCTAATTACCAGCTTCATATCTTATTCATGCTCAGTGTATGTTCCTTGAATAGCATCCCCAAACTCCACAGCTGTACTTAAATAGCGAGGAGACATCCTCCCTCCCCGGGGTGAATGACCCTTTCACGCATCTTTGACAAAACAGACCTTAGCATGTCAGCAGCTATCTAATAATGATACAAGAAAAGATTCTTATGACTCTGGTCTATATGAAATAAAGGTGTAGGCTGTGTCACGCCCCGAGGCTACAATCCCCTCACCATTCCCTGGAACAAAGTACTGCTCAGTGTAAGGGGAAGCTGTTTGGAACTACAGCAATGATAAGTACCAAACCTTCACTCTTTTTTTTTTTTTTTTTTTAACGTTTTAAAACATACACTAGGTGAACAGCAAGCATTTGTAAGAGCTAAGTATGTCATCCAGCTTACAGGCTATATTTCATTTTCTAATGCATAAGTAAGAGAGATTTAAAATGCCGGTAAATAGTTCTAACCCAGCTACATCACACAAGTGAAGCATTAGATGGGGAATGTGCACTCATCTGTCATCTGATCTGCCACATGGTCCTTGAAGAAATATCAGTCCTGATAGGTGCTTTACTAGTTTTGTTTTCCACTACCAGCAGATAAGCAGTTTAAAAAGTGATGCTAATTTTTAGCAGAAGAACCATGAGAAGTAATGTGAGGAGACAGTTGTACACAGTCACAGGATGAATTCAGAATATTAAAATGTTACTCTCTGCCAACATTAAAGAAAGAATTGACTTTAATTTCATTCCTGTGGGTTGCTGTTGCTTTTTTTGTCATTATAAAGCAAAAAAAAAAAAAAAAGAAAGATCATTTTTGCTGTTTAGAAGTTCCCATGCTCTTCTTATTTATCTCACACTTGAAGTCACAACACTCGTGACAACATAATTGTCTCCATAGAAACTAATTGAGTTCTCATGAAATGGAGCATTTGCACAATATTTGGACCCTGTTTACTGAAAACCCACTAAATGCATGTACCACACAAACTGCCACCACTGGCAGATTTCATACAAACCCACAAACCAGTTTTGTAGGAATTCATTAAAACAATACTGTTTTTCACCTCTAAGCAGCCAAAAAATAAATCTATCATTACATTAGGGACAAGTAAACCTCTCAGCTGTTCAGCATCAGAATACACGCCTCATGTTCTTACATTCAGGTGTAGCTCTGTTCAACTTAAACTGTGCATTAGGTCTCTGATCACTATGAATTGGCCACACATGGCACTGACAAATGAAAGAACACACTGTGAATACTGTGTAGTATAAAATGGATTCTGAGGTTAAGTCCTTATTACTATTTTTCATCTGCTTGTGGGGTGGAGGGTGTCATGCATTTTTTTTTTTTTTTTGGACTATGCAAAAGAAGGAAAAACAGAATTCTTAAGCACCTGATGATGATCAGGAGAGCCTGAATATCTCAGGATCAGCTCACTTACATGTATGATACCACAAATGATACCATTTGATGCTGTCTTAGATATTTGCCAGAAAAGAAACAGATGGTGCCAATAAAAGGCAAAAATGAACCTCATTCTTCCTTAACAAGGCAATAAAACCCAGTATAATATTATTATTTCCCATAAGTCAGGTCTTAACATGTAGGGGACAAAAGATGAAAAATTGGAAAAAAAAAAAAATAAACCTTTTCCTTTTGTTCCAAAGCTTTGATGTCATCACTGTTGGTTTTTGGAAAAGAGCTTGCAAAACTTTAAAAATCCTTTTTACCCTTTAGGTTGTTCTGCTTAGGAATTTAGAAAGGATGTCAGTGTAGGGTTACAGACCAGATTACAATTCTCTTTGCTGCCAGATGCATGTGGGCTGGAGGGATAAAGAAGATGCATGAAGATGAAGTTTGTAGTTATCTCTTCTCCCATATACTGACAGAATACATTTCACAATGCACTGACTGAGGTTTTTTCTTTTTCTTTCTCTCCCATCCCTAGGATCCCCTGGGTATGTGAATGTTTTTCTTTCTCTCTCTCATTTCCCCACTCTGGCTTGCAAGTTTATCCTGCACACCTGCAAGAGCAGGAGCTTTCAGTCACAAAGAGCTGCCAGAGCTCTCATGTCAAGGAGGAGACATAATTTGGAGCATCTTTTTCAGCTTCATTAATAACAAAACACCTGTGAGCTAGGGAGGTTTAAGAGATTGTGTCTTCATCATTTATGAATCTTCCTCCCTGCTGTGGCACTTAGCTCTTTGCCAGCTCAACCTGGCACAATTCCTCAGCATCCAAAATTTAAAAAAAGGGAAAAAATGCCCTTTTGTCTCCAATGAAAGCAGTGTGGATCGAGAAGGCAGCATGCTGGGAGAAAACAGCACCAGGAACTGAAAGCCTAACCCTGCTGGAGCTGGTAAGAGTCACAAGCCTTGACATTGCTGCCTATTAATTCTCAATTTGACACTTTCTTGTTTGTTTGTTTTAAGAAAAACAATGGCCAGGGGAAAATATAAACCTAATGATTCAAGTGTGACATTAAAGCTGCTCCTCTCCTCTATGATCCCATTGCAAACTTACCATAGTCCATTGAATTTTTATTTTTATTGATGAATAAAATAGCTGTGGCAAAGGCAGAGAACAGCTTCTAAGCCTATCTTTCCATAATAAGTTGTTAAAGGGAAGAACTGCCATTAACACATTCTTGCCATGAAAGGTTAAACCCAATCACAAAGTTTTCTTTTTTAAATCATTGTCTTTACTGGAAAGCTTCAAGGAACACTCTCACAAAATGTTCCATTCTGAAGCACTACCAAAGGAACAGCATTTGATTTGCAACCAAACCAACAGCAGCTATACAACACACTGTGGTTAATTTGACCTCTGAGGACACTGAAGCACTTTGCAACTATCCCAGACTCCCAGGCACTGGGCTCGTCTTTTGATATCATCTGAGTTATTGCCATTCTCCATGAGCCTTTTGAAATTTTCTCAATACAAGTGTTAGGACCTAGGAGTCCTTTGCTAGACAGTATAAATGCAAGCCAGAAATCATTGAATAAATCAATTATTACATCTCACAGGGTTGTTCAATAGGATAAAATAACAAGGAGGTGTGATAGATATCCCTATGTGACTGCAGCAGACACCACAGTGACCACCATCGAAGAGTTTTAACCCATGCTGTAGTATTAGCAACAAATCTTGGGTGAGAAACCACTCTCTAAATGCCAAAGAGTCACTAAGGCATAGAAGAGAATGACCAAATCTGTCTTTTGTGCCTTTTAAAGAACAAACTACGGCTCCTGCAATTGCTTCTGCTGTTACTTTGGGGATGGAGTGCGGGGTGCATCTCTGTCCACCATCTTTGTACTGATGCTGAGCACGCCTGGGCTCTCGCCTTTTCTGGTACACGTGAATAAAAATGTCAGATTCTTACAAATCTGAGAAATGTGTTTATTTTAGGATATACAGATTTTGCACACAGTATCTGTTTTATGTACTCCCTGCAGAAGAAAGGGAGTAAAAATAATGGTTTGGAATACAAGGCCTGAGGAAGAGCTGATGTACCACAGGCTTCCCCTCAGCTCTGCTAATGGACCTCCACGCAACTTACAGGGGTTTCCTTTTCCTTTAGCAAGGCATTTCTGGCTGCCCTTGAGTTGTTCTACTCTGTGATATAATCACACGTTCTGCAAGCAGAAAATGACTGCATCTGTTATTCATATTCTGGTGCTTCATCATATAAACAATGACTTGAACCTGCCCCATCAGGGCTGCCATCGTGGTTCGTTAACAGATCGAGCAATGCGTGTAACCCTAACGTGAGCGAGCGTCTCTATGGGATATGCCTGACTTCAAGTTCAAATCCAAACACAAAGAAAACCAGCTGAGACCTTTGTTCTTTTCTCACATGGCAAGCACTGAAACCCCCCCTGGAAATTCAGAACGATAAGATGGATATTGTGGGTTTCCACAGGGGGAGGCCTTAATGTTCAGTACCTATGGTTTGGGAAGACCAGGTTTCACTAACCCGCCCCACAGACTAGCTGGTAACTTTGGAAATACATATACTAAAATCTCACCACAGAAAAAAAACCCTAATATATTTAGAAACATACTCAAAAATTCACACAGTTCTTATGTTCTTGAATATTCCCGAGTTCAGTTTTCCAGCTTAACTAACTTCTGGACCTAAAACCTGGATTGCTTTAAATGGTATGACATTTCACTGCTGCACGGGTTGACAAGGATAATTCGGACAGCTCAGTGCTTGGTTCTGAGTCACTGCTTTAGTCTAGTTTGTAAAGAAAACTGAAAAGTTTCTAAATATGTATTCTTCTTTTAGGGAAAAGAAAATAAAATCACTGTAGGATGGAAACTACAAGATCCCAGCCCAAAGGCTAAAATCAAGACATAATATTGAAGAGATAAAACAAACAAACAAAAAATCCTAGGAGACATCCACAGTGAAAAGAGGGTATAAGAAAACAACCAAGTGAAAAAAGAAGGGAATGTGAAGGAATTTTCTGCTTCTTGTTGAGTTGCTATTCTCTCATTCTAATTACCATATACTTTAGAAGATAATAAGACAAAATAAGCAGATGAGATCAACAAGAGCAATAAGCCCCTCTCACAGATTAAAAGCAGGTGGCAGAATGAGAGAATAACATGAATGGTGGAGGACTGAAAGTCTGAAGGAGAAAGAGGACATGGACATGGCTTGCCCAGACCGGGCTCCCAGCATGGCTGGGGAGAGGGGCAGCCTTGGCCAGGGCATCTTTCTCACTCAAGTAACATGAAACCACAGAAAGAAAACTAGAACTCTCAGGAGTTTAAAGTTACAAAAGCTTTTGTCAGTGCCAAACAAAGGACACAACTGAGGCGGTGCCATTGGATTAAAAAATAAAAGGCAGAGTTTCAATGTATATTAATAATCTAAGTGTACAATTTGCTCCATATGCAATGCATATATCTCTCCTTACTGAAAGATACAATCATATCTTCTAATGTAATATTTAATTATAACTAGTGTATTTAAGGCATAAGTAAGCATTATCTAAAAAACATAAATTATATGAATACAACATATAACTGTGTACAAACAATCACCCACAGAGAAGAGCATCTTTACATCACGATCCTCTCTGCTATTTTTCCTACACACCCAGCAGATGAAGGTCTTTCTAAACCAAGTATCAGCTCTGACAGCCCTGGGGCAGGCTGACACTGGGGCCTCTGCTCAGGCAACCCAATTGCACCGTTAACATTTAGAACCACAATCAACAACACATATCAAGTATTTTGCATGTAATGGCATTGAGTAGCTTCTAAATTTAAAGCACTGAGCATATTACCCATTCAAATGGGATATTCCATGTTATTTTGATGATAGATGTGATTTACAAGGCCAACAACTTAACAACACAACCAATAGCTAGCAAATCCGTAACATTTGGATGTGGTTCTAGAGACTACAAACATGCTCTGACTCACCTGCAGTTTATTTTCTGGTATACATAGATGCCTGCACAGGACTTATCTGGACTCTTTTCCAGTGCTGCCAACAGTTAAAACATTGAGAGCCATTTCAACCAAGAGTTTCAAACATCAACAATGCAAATAGTCTCAGGAAACGTGACAGGCCCATCTCTTTAATGAGCATTTGTCATTAATGTATTTAAACCTATGGCTCGAGGAGGGGGAAAGAAGGAATAAGAAAAAGAAAAACAAAGTGTTGCCTTGCTAATTAACCAGAATGGTGACTAAAACACAGGAGTTCTCAGCACCTTCAGCATGGAACTGGTTGAGCAACAGGTAAGCCAGAAGCTTGGCCAAACTACTGTCTTGAATAACCTGGAGGGTTGAAGGGATCATCTACTTAGAGGAAAAAAAATCCATCAGGTATCTGTCTTCTATTGTTTATATTATTGACCTGATCACTTGGCAGGGGAGGTGAACAATGTGAAGTCAAATTCCCAAATGGTTTAATTCAGCACAGCTTAATTCAGCTTTAATTTAGCACAGTTTCATTGACTGCAGTCCAGCTGGGCTGATTTATTCCAGTTAAAGGGTTGGCCCCATTCTAGTGTAACTGGTGAAAACTATTATCCACTGAAAGCATGATCATAAAGAAAAAGGTATTGAGAGGCATAGTATGAAATACAGGGTGTTGATACACTGAATGCTAACAATGTTTATGGCAAAGACAGCTCACTCTTTCACTGCTGTGATTACAGTTGCCTTTTGTTACTGCAGAGCAAAAGAAGAACATCTTTATTGCTTGGAAGTCCATGTGCTCCTCCTATTTATCTTGCACTTGAAATCTTTACCCTTAGTTTGTGACAACATAATTATCTCCATGGAAACTAGCTAAATTGTCATGAAATAGAACACTTACGTAAGCTCAGGACCCTGCTGCTTTCCCAGGAATCACGAGTACTGCACAGAGCTGCCATCGTGGGCACATCTCAAGTTGGTCCCTCCTGTAGAAATGCCGAAACATACTGCTTTTCCTGTTCATCCAAATTATACCACTAGGGCTTCATAAATACCTTAATTTTTCAATACAATGAAGAATGACTCTGGTTTGATATTCAAATATCTGTATGGCTACCTATGGTAGGCCTATGATGATTTTTAGAACAGCACGATGTATGGAACATGTCATGAAAAGCAACAATGCTTTACAAAACTGAATTTCCAATTTCATAACCTGAAAACACAAGTCTAGCAAGGAGAATATTTCCTAACATGAGTTAGAAGTTCATATCATGGAAGCTTAGCAACAATGAGAAGATTAAGTATGGGAGTTCTATTAAAGTATTTTTTCCCTTAGTGCTTTTGAAAATCCCACTGCACGCTATTAGTTGCAACTGTGCTGGGCCAATCCTATTAGCTCTCTCCATTAAGTGTCCACAACTTACCCTGGAAGATGTGTTCCTCCATTTCAGCACAAATTTCTTAAATTAATTGCAGGTTTTTCACAGTTAAGTTGCATTCATTTTATTTTAAATTCAGCACCCAATGATTCTTTGGATAACATTACAGAGAGACCCCTGAATACTTCACCATACTTAATAAATAAATAAATGCGTATATACACACACAGATTTATCCAGGGATAGAGGAAAGGGAATTGTGTGGTAACATACCATGCATTTGTAACATATTGCAGATATCTAAAGGCCAAATTATTTTTGGCCTGCTTTCCTAAAGAAATGAGTCTTCTGTGCTTGTGCCTCTGTCTGTTCCTTTGAATCTGCTGGCCAGTTCCCCTCGACAGACAGGCAGTATTATCAGAGAGATTGTTGCTAAAGGTTTCACAAAAGCCAGAGCCAGATACTGTCCCCATTAAGGAGATGCTCAGAGGACTCCGTGCCCGCACATTGTCACAGCATTACTGCTGTGGTGAGGACAGGCTTACCCCTGGACTAGCAGGGGTATGTGAGGTCTATTGCCCCTCTAACTACACAAGAGTTTATGAGCTGTTGGGGAGACATTACAAAACATTAAATTAAACAACTTCGCCAGAAGACAGGGCTGGAATATGGAAAAGACTGAAGTACTGCCATGGAGAAGATGTGATGAGGAGAAATAAAGTTGCTGACACAGAACATGTTAAGAAATTGGACAGAAACCTGCAAGACTTCATTAGGGAACGTTCATAGGGGAGTTGTTCCTGAAAAACAAGTGCTCTCTTATAGTAAACCAATTAACTGGAATTCACTGTCAGAGGTATTGCTATTTTTGTAAATTATTTCAAGAGAATAGTCATCTAAATTTACTAATGCTTTTTGTTTCAGGTGAATACATAAGCCTTTCCTCCCCCAAGCTACTCATTTCTAAAGCTGTCCTGTGCTCCAACAACAGCAATTTCATCCCACATTGTATTTAGTAAATTGCAGTGAAGCGCATGAAGCCTTCCCATAATCTCTGTAAACATGGCTGTGTATCTACAGGCAACTGTTACATATGGGTCATTATCTATTTTATTGCTCGAGATCTCCTATTCGTGACCATGTCATCTCAGTAAAAATGAAGTTGTTTTGCATTTAGATGCCAAGCAAGATGTTCTAAAATATATAAAGTACAAATATTTCCACAAGCATAATTTGATATTCATATAGTAGATTATATCATTCATATAATGCCTTTAAACCAAACAAAACATACATCTGAAGATTTAAAGAGCTCCACAAGCACTAGGTATTTTGCTTTGAATGCATTACTACCTGTTTACATATTCCCTTCTCCTGGGCAGTGGTAATGAGTGAATCTGAAACATTTAGGAGGTTTTATTACCCATCTGAAGTTTAGGATAAATTGATTTAGGAAACCAAGAGACTAGGCACAACAATTTTCCTGTAACTCAGGATGGTGAGTAACACAGCCTACACATATGGTGTGGCACCTGGTGCTTATTATGTACAAATCAAACAAGCTCATCATTCTTGTAAAGCATTTCTCCAATATGAGCCTGTTAAACTCCCTTATCTTCTATTTCTCTCTAATTTTTAGACATCATGGTCAAAAGGTGAAAACCACTAAGAGGAACATCCCAGTTTGCCACCAGGGAATAGACTGCAGCTGAGTTCCCTCTTTCAAAAGCCTTTCAATTTGTGGTCCTGTAAGATTAGGCCACAGGACCCACCCACAACAGCTGAGAGCACTTAGCAGTGCTGCCAACCCCTTCCCTTGTCTCATCCTATGAGTATGCATTTCAAAAGCTCTAGACTAGATTGAAAAGACCCCATAGTATTCCAGAGTATCTAGCAGGAGTAGCAGAAAGCCTGTAAAATCATTGCAAAACACACATAAAATAGAATTGTAAACAATCCCTATTTGAATCAACGTGATAGAAGTCTTACTGCTGGAGCAGGGCAGCCTCAGTGGTTCCCCCAGTGAAATGGGACAAATGCAGAATAGTCTTCAATGTCCTTTAACAGAACTGGTCCCCCAGTGCTTGCAGAAGCGTGGATACACACAGTGCAACTGCTGAAAGATTCCTGAGGTTCTCCGACTTATCTCCTATAATGCTTCCCATAGACCTTTCCTTGGGTTTGCCAGAGGCAGAACGCAATTAATGGCCTAACAATTAGCAAAGAAAGGCTTTAATTATATGATAATTTAATGGCTGGCTTGGAGAGGGCTTGTCTTATGAAATTAGATGCCTTCCAGAAGCACCTCAGTGAAGCATACATCCCAGTTTTTATTTGCATGTGCTTTTTGGTCTAGATTGCCCCCAGGGCCCTGCAAAAATGCTGTGGCAGCCCTGTGATTGTACCAAACAGTATAAGGGAAAGGGACCATCCTGCTTCTCTGAGCAGCTGTGTAAGCCAAGCAGCTTGGTAGTACAGTGTATCAATTACCCAGTCCATAATTACCTTCTCAAATTCCTGTTACTTAAACAAAAACACAAAACCCCAAAAACCTTCCATCTAGTTTTCATATCGAAAAGGCGATGCTGGAGGAAGAGGACAGTATTTTCACACGGGTTATTTCTTTCTTTCTTCATAATAAAAGGTCAGATTCTGTAATTTTAACTTCTTGTATAAGAGTTTGGATTCACTGTTCTGGAACAGGTCAAAATAAAAGTTGTGCAGTCAGGCAGAAAATAGTAAAAAATACCAGTAATTCAGAATAAAGACAATCAGAGATGTTACATAAATCTCTATAAGAAGCCACTGTCCGGTGTTTTAATAAAAGACTTCGCCATTTTGTGGTATTTTTCAAAAACTAATACTTTTCCTCAAAGAAGAAATTTAACATTTTTTTGCCATGGAACACACCTCATTACATTTAACTATAATGTGAGGGAAAGCAGTCATACATGAGTTATACATCATCAAGAACAGAAAAAAACAAAACTATTGGTAGCAAGTAGATTTATTAAAAGATTTTGTGAGTATGTGAACATGTATTTAATCTCTGTTAACTTTTCCCCCTACAACTAAGAGTAGGAGTTTCTCTGTCATTGCAACACTGAAGCATCATCTATCATGAGAGGAACAAAAGACCAAAGCACTATTTAAAGATGATAACAGGAAAGGCTTCAGGATCCTTTCATGCTTTCAGTAACATCGTTCTAAATCCTCCCTTTCTCAATTATTTCTGTATAGTACTGTATAAAATCATGCATCTATCCAATGGGAGATCTCACCTGGAGGTCAGGATTTAAAATAATACTCATACTAAACTACAAATTGTTCATGTGCTTTCTCAACTTCGAGCTCTTTTTTTTTTCCCCGTAGTTTTCATAGCAGTTATACTAAACAGATGAAGGTATCTGTCATTAAAAAAGTTTATCCTTAGTGTCAGAGTATTTAGGCCCAATGGCTATTTATTTGTTAATTTTTTATAAAATAATACTTCTTTTCATGTCCTTAGTACTTTTCTCAGAGGACCTCAAAGCATTAAAAAAATTAGAATTAACAACATCCTAATCAGGTTCATATCTTTATTCTCCTTGTACCAATAGAAAAGGAGAAACATGGGCAGTTTTTTGCAAGACTTTTTCAAAGCTTGAAATAAGCCTGTGGCAGAATTAAGAACAGAACCCATAATCCCCATAATCACAGATGTCCAAATGCTTTGGACACAAAAGCATGAGTTCAGACTGTTGTTTAGAATATTTTCTATGCTACTAATTTTGTAGACAAAATGCAGCAGAGCACTGAAGTCTTTCAGTGGTTTCTGTCTAGCCATAGGTACATGAAGTATTTATTCACATGTTGACATGAATTGTGTCTATGTAGCCTATGAGAATTCTTTCTTACTCTGTTTTCTTTCTACTACGTCTTCAATTTTTCCACCTCTCATCAATCCTCCAGATGTACAGCACATGCATTTTAATGGAGACTACATCAAAGGTCCACAATGATGCCTGGCTACTCAACAGAATGCCAAACTGGTGAATCACAGCTCACAGACAAAACAGAGAGCAATCTACACACTCTACATGGGCTCGATTTTTAATGTCTGTACATGGGAATATACTCAGTGTCTTTTCCTGGGCTCAACAACATTCAGCTGTGCTTCTACCATTCACACACAGTTTTTGCAGCCTTCTAGAAATATCAGCAAAATCTCTAACACCTAGATCTGTTAAACCTTGTCTTTGCCAACCATCCTGAAAATATCTTTAAACACATTAAAATTCTACTTGGAGAATTAAACCAAGAATTGAGGTGGAAGGATTTGTACAGAACAGTGTTTGAGAGATTTAGATTCTTGTGATTGCTAAAAGAGAAGATAAGAAGAAAAAAAGAATAGAAAAGGAATATAATTTATCAATAGGAGAGAAGTTATACCTTAGATGAGGTCAGTTCTGTAAAGCATTGTTTGTCTGCTGGAATTAGAAGCAGGCATGAATGAATGAGATGGCATGTAAGACACTTCCAAAATTTCATCCATAACCAGTATGTTCCATTCACTCTATAACAGTGCTGTTGTTGCATAGTGCCTCTCCCTTCTGTAGAATAATTTCATTTTTAATGGAATAAATACATAAATTTAAAATCTGAAAGCTTGGCTGCAGCCATTACTCGTCCACGTATTTTCCAAAAGATGCTTCCTTACCATCCCTCTCCACTGGCAAGTCAGAGGGCAGCATAAAATCAGTAAAATGGAACCAAAAGTTGAAAACCAACTTTCTAATCCATGAAAATGTTGTATTACCCCAAGATTGTGTTGATTATTTTCCCTTTTCCCATGATGACTACCAGCAGAGCCCCACAGTACTGAAGACCACGGTTAGAAAAATGTAAGAGGACTCACATCTCCAGGGTGCAGCAGCAGCCCTGCACCAGCTTTACACCAGCGTGGTGCCTGGAGGAGAACAGTCAGCACTGCAAAGCTGCAGTAATGGAGGGATGCCTCAAGCACAGAAATCTACCCCTGTGGCTCATAAGAAACACCAGAAATCTAATGAAAATAATCCATCCTGCAACCATTTGATTTACAACCAGTTGTGCCGGACCCAGGATTAATACATTAACACATCAACAACAATCCTGTGCCAACAGTGACCACAATCCAAACACTTCTCTCCTAAGCACTGCTGGAGGTGTGGAAGAGGGACAGGTCTGTGCCCAGGAAAAACAGTAGGAACAAGGATTCTGGTGGCTTGGGGCTATCTGCCTTCCTCATGTCTCCAGAATGCCACTTAATTCTCCTCACTGCTGACTAGACCATCAGAGGAGGCTGCCAGGATCCGATTCTGAACAAACAGGGCATCTTTTCTGAGCGCATCTTCAAGACATTGCTCAAGGATGCCAAGAGAGCTCATCAGAGAAGATCTAATAAATCTTGACAATTTGACTTCATAGCAGCTTTTGTTTTCTTTATCCAGAGACCCAAAATTATCTACAGGTAATCTGATGTTATTTGTGCATCACGTGCTGCAGGTACTCTTTGGCATCAAAGATTAAAAGATATTTCTTTCTAAAGCACATAGCTTCTTAGGAGCTGTCTGGACCTGGAGGAATAAAACATCTGTACAAAAACTAGAACATAGACATATTTTAAAGTGTTTAGAGTCCAGACAGACCCAGAGAGCAAAGTGGGCTTACATTCATTCCCATTTTTACCCCAATACGTACCTAAACCAGCTGGGAAGGAAGAGGTGTAACCACGGCTGAGCAGAGGCCACAAACCCAAAGCTTTGGAGTAGAGAAGTTTGTAAGAAGAACTCCTCCTCAGAAGACATACCTATGTATGACATTATCATGAGGACGGTGTCTAAGCAAACCAGAAGTAAATAACACATTAGAAATAAGAGATCAGAGCAAAAAAAAGTTGTTGGTTTTTTGGGTTTGGGCTTTTTTTCTTCTTAAAATTAAATACTCTTGCCTGGTTTTCCTTGGCTAATTAGCATCCCTTCTTAGCGGTTTAAGTAACTGCTCATTTAGATCAGTGAATGATTGCTCTGAGATTAGGGTGTGGGAAAAATCTTTCTGCTGGGAATAATCTACTTACGCTACTGTTTATTTGAAGCAGTGATAAACATAGAGATTTTCCTTCCATATGTGCCAAGTATAAGAGAAAGCAGAATGATTAATGAACCCTTGCATTTTACCAATAAATTACTAACTTCAGACACAAATTTATAGTTTTCATTAGCACAAGTTTCATTAGTTTCATCGCAAGCAGTTCTTGTTTTTTTAAGAATGTTTATATTATTTCTGTTTGATCTGCTGGGAATGACATTTTGCGCACCATTATTTATAATCTACAAAAATTAATTATGCTTCTAATTAACAGCATGAAAATAAATTATTGCTCAAGGAGTTATTTATTCAGTTGTAAAGCAGGAGCTTTAAAACTGTATATATATACACATTTCATTTGTGCTTCTAGGGTTTTCTCTGTTTTGCTCTCCTTTTTACTTATTCATTTTTTCCTGGATTTCTGAGGTCTGTTAAAGTTTGGCCTTTGTGAAAGTTTTCAGAAGCTTATATTTACTTCTTCTTCAATAAAAAAGAATGAGATATACAATTTGATATACATTTCCCTTCCTATACAAAGAATAAATCATCTAAGAAAATTAATAATGGGAAAGAAAAAGCACAACTAAATCAACTGGTTAATGCAGTCCCTTCTCATGGCCACTTAATGAAATTAGCAGTTGTGGAACCCGCTAAAGGTGGCTCCAGAGACTGACATCTCGTTATCTAGCCAGCACATAAACAGGACAACCAGCAGGCAAACTACTTTCTTTTGCCCTAATATTTTATTCAGGTGCAATTAGAAGGAGCCACTTTGTGATGGAGGTAGGACACCCTGTCCCTCTGCATTCTCCCCTCCTTTTGTCAGGTGTCACTCCTCGCTGTAGGTTTGCCGTGGACCTCAGTGGCTTGTTCTGACACCATCTCTCTCTTTCAGAGTCTTCCAAGAGCTGTTAGGTGACAGAAACCCTCCATTACAAAAGGGACTGAGTGAATGCAACCACACAATTACTCTGTTTGAGCCTGTTTTCCATACATTTACAAGTTAATGGTAGACACAGTCATAAAAAATATTTTGAACTGATGTTGCAGAATATTCAGAGAAAATGCACTTTGCATCATAAATATTCATTCACCCAAATTTAAAAAGTAACTATTCCACATAGGATGTCAGGGAAATTTCAGCAGTGTTATGTCCAGGCAGAAAAACTCCAGTTTTGAAATGTAAACAGCCAGAAAGTAATTTCAAAACATTTTATGAACTATAATGTGCTCACATAAATCCTTTCAAACAAGTGAACCTGGGCTGTTTGCTCATGGACACAGGATAGAGAAAGAAGGCAACTCTCAAATTCTTAACCATTAAGCCAGAGATAGCCTAAACATGTGGTTTTTAAACTAAGATAACAATTAACTACTGAACTAATTTATCTGATGTTCAATGCTTCCTTCATAGCCTTTAAAAATAAAGATTAAGACATCTAGGGCACTTTTCAATAGTATTTCCACTGTCCATTTTAGGCCATAGTGCCCATAAAGTCTAAAAATGAATGCTCTTTCACCACGGCTGGTCCAGATCTCTCTCCTTTTTCCCAAGCACCAAACAAACATCAGCTGAGATTCGGTACTTGGGCAAAGATGAACAAGCACTACCTGTGCTGTCCTGCAGACAGAGTCCCACCTGTTTCTGCAGAGCTGCTTCATACCTTCCCAGTTCCCCTTCAGCATCCAGAGGCAGCGCTCATCTGTCTACAGCAGTTCCACGGCTCCCCACAGGGTCAGTAGAGCCCAAGTGACCAGCGCCACGTCCCTGGCAGCCAGTCTGCCTTATCTGCCAGCTGTCTTCTGGAGACTTGCTCTGGCACAGTCCTCTTCAGAGGAAGCTGCAGAAGCAACTGAGGGTTTTGGATGCAGGCATGGACTAAGTGAATATGATGATTAAAATAAAACAGATTTTTAGAAGGTGCAGCCTTGTATTTATAGAGGCCATGACGATCAGCAGCGAGGGTTTTGTGCACAGCAAACACAGTGATGGCTGCTGTTGACTTATCTATTCCACCAAAACATCCACCATCTCCTCTTGCAAGTGGTGAAGCTGGAGAAGGCTGTGATCTCCATAGGGAGTGGACTTCCTTTCACATATAAAGTTTTTATTAGCTGCCACTGAGACTCTTGCTTCAGCTAAGCTGTAGCTACGTAGCATCTGCAACGGTGACATGCCGGGGCCCTGAGCAGGAAGGGGAGTGCAGCTTGCTGAAACATCAGGGAGAAAGTGGAGCATGACAGAGTGTGAGGGGAATCCAGTGGCAGCAAGAGGGAGAGGAGACTCAGTCTTCAGAGGGAAAGATTTTGTGAACCTGTTACATATAAACTCACATAGGTAAACATTATTTCAGGCTTCATGTACCTCCCACAAGCTGGATTCATGGCCAGAACGCCCCTGCTCCATCAGAGGCTTGTCTCTGCAGAGCAGAGCGTATGCAAACCCTCACACAGGTGGGAGGGGAAGGTCCTCGCCCAGGCTGTACCATGCTACAGGAATGCCTGGATGAGACCCAGCCCAACTGTTTTAACAGGGGCAACATATGGAAAAACTGAATATAAAGCACTACCAAGAACCAAATGCATACAAGAAGGGTCTTGTTGAACCATTGAACGCTATGGCACTAAGACCATATTGATCTGAATTACAATAATGGCACAGTAATTTTGCTTTAAAAATACAGCACATAAGGAAGGGAGAGCCTTCCTTTTCAATCTGGTCCTAGATCATCCCTTTTTCTTTGGTAGTTGCCATGTGGGTCATGTTGAAAATGTAACGAGACTATCAAAAGGTATGTTGGACAGTTTAATAGAGAAGGCTAATAAACAGAGGTTAGTAATGAACAGCTACCAGATAGATTAACATGTCTTTTTTCTAATAAAATATAAAGTAAAGTAGATGGATTATGATGCTCAACAACCTGAGTAGTGGAGTTAAAATTGAATTATATGGAAGAAAAAACAGCTCTGTTCTGATTTCAAAATTATGATGGTCTACTATTATGATCCATCACTAGCAGAGCAGTATGTGAAACAATAATAAAACACTCTTATTTATAATGCAGCAAATTATAAGAAGTATCAAGCAGAGTTATAATTCATTTTCACTTCAAATCATAATTAGACATCTACTGCATTGTATTTTTCTATAGGTATATCAGCAGCTTGATAATTCATAATCCATCACACAGAATCAAAACAAATGGAAACTGAATAAAAAACTCTTTTTCTCCCCTGTGTATTTAACATATGCATTAAGTAACTGGAATAAGTACAGATATGCAGTATACACAAGTGATATGTAGTATATTTTTTCTATTATGCTCATATATTTCAATTATTTGTGCAAAATTCCCTAATGGCTTTTGAATTTGAGAACTTATTAAAAACAACTGCATGCTTCCAAGCACACACTTACCATGTATTTACCAAGCTTTTTGGATAATACAGGGCATGATTGTCAGCCAGATATTGGCTGCTGGTTTCCTCTTGGTTTCTGAGTGCACAGCCATTCAAGGGAGATTAGAAGCAAACTGGTCTGGATTTGCATTTGAGGGAGGAATTCAGTTATTTTACCTTCTCCCTTTTCTTGTTCTTCTCCCAGTGTGAGAAATTTTGCTTCATGGATCATGCAGGAAGTTCTGCGCAGCTGAAAAGCAGCAACTGTGATATACACCTGCTCAGATCAGTGGAGTTTATTATAACAAGGATTAGAGAGACTTAGTCATATTTACAAAGCATTTCTCTCCAAAGCAGAGTGAAGCCCGTGTAGCTTATTCTTCATAAATACCTTTTTTAAAAAGACCAGTTTGGACATAGAGACACTGTACTTTTCCTTGAGATACCGTGAGAGCAGCCTTGCTGGAGGGAGTGTGCTGGTTCCTTGATGCCAGATCCAAGCATCTAAGGTCCAGGACTACAGTAGTTTTTAACACATAGCCAGGTTTGTACCTGCAAGGGTCTCTGATGCACAGAAACTGTTTGTTAAAGATGAAAATAAGACACTGCATTGTACATCTCTCACTGGCACAGCCGAGGTGGCCCCAAGGCAAATGGATATCCTGCTAAACCCCACCAAGTGCAAGGCACAAGTTCAGAGACACCTGGAGAAAGTTATAGCAAACTGCTTAAACTTCCTATGGGTTATGGTGTTACTAATGCTCTGTGTTCCTCAGCTTGTCACATCCCCATCCTCTCCTGCTATGATCCTTCACTCGGGCTCTGCCCCTTCACTCAGACTCCTGACACTCTGACCTATTCCCAGCAGTGACAAACAGCACATTTCAGTCCCAATTTACAGTTGGCCTAGGTCAGCCTTTAACACCTCTAAGCATTATTCTGCAGTCCTGTTGATTACAGAATTATTGCATGAGAACATCTGCCCTCCACTGAAAAGGTAGCCTCACATCTTTTTGCCACTCCTAAGGCCACGGCTGGAGAAAGCAGCCACCTGACATCAAAACAAAGCAACTTTTGAAGAACACTGTGGGAAACGTGAAGGTAAGCTGTACATCAGAACAGTGACTTGTGCTGCACAAGGCTTTACGTCCAGAACAAGTTGTTAGTCCCCTGTGGAGGACGGGGCATTCTTTCGCAGAGCTCCTTCAGCCCTCCCAGCTCTCGGAGCCAGCAGGGTTAAACACGGCCCTTCCAGATGGAAATGAAGCCCCAGTTCCCTCCCTGTGGCAGGGGGGGGACCTGCCCCTCCGGATCTGTGTATGCCACGTTTGGTAGAGACATCTGTCTGATAAATAGCTCATTTTGCAATCACTATCATATAATTTAGTATTTTGATAGGTGCATAAACTTAACATGAGCTTTATATAAATATTAAACAGTCTTTCTAAAAATGAAAGCTCTGAAATGAACGCAGTTCCGTAGGCCTGCCTTAATAATTATTCTGAGGAAAGGTTTTGCTGAAGAAGAAAGGGAAAGAGATTTCTCTGGTGAAAGAGCATTGGAGTAATCCGGTGATATTGTATCTGGGTTTGTTCCTCCCAGTTTCAGGGGCTATGGAACCAAGCTTTCCTTTCCTCCCTTTGTTTTGGCATTCTTTTGTTTGTTTGTTTATTTGTTTTCTGTGGTGTTTGGTTTGGTTTTTTGGGGGGTTGTTGTTTGGTTTTTAATTTTATTTTTTTTTACATTTCAGGCTTCTCTCTTTTTTCACTATTCCGAAGAGAGAAGTTTACTATAAATTTGCAACAATATCACAGAATGGGATCAAGATTGAGTGAACACACGTGAAGATTTAAGAAAGCAATGGCAGAATTACTGAAGAGGTTCCATCCTGATGCTCTTCCTGTTGCGATACCCCTTCACCCCGCGATAGCCCTTCCATTGTCCCCCTCCCTCCTCCTGGCCACTTCTCCTGCCCTTGCTGGGCACAGCTTTGTTCCTGGAGAGGCAGTTAAAAGAAAAATCCTGAAGCCTTTGTGCTGCCTTTTTTGCTTTCTTATTTTCTGCCCCCTCACACACACTGATTTTACCAAGAATATACTCTACTCTCAGCACTTACTGCAATCAACATGAAAATACTGCAGCACCACTTCTGAGGGTACCCTTCTTGTTTGGTCTGTTACAACAGATCATTTAAAGTGAATGATACAGATGAAAAATGCTCTTTAACTCCTTGTAAAAATGTTCTTTTCTTTTTTTGCACTTAAATACAGTATTTAAAGTAACCTTTAATGAGGCCTTCCTTTTGTCACAATGAAACATCTAAAAAAGAGTGGTCTAAATATATTCCTGCTATGTCCAAATGATGACAAAAGTTACACAAAACACATGCCTGATTTTAAAGATTTTTTTTTAATGGTCATCAGATAAGCAAGTTGTCCAACACAACTGACAGAGCTGGTCTTGGGACTGCAAAATTATGAGCCACTGGCTCATATCAGCCACTGCTGACTCCTTGTTCTCCTCCGTGGTTAAATCTAAGGGGTCTTCTTGTCTAGAAATGGTGTTCATGCCTTGAAACCCTGACAGAGACTCTCAGTGAGAGCCCCATGCAAACCACACCATTTCTGCCATGTCTGCCTCCATTACTTTCTTTTACACCATTTTTTTAAGCCACCGTCACATTTACCTGTTTATAACCTATTTGTTTATTCATTACCTGTGTGAGTTCTATACATTCCATACCTCACTGGATTTTTTGCTCATTTCTATTTTTGTACTCTAGGGAAACAGGTTTAGAGTAAATTTAGCTCTCTGATGAGGACTTTCTTTTTTCCCCCCCTATAACATCAGGTGTATTTCAGCCTTTTATGTCTCTATTGAAATCCCTTGCTGATACAAAGAGAAAAGAAATATTCAGGCATCACTCCCATTAAGGATTAAGTTCTGCTGGGTATGACATTGAAGGTGAAGTTTTCAAAAGATAAACTTTCCCCACAGGATTGAATGACACAATTCTAAAAATGATTTCTTAAAATGGCAATATATCAATAATGACCTTATGCAAACACAATTGCTGTGGAGCTTATTTTTGTGCCACATCAGAAATAAAGCAAGAACATAAAATCCAGAATGTTCTTTTCCTTTATTATTTAGTATTCAGACACTGAATATGTTTTACTGTCTTTGTTTGTTTGTTTTAGGCTGGTAAGTTTATTAGATAAGTTGATTCATGGTATCAAGCTATTGCAGTCATCTTCCTTTAACCCACACGTCACTGCTTTGAGTATGAAGTGGATACCTGACTCTGCAGCTCTGTGTCATCACGATGCCCACAAAGCAGATGAGGAAAGACAGCCTGAACTCTGCTTTCCAAGTCTAGTAAAATAAAGCTAGTCTTTAATCAATTTAGTTTGTTGTTTAAAGTAGCTGCTCACCTCAGGTTTTGCTCTTGCATGTGCTACTTTATTGCACAAATAGATTTCACCTATGGAAAAGGACATTTAACTACAAATAAAATCCACTGTAATAAGCTAATATGCACATCCTAACAACAGAAAACACAGCCATGTATTTGTTATATATGTTAGAAGACGAAAATCTGGACTATAAATACAACATACCTCAAATTCAAAATCAAGTTGATTAAATGCAAATTCCAAGGGTGTTTACCAGAAGTTTTCAGGAAAATCCAACTCTTGTGACTACTATATCAAAACAATTCTAATTCCTACAAACCTCTATTGGACTATTTCTATAACATATTACCTTACATGAATAAAACCCCTGAAGTCCCTCATTATTATTTTGCCAGAATAACTCCAACTAAGTAGAGCATTAGCATGTGTTGAAGTGACTTTTAAGGACAGATTATTCCAGTAAAATAATATGGACCTCAGTAAAGTAAGAGAGCTCCCACAATATTTAGCAGTGGTTATTTTCAAGACCCATCTGAATTTCATGGACGGGTTTTATCATGTGTGATTTCCATTCCATTTTCTTCATCTCTGTTATAGCACAAAATTTCATCAAGTGTAAATGTCAGATCTTTTCTTTATTATTTGCTAATGTCATAAAAAGCTGAATTGTTTGCTTTGTTAAAGGGCTTACTGAGCATTGACTTTTCTTTATTTGTATTTTACTACCAAAAATGTTTTAAAAAATAAAATAATAATAAAAAATTCCCATCTGAAATGGGATTTAAATAACAGAGCAAGGTTTGCCATTATCATAAGTGTATAAAGTGCTTTGTGAGTAATAAAATGGATCATGGATTCTGGATAATTCAAACTGAAATGTTATGTTCAGTATCAAGATTAGATTACATTAATGTAGTTCATTTTAAATGGTTTAAAGGCCATCAGATGCATGTGAAAAGAATCTGTATCATAACTTAGAATAAATAGACTGAGACATTTGTTTATAATGTCAGTGCTAAACAAATCTATTACTGCATTTCTGCATGTAACATTATGTTACTACTGTTATTAAACAGGCAGAGCATGAAGATAAATTATAGCTTTAATTATAAACACCACCTTTGCATATTTATTCACTTAAAATGAAACAATGTTCACTAAGCTTGGATTATTTATATTTTCTAATATTTTAATTAACCTTGGTTTATTTATATAACTTCTTTGCTGCTGCTGGTCATACATTGCCACTTAACTTGTGTAATCTAACTCATCACACTACATGTTATCCAGGAAATCATACAATGCTATTATGGTTAGTTTTGCTATAAGATACATAGGAAAAAACCCCAGAGTTAATGACTGATAGGAACCCCCCTTTAGGATCACTCTTAGATATAAACTCCAGCCTTGCTATTTTTAAACTGCACCCATCTAACCAAGATGCCAGCCATAATGCAAAGAAAACTCTGCTTACTCTGAAACTATTCCATTTGACATCATGCCCTTGATTCAACATTGCTGGCATTCATTCTTAAAGTGATTTGGGGAGGAAAAAAAAGTCCTTGAAGGACTCCATGTTTATTATAGCACAATAATGAGCAGATAATGGGTTATATGGAGGAATTAAGGTCATAATGCAGCCTAAAAATTTTCCTTGCCTGGTTGAAGTATTTCAGAAGAAGAGAAACTGCTGAAGTTTCAAATCCCTGGATGAGTTTCAAATCCTTCCAACTTCCAGCTAGAAAATAGGAAAACAAGCTTAACAGTGAAATTCTTACTGCTGCTTTACAGTGAAGGTCTTTAAAACCTCCAGGCACAAAAACTTAGCTAAAAATCAAATAGGACTCAGCTGACTTCAAGAGCAACTCTGTGGGGCCCACCTGCAAACACCCAGCTGGGGCAGGGACTGGCCAGGGTGGGCTCTGTCCAGCTCTCATCCTGAGGCCCTCATAACAGCCCATTATACCAGCATTTATACCATTTATACCACTATATCAGACATTATACTGCCTTAGGACAGAAGTTTATGTATGGCTGGTGAAGTGGCTAAGAGATGAAGACATCCCCATACTAATGCTTTTCAATTTCATGTTCAATTCTGCTATTAAACATTGGCTTGTGCTTATATGGGTTCTCTTTGTCCCACAAATCTGGGAGAAAATTTATTTAATGCTGATTCTAGTTTGAATATTTTAAAACAATCTTCAAAAATTTATCATATTTTATATAATTAAACTTTTATAAAATAAATCTTGTCAGGAAAATGAATTAGCTATCTTTATGGTAAAAAGAAATCTTTGAATAAAAAATGTTGTTAAATTGAAGTAAATAACACAAATATGTTTATTGCATTCCTACCTCCAAAGACGGAGTTGCCTTAGTAACCATGAGACAGAGACACTGAAGGGAAGGAGCTAAACAGGCCTGAGAGTGGAATGAAATACTAACACATTTTTAATATTAAATAGAAAGCCTAAATTAAGTTCTATAAAGGCTTTGCATTCTGTGATCCTTTTCTTTAATATGCTACAGCATCATATATTCTGAATAACTGGGAAGCTCAATATACCCCGGGTTCTAAATGTTACCTCATTTGGACCCAATTCTGCAAGATTTCACCTGCAAAAGTGTTGAAGATTCCTTGAACCAGCATTAACTGTGTTGGGATTTAGCCAGCATTCAAAGACAAGCTGCTTGTCCTCCCCATTGCAACCAGGTGCACACTGTTAGCAGGACAGTGGGTTTTAGGACTCTGGTCAAGACCTATCACATCTGAAACGAAACAAATAGAAGGAAGCCCAGAGCAGTCCACCCTTTTTCATATTGGAGTAGCAGAACAAAAGGAGAGGCAGGAAGAGGAGGCAGGTTTTGAAATATTTCTAAGGGGCAAAAAAGAATTGGACTTTGTGGACAGTTCCCCAGCCATAATGTAGCTAACTGAGCATATGGCCAAGATTGTCCTGTTGTTTTAAGAAATTGACTTTTTTTTTTTTACTGTGGCCCCCAAAAAGGGGGATTATACTGTTTTAATTGCTGTCTTAATTACAAATAAATGAGCCCAAATGTTGTCATTTTTCTACCTTCTGCACCCAAAGCCAAAACTCTACTTCAGTCTTTATCTAGGACCATCTTAACTTCTCTGTCCTTAAAAAATATACACCATACTGAGTTACAGTCCTAGCAATGACAAAAAATAACCTTATTAATTATAAACTGCCCCTTTTCCAAAAGCTAATCACTAATCCAGTCTAAGAGCAGTTGAAACTCTTTAGTGAGATCACACGTTAATTTCTGATAATCATCACTAAAACTGTCTAATTATTCCAATTCATTATTCATTATGATGACTGAAACCTCCTTTATCAGCTCTTTTGACCTCTATAGTTTTATTATTCTTTAAATCATTTACAGCATGTCTCTGGACATAGCTGAAATTGTAATTAACCTTAGAGATACCATCAAACATTTTATCAAGTTCTTCATCCAAAAGTTTGGAAAAGGTTAAGAGTAGAAGGCAGAACTAAAAATAAAGTGTCCTCAGTGGTGGACCTTGCCCATCCAAAATTTGTTGTGAGGTAATGATGTTAAATCAAGGTTATATATGAACAATGAAGAATCATCATTCTTCTTTTAGAAGAATATTGTCTTAGTTCCTGCATAGGACGCCAGTATTTTTAATGATATCCAATTAAACTCAATAAACCAATTAGCATTAACTCTCAGGGTAATTACATCTCTAGGCTTGACAAAGATCATACTTCAACCAACATGCTAGCAGAGCTTGGAGACTGAATAAATGTGTGGTTTACCTCACAAGGTCATCTCCCTGATGTTATCATCCCTGACAAAGGAGGCGGCACTGCGAGAGCAGAGCAAGATGGCAAATGTGCACACTTGTCTGATCCGGCTTTTGCCCAATTTCCTTGATAGGCAAGAAACATCTCCTGGCAAAGCTTAGACAAAACTCTGCACCATTCCAGCCCTCCTTAACAAAAATGGAGGAGAAAAGCAATCTAGCCATGCAGAAATTAAAATAGGAAGTGCCAAGATAATGCAACTTTACTTTGTGTATGCTGGAAAGGCTGGCAGAGCAGAAACAAGAGCCATCCATGCGTGGTGTACCTGGGGAGAGGCTGCAACTGTGAGACTCTTGTATCTGCACTAGGAAGGGGGAGTTATGCAATTCTCTGGCTGTATTTCCCAACAGTTCTATTGCTGGGCAAATAACTTACAGAAGAGAAAAGGACCAAATCAAAATCTTTTGGGCTCATTCAAAATCAAATTCAGCCGGGTTTATGATACTGTCTGAAAATACCTCAGAAAATGTTTAAAGATCGGTTTGCTATTGATTTCACTGAGTCTAGTTCCAATTTCAAACACGTGCATTTTCTTTAGACTTTATTTAGTTTAGATTTTGCAGAATCAGTCTCCTACTGATCAAATATGCAAAATGTTATTAGAACAAGACAAGGGAAAAGAATGATCTTATTGTGATCCATTTTTTTTGGTGGATGTAAACTGTGCAAGAAATTATTTACTACCCAGCATTATAACACTTCCTGCTGGTGTTAACAAATGTCTTAAAATGCAAGGTGATAGACATTTATTACTGTGATATACATAATAAATTAATTTCTGATTTGAAAATAAATTGATCCCTGATTCAGTTGCATTTTCCTAACTAGTTCACCTTTCCCTAATACCTTCACTTGATCACATCAAGAAATCTTAGGAAAAGCACCTGAGAAGAGATAATGCTAATTCGCCTGTGACACATTTAATATTATGCCAGATTTGACAGCTGGAAAAAAAATCCTATTTCCAGCATGAATTTTTCCATTGACTCTTAACCACAGAATTTGATTTTAAAAGATTTTAAAAGTTACACTTGAACTTCAATGGTGAGTGCTTCATATTTGGGAAAACAGAGAACAGAAGAACAGATGAAGCAGTGATCATGCTTCTAAACCCCCGAATATCCAGGGCTAAATCCTGCTCTGAAACACATCAAGCACAGCTTTCAAAGGCTATTGCCTTTTCCCTGACTGCAGTGCTCCCCAGGGCACAACCTTCTGAAGAGGAAAAGGGGGAATAACCACACCTAAGTGCTTTCCACACAAGGCTCCTGCTGCTTTCCTGTGGGGGCACCTGATACCAATAAATAGAGGAGATGCAGATGGCCTTTGTGGGTAGGTGGGATGACTGACAGGATTTGCTCAAACCAGACTGTCTGAAGGTGTGGGGATTGTATCCCACATGTGGGAGCCACATTTCTGTGGCTGAGACTCCAGAAGACTTCTTTTCCAGTTTCATGGCACGTATCTGAGATGATGTTCCAGGGCTGTTGTGTATATAATCTTACTAACACACCAATTTAATCAGGTCTGCCACAGTACCTTAGCTATCATTTAACTGACTGTGATTTATATCTAACATATTTAATAGCTATGTGATTTACCCACTTAACAAAAAAAAGACAAGTATTAACAAATGTTACACTGTGAACTCAAATTAAATATGCTGCATTTATTTCTCTGGATTTTATATTATACTAAATAAAGCTCACAAGCCGAATCTGTAGAGAAGAAAAAAATTCTTCCTAATTAGACCTTTCTAGTTTCTTACTAGAAATCGAAGCATCATTGCTGATACAGCTAAAAAGATCTCATTATATCCTGCTCATCCTTAGCACCAGATCTTTCTCCAGGAGCAGGTGATCCTTTATCTCCCCCTTTTTCCTCCAGGTTAACTGCAATCAGCATTGTGCAAAAGGCTGTAACACATCTCATGACATTTCATGAGCTTTATATATTCCATTTTTTCCCTTTTACTTGTTTCCTCTGGTAGTTTTAAATCAGTTTATCTCTCCCACAGAGCAGAGGTCCTGACCTGACAGGGACCTTTGACCATCGCAGTGCTAACACAAGAGCTCACTTATCAGAGCTGAGCACCCTGGAAACCCAAAGACATCTGGCACTTACTGAGAAGGGGAGCTTAGGAAAATTAATGATGTTGTACTGAAATGCACAAGGTAAATATTTTGATATGTTAGAAGAGCCTATATTCCCATAAACCTCAACCATATGGACACTGCACACGAGTGGGGGCTCGGCCAGAAAGGGAGAGGCAACATTTAGAGCAAAAAGTGGCTGCTTCCTCTGCAAAACAAGTTTGATTTTCTTCCTCCCACATTTCTATTTTCTGTAATCGAGTTTTGTAATAAAAGGGAGGTCAGTCTGCTCCTCCTTGGGCTTCTTGGAAGATTATTGGAAGTCAGAGATATGTGGAAGGTACCATAACCTCTACTGTACCCACCAGGAAGGGGCAGCCAGGAGAAATTCTTAACTCAATTTGTCATCAAACTTATGACAAATACTTGAATTAATTAAAATATTTGTGGAATAATATATCTAAAATGAAACTTTGATATCAAATGCTGAGCAGAGGCAGATGTTATTTTAGCAAGCACATCAATTTACTCATTTTCAAGAAAATTAGTTAGGAAATAGCTGCAGTTTTTGCATTAAAAAAAACAACAACAACATTCAGGACTTCAGCATTTATTTAAATTCTTATACAAGATAGGAATACAAAGCATGAATTATGTTTTCTTCAGACTTTCTCTCAATTTTCACCACTGGAGAAAGAATCCAAAACATCATGGAATAATTAGAGCTCTATAGAGGTTCAAGTTTGCTTTGCTGCCACAGTGTTCATGTCTGCTAAAATGTTTTCAGTTTATCTAAAGGAAAATTCTGGATAATTCTGTAATCTTGAGAAATTTTAGATGGAACATTCACCACCTCCAAAATTAGATCACTCTCAGGAAATATATCTGGAATGACAAAAGATAATTCACTGGTAGTTCAGTGGTGTTAAGGAACCTCCCTGCATTAGTTTGATTTGAAATTTCATATTCCTGCCTTTCTCCCCCACCTCTAGGTCTGTGCTGGGGCCAAGACAAGGAAACACCTTTTCAAGTCTGGGTTTAGAGCAGGGAAAGTGTAGCTACAGTCTGGCTGTGCACAGCCCCAGCCCAGCAGGGACGCACTGAAACCTGGAATATCCATTATTCAGCAGAAAAGGGACCTTGGGTGTAAGGGTAGCATTTCTTCTCACATTCCTGGGGCTTCCTCACTTATATGAAGAATGACACAGCTACCTGGGTGGCTGGTAAGCTGCTTCCTAAAAGCTGTGAAACATCTGTAGCTAATGTTTCCAAACAAGTTTTGTAATTGCGAGTAGAAGCCACTGAAACTCACAAAATAATCCATCCAAGGAGTTTGCATTTGTTTCAGCAGATATGCTGTGATTTAAGGATGTTAAAGAATTAAAGATTCCTGTATTTCTTGTTAATAATTTCTGCTATTTAATTACCCTTATGATATCCCACTGAGAAGAGGTACCTGAGCTGAGTTTGAATTCCACTCACTTCAAGAAGAACAATTAAATTTGCACTGTTTAGCAGAAGGAAGCGATTCAGAGAAAGGGAACACTGAGAGGAGATCAACAGGACCTTCAGAAGCCTACAGAAGACACTGGCCCAGAGGAATCACCTGCCCCAGGAGGAGGGGAAGATGCAATGGCTCTGGTTAAATCTTGTTGTTAAATCTTTATTATTCTAATGAAAACTAGCTTGGCACATGATAAAAGTGGTGCTATTAACGTGTTACCAGGAATATTACTATTACTGGTGTGGTTGTTAAGATTCCAAATGATGCAATATGTTTTTAACACCAAAAGGGTGCAATTCAACACAATCACTTCCCATTTTCAAACAAGTTGTGCATGTACTTCAGAGAGAAATTTCCTTTTTCCTTAGCACAGGAAAAAAAAGAAAAACAGGCCCTGATGTTAATAGGTAGCCCCCTGGCTTTATTAAATATAATGGCAGTCTTGTCATAGGCTTCATTAAAAAAATAATAAGCAGTCAGTCTTTCAGTTCAGTGCTTACACGTCCATTCTGCTTTTCCTTCTTGCTAATAAGCCATGCTCTAGCTTACTCTATAAGGTTCATATTCTTCTACAAAGAAATCCTTCTTTGGCACTATTCTACAAAAATGGACTAACCACAGTTTAGAACATAAATTATGGGAGCATAAATAAGAAAGCATCTCTTCCCCCCAACCCTCTTGTTCCATCGTCAAGTTTGACTGTGATTGGAATGGGATTGCCAGTAGAGTCAGACAGTTTATGAGCTGTCCCCAAAATCCTGAATGATGTGTTTCTTGCTGAGCCTGTGCCCCACAGGATCCGCCAAGCAGACATCATACTAATCCACTATTGAACTATTCAAGCATGTGGGAGTTCGAGCTGTCAAGAACTGTAAGAATCATATGTGAGAAATTCAGCTTTTCTCTCTTTTTCCTGCCCATTTCATATATGTAACCACATTTATCAATATGCTATGTGTTCATCTCACCACTCACCTATTTTGATTTCTTGCTTTGAAGAAGCCACTATAATCAATCTAAACCAATCTAAACAATGCAAGGAGTCTCATATGTTCACTTCAGAAAGAGCTTCTGTGAAGAAAAGGCTTTTACAATTCATGCACAAGATGAATGCAAGGGTAGGCAGGTGAAATTGGACAACTCTCAGGGTGCTCACAGGCTTCCACTGAACCCTGAACAACAACTGAGCCTCTTTTTCCCTGCATCTGCAAACATTCTCAATATGACCTCAGAAAACAGTGCATAGTTTGGCAATGAAGAATTCATGCAAACCATTAACACTCTGATTTCCCACCCTCCCCAAGCCTAAAGAGAGACAGGAGGAAAGGTGCCCACGCAGTGTGGTGGGACTGCCCAGCTGCCCTTGCTCAGGTTCCCTCTGCGCTCAACTGCTTGCAAATGAAACAGAAGGATTTGGTTTAGACACAGGGTTTGGCATGATATTTTAAGGATACTGTCTAAAATTGAGTGACTCCTCAGAAATGGCTTGACATAGATTTACTCCTGGGTTACACAGTGTAATTGACCCTGCACTTGGGAGAAAAGGCTTTTTACTTCCTTCTGGAAGACCCAAGCTTTTGGCCATGCTCAGTGTGGAGATGCACTGTTGTGAACAACCCAAAAAAAGAGGGTAAGAAAAGCAGATGAAGAAGGCAGACAGTCCCTAGAGTTGTTGTATGACCCTGTGAAGGGAAAAAATCCCAGCTTGAGCTCTCTGTAGTAAAGTGAGCAATCTCTATTTCAAGAAAATGTTTTTATCATTTATTATGTCATAAGCAAAAGAGTAAAATAAACTGTTTATTATCATGTATAAAATGCTTTTGACCAGCCAACTGAAAACCTAATTTCATTTTCTCATTACACTGCCTCAGGCATCCTTTAACGTCAATTTTTATTACAGACAAAGAAGGGAAATTTAAATTATCAGTTACAGTGGAAGAAAAAACATTTGTTTCAGATTTTTAAAAAGTAAGACTAATAAGCACTGAACCTGCTAATCATTCTTGGTAATTACCATTAATTCTGCAAGAAATGGAAGAAAGGTCCTAGGGATCTGTATTTTAATGCCCCAGAAGGAACTCCCCTGTGTGGAAGTATTAAGGTTTCCAAGAAAATTTGAAACAGTAAAACCAGGAGTCTCTGCAGAGACTGCTGGGTCTCATTGCACTGGAAGAGGAAAGTTAGTTATATAGATGCTCCCTGAAGGAGAATTAGAGGCATTTTTCTTGCTTCTAGGTGGAATTTGCTGTTCTCCTTTGGGTACGATTAAACCAGCTTCACCAGCACAGTCACATGCTTCCACATTTTTATATTTCCAGAGAGCATTGGATTGCAGCGCTCCCATGGACTCACCAAGCACAACCACCCCCTGCCCACAAGGGAAGTCCCTCAGAGCCCCTCCTGTGCCCCCACCCCGGGGTGGCTCATCACAGACAGCCCTGTGACTCCCCAAAGTGGTGGTGCTAGAGCAAGCCCAGACTGAAAGTGGGACCCACAGGGATCCCTGAAAGAGACACAGAAGGAAAAAGAAACAAATAAACCTGCAGCTACCGGTGGCCCAGTAGCTCATTTTGTGCTGTGGCTTTCCACCAGGTGTGAGATATCAGATACCTGGCCAGCAAACTGGTAAGCAACAAGAATGAAACAGTCGACATAAGTCTTTACTTATGTCAATCGTATTTCTTTTGTGATTTTTTCTTATATTTTTTTCCCCTTGAAAGATTCAAAAACTGCTACAAGCTCATCACCATGCAGTGCCTGTCAGAGCCTACAGCAAATCATTTAATCATCTGGTGCTTGCAAGACCTTCCATGTACTTCAGCTACTGGGGACTGGCAGCAGGGAGGACCTTCATGGGTGTAATATCAACTGTGCAATGATACCAAAAGTGATGCGCTTCTTACAAGGGGCTTTTGTCATAAACTCTACCAAAGCAGCATGTTCTAACAAGACAATAACACAGTAAGACATTTCACAAGAACAGAGAACATCACAACTTTTTGTGTAACAATGTCATAGGCATTTGTAATACAATTCTCAAGCTACTCACAGATGTGGGAATTCAGGCTATTCATTTTCCTGAGACATCTTTAGGAGCCATCATGTTTCCTCTCCTACCTTTTCCTTTTCTTCTCTCCTTTTCCATAATTTGCTTCCTTTTTCCAGAAATCCTGGTCTGCACTTGGAACAATGAGTTTCAAATGATGACAGAATACTACCTTAAATGACTATCACTGTCTTGCATGGAAAAGACTCCAGGGGAGTATATTCATAAATATATGAAGTTTTAATTCACCAACATATTAAACAACCATCTTCAGACAGTGGAGCTGGTGATAGATGGAGGAACAAAGGTAGCCATAAATGTGGTCAGCTCAGTTGCTTTCTGGAGTCAAACTACAGGGAGTCAGTCCTTACTAACCTGCAAAAATCAAATTGGCAACATCTTAAACCTTGTTAATATGGTAATTGTTAAAGATTAGTTACTTTTAAAGCATCCTCCAGGACAGTTCTTCCTGGAACATAGGTGAGAAGGATTGATCTGGCTGGTTCAGGCCTGATCCTCAGGTCTTGGATCTTGGTGGTTACTCTAATTTATTCAGTAATTAGGCAGCTGATATCAGTTCAGAATATAGTTTGTACGTGCCTGTTTGCAATGATATATGCAGTATCCATCAGGAGACAAGAATGTCGTCATTTAGATCTGAACCCCAGATGAGTGGTTTTCTCTTTGTTTCATGAAATTTAAGTATTTCAGGCTGGTGCTTGAACAATCACCAATAAAAGCTGATTTACCATCTATCTCCTTTCCAAATGACATGTTGATTTAGGACTGCATGGCACATCAGTTATAACATGACTAAGCCCACCTTAATTATTCTTTTATTTAAGTCTGCACATTATCTGTAGGTGTTTCTCTGCCAGGCTAACACTGAGGCTGTGGCAAGTATCCTTCGCTTTAAAGTTCTTCTGGCTTTTACCAGGCAAAATTAATGTTATTATTAAGCTGTTGAATGCTAATGTAATTCATCTTAAAACCAGGCAGCTGCAAACAGTTAGTGCATGAGGATGATGAGCAGAGCTTGCTCTTATTGCACTCACAGGAACCTACCACCAGCTAACAGCATTGCAATATGGTTTGCTTGGGTCTGTAAAACAGTCTAGTCTTTCAGGACATAAAAGTAATATAACATTGGATTAAGGGTATAAAAGGTGCTAAAATAACATTTCCAGAAAGCAAGAAAGACAGTTAAAACAGAATGCACTCACTATACAGAAGTAAATACAGAATTTTGAGAATACCTTCTATTATCCCTGTGAATATTCTCAGGAGGGTAAGGAGGCTTTATATCACAGATAATTAAATGCAGGCTCTTTACTATTATATCTGTTGTATTCCAGAGAGCAGTAGGTTATAGGGCAATAGACTGAAATTAGATTTTAGCAGAACATGTGTCCTGACCTTTCTTTAAAGCAGATCTATTTACTTTATAATGCAGTTCGTCTTGTAGGAACTGATGTACTCATAGCCAGTGTAAAGGTTAAGACATATGTGACTCTTAAACCTTCTTGCTTCTGACACTGACATAATTCTCTTTGCTTACATTGTACAATCAGATCTTTTAAATAGCCAGTGTTGAAAATAATCTTTCTTTGTGGTGATGTTAATTTCAGCTATCGTAACGTTTATACAGGCAGTGGAGCAAATGCATTTCTAAATTGCAAATCTAATGGGCCTGATCTTCTCAACGTAAATCACAGCAGCTCCACTGAATCAAATACTGAAGCCAACAAAATTTCACTGATTTATATCTAGGTACCTAACTTGGAGCTTAAATGGATTAAAGCCAGATTTACATGATTGTAACTGATAAGATCTTGGCCTCGTGTATTTTGATACATTGTGGGCCAGATTGTGAAACCCTCATGTCAGTGGCACAACTCGCATGAGTAAGTGCTCAGCGATGTGGCTGTGGGCTGCACAATCTGGCTCTGTATTACACAGATGTAAACAAGGGACCAAGAGAAAGTTATTAAGTGGCTTTGATGATCTCATAAATATACACGTCATGACACTTAAGTAGGTTTAATAGTATCAGAACCACAAGAAATATGTACAGTCCTATGTTACAGATGCCCTGTGTTGTAGTCTTTAAATAAAATGGATGAGAGTTGAATCAACTATATCATGCCATGATTCTGGATACCATTTGATTTGCAGAGAAAAACCAGCATAAAAACAGGACAATGTTACACTATGCAATGCAAATAGGTGGTTTTGCACATTCCTCTTACTATTGCTGTTGTTGTCTATTGATCACACAAAATATTTTTCCTTTCACTTGTGATCTTGTTTTTCCCTCTTCATCTTATCTGCCTTAATGTAATTTATTTTCCTAGCAAGACCTTCACAGTTTGAACACTACCTTTCTTTGGAGTAGGTAAATTTATTTATTAATGTTGCTATTAATTTAACACTAATGCATATAACAGACATTACGAGTGTGTGCGTGTATATGCATATTTCACTGACATTAACACACATGCACACATTCACAAATTTCAATTCTATGTACATGTCCTAGTTCAGTAGGTGGGACCAGTTATCACTGTGTGGGAGTGATTAAAGCTGTGTATTCTACCCCCATCT
>JAWWEW010000020.1:9121334-9146708 GCA_035583185.1 Anabacerthia variegaticeps
CACGGGCCACAGCACAAGGGCTAACAAACCCCTTGGGCCTGTGTCCCAGGACACTGGGTTTACCGCTGGGTTTTGGTCCATTTCTCCTGCCAGTTTGCTTTTAAACCAGCACAGTACATCATGCTGGCTAATACACAGGAAACACAGTCAGATTTAAGGGGTGACATCATCCAAAGTCTTCAGAGGTTCACTATTTAGTATCTATCTCAGAATGCATGCCCACCCCTGGAGCTGCCACTGTGTCCCTGCAGAACAACGCTTTGTGACGTGATGTTCTGCCCCTCTCAGGACCTGTGTAATCACAATGCCATAGCACATCATGTACTCAGCAGAAGGTGAGAGATTATTGACTCAGCATATTTAATATGTCTGTAGCTCTTAACATTAAACACTATGTAACACTACTACCCAAATGCATGAGTCTTTCCCCCCTGACCGTGCCATGAACAATAAATACAAAAGACATGGAAAAAAATAGCATTTTTCTTTCAAACAAGTAGTAACTCATTTTAGGAAAGTTTCCTTTGAACCTAGACTAACCATTTGGGGAAACAATCAAAATTTGCAGCATGCAGGGATAATACTTGAGCCTTCAATTGGTTGGGAGGGGGAGTTGTAGACTGGCACCTCAGCAACTTCTCAAACATTGCAGGAAGCAAAACAAAAGACTTTTACAAAGTAAACATCTAGAAACAGAAGAGCAGCTAAGAGATTGGCTAACAGAGCCTCCTGGACTCATCCCACCCCAAAGCTGTTTTGTCATGGACCAGGAATCACTCACTTCCCAAGGGGCAGCATGCAGCTCATAGCAGTCACCAACACTGGCACCTCACGGGGCTGGAAATACTTACCAAGGAGCATTGTGTCTACCTCAACGATTATTCTGAAAAATGTGTTTCCATTTAGGTTGAAGGAGATTCCAAACAAAGTTAAAGTAACCAGAACAAACAAATAGAAAGGCAGAAGTGTAACGTGTTGTGCACCTGCACAGCAACACAAAATTCTAACTTAATCTTTTTGAGAAATATAAAAAAATTATGTCTTAAGGGAAATAATTTCAGAAATAATTGTCCTCATCTTAGTTTTGATACCTACTGTTGTCATTCCTCTCATTCATATACAGACTTTAGTTTTATAAACCATAGTAAAAAGCAATAAGCAGTAAAACTAGGAGGTTTCATGGGGAGAGTCTGGACCAATAGCTCTGTTCTGACATGATATGATAAATATCGATTCACCTGGCTGTTAGGCCTTTCTACTGCATTATCCCAAGTCAGTTTTTATTACTGTGTGCAGAGACACACAGAGCTGTACCACAGGGCTCACCACAGTTAGCAAACAGTAGTAGCAACGTGGAGTGCCAGGCTTGCAGCAGCAGCAGACCTGCACAACCTGCCTCCTCCCAGCAAAGCTGGGCTTTGCTGCTAAAGGCTTAAAACCAGAAAATTCTCCTCCTAGAAAATGCAAGCCCAAAGACATAGCACCTGAGATCATCTAATTTGTTGGCATCAAGTCATATATGCAGTATACAGAGAAAAGAAAGGCAAGGGAAGGATGTTTGGCAGGAATATTTGCTCGCTGCACATTTTTTCTAAACGGGGGAAGTTAAAGATGATTTTAAAGGATGACCCAGGGTGGGAGCTGCATTACTGCCTGCTCAGCTCTATGGGCAACTGGGCTCTCAGCAGCATCCTCTGATACTGCTGTCCTTTCCACAATTCCCTCTCTTTCATGGCTACCCAAATGAAGAAGTGTGCCTTGCTAGTGACACTCAGGAGATTGGGAAAAAAAACCTTCCATGTTTCTATGTGAGAAACAGACTTCAGAGAAAACCCTTAAATATTTTGATGGAGCAGCACTTTTTGCCAGCAAAAGCTCCAGGATAAAAAAAGTTATCATGGCTAATAAACACAGCTGCAGCCTCACCACTATCACACCTGCTGTAGAAATGGGAATTTGGAGGGCTGTTTCTGTTGGTACCACGAAGAGCTGAAGAAAGTGACTCTTGAAGCAACATGGCAGTACACGGGGTTTTCCTGCAGCATCTTCTCTGGGTACCTTGAGACTCCAACGCCTCTGGCATGACCTTAAACTCTGCCCCTGCCACAAGTGATGGGAAGCAAAACAGCAGAGAATCTCCCTCTCTTTTCCCTCAAAGCAAAGCTTTACTGCAAAAGGGATGATTTGTCCTGGAGTGCAAAAACAGCTCTGAGGGGAGCCAGCCTGTGTGATGGTTGCTATATGAGTCCACTTGCAGGAGTGAGAAGTAGCTGAGAGGCTGTAACAGAACATATGGCAAAAGGCGGGCTGTGCTTCAGAGGCAGCCGTGAGATTTTCCCTGTGAGCACCACCAGGCACAGACTGGCTGTGGGGAAGTTCTTGCAGCCCCTGGCACGGGTGCTTCTCCCTTCCTTTTCTCCTTTCTCTCATTTTCTGACATTTCCCTTAAGTTTCTAAACTTTCACCCATTCTCTTTCCTCAGAGCAACTGCACACACGGGCTGCGTTATGCACTGGGAGATCAGGGAAATGGTGAATCATGAAACCCAGTCATTAATGCTGAAATGCCATATGTCGTGGGTTTTTGAATCCATTGCATGAGATTAGTGTTTTCTATAGATTATTTTCTTCCAATAAAAGACTAGGCTTTCTCTTAAAGCTAAAATAAAAAGCCAACTCTGAAACAGCACCAAACCCCACAATCTTGGTAATCATTCTCAGTAATGCAATTTTCCCACAAAAATTTGCTTATTCTGGCAAGCTCCAAATCTGTGGAGCAATTACCACTGACATAAGGGACAGCAGCACTGATTTTAATGTGAGTAAAATGGCTTCTGCAGTGTTCTTAGAGGAAAAGTAGATATATTATAGAAAAGGCCTTACATAATAACCTTTTTGTAAAGCTTGGATGGCAAGATGATTCTGTAAGACACTGAAGTCACATGTCATTAATCAGAAATGACAGTCTTTATTCATGTATATATGACTGAAACTGAATAATTTTAGCCTCCAATAGCCCTGAATAAATGACCCTAAGTATAGCACTTTTTCAAATTGACAGTGATTGATGATGGACCAAAAAATTATGAACACTGAAGAAGTAAACATGAAAAATAGACAAACCCTTTAGTATCACAGATTTCTTGTTTTCACTTTTCTAACTCTTTCACTCATTTTTATCTCTATAACCTTGCTCATCATGCTTTAATCATTTTTATGCTGCTGCATTTGTTAGATTCTGCCTGCAGTGCCCCCACACTAAACCCTGAGCTTGCTGAAAGATTCATTCAGATAAATGGAATTGATTTCATATTTTCCCATTCATGAAAAGAGTCTTTAAAGTTAGAAACTCTTTATGCAGTATGAAACTAAAGAAACTGATTACTTCTAGACAGCATTTATCTACATTTCTTGACAAAACTGCAGAGCACTTACTCACGTGAGCAGCATTTCTTACAGAATGAGTGGTTAACCAGCCTCACCAGAGCTGCAGCAGGACTGTAGCTTCCAACCTCCTTTTATAAACACAAGACACCTGCCCGACCATGGGATAAATAATGTAAATAATGTTCTCTAAGTAATTAAAACCCCACCCTATTGATCGTTTTACAAACCACTATGTGCTCACGCTAATTGATGAAATAGTAAAGAGAAACTGGAACCTAATTAAATTCGTTGTGCATAAACTAGTCCTTGTCTGTAGCAGTATCCACTGCTGGAATTAATTACTGACCCCACCTCGGACCCAGCACTGTGGCTCGACACCAGCTGATGCTCCCTACATGGAGAGGACACAGCACCGAGCCTGGAATTGAATGCAGTTTCTATACCTTCCCCATAGGGTCTGCCTATATTGGAGCCTGAGTTTATGGCATGAAATCCATACTGGGGACAGCATGAAGAAGCTCACAGTGGCAGAGCGGGTTCACCTGTTTGCTGATAAGGATGATGCCCCTCTCTGTGACCCACCAGGATGCAACCGCTGGGAGAGGGGAGAAGGGGAAGTGCTGTCCTGCACTGACTCCCTCTGCCCTGCAATCAGTGCAATCAGTCACCAGCGAGACAAAGGTTTCTGATTTGAGATGAGCTTTAGATGGTTTAATCTACAAAACAGATTTCATGGCATGAGCAAAGAGACTGAGCACGAGCAAAGCCAGTGGTTTGCAAAATGTAAAAACGTTTGGATGTATCTTGTAATTCAGCTCCTTACAAAAAGCTTTAACATCTGAAGATTAAATTAGAAATAGGCGGTGACTTTATTTTTTTCTCTTCAGATCAGGTATTGGCCAAGTATGAGCATCGTCCAGAAATCACCATGGCCCTGCTGTTTTATTTTGCCACTGAGGCTGGTGGTTGAGCTGATCCATCACATCCTGCTTGATTTCCCTCACAGTCCGCAGGGCTGAGTCTGTGGCAGTGGTTAGTCGTCCTGGCAACTGAAACACAGTTCTAGGTGCTGCTTTTATCTGGTATTGTACAACAACATGAATCTCTTCTGTTTGTCAGGCTCAAATGAAAAGTTTTTGGGGTTTTGTTTAGTTTTGTGGGGATTTTTTAAGCCAAAAAAAATCTTGGTTTTAGTAAGAGCTGACTGTTGTTATGAAGGTAAAAATGAACTTTAAACCTTTTCATTGCTATTAATTTACTGTATTCCAAAGCTTTGAACTGATTCTGGGAGATTAAAATTCTGCATCGTTTCTTTAAGAGCACACTGATGCACGTGCTGTTAGACTGTATAAAATGAAAGACTTATTATCACTTTTCCCTATCATGAGAGTGACTTTCATATTGGATTAATAAGGCTAATATTGCCACTGCATTATCACTTCATGAAAATTTGCTAATGAGATTTGAAATTGCTTAATGAAAATATCTCAGCTCTTCCCAACACCTACCCTGCTGACCACCTGCTGAAAGCTGGACTGCACGGCCACTGCAGGAGTGGGGAGCGAGTACCTGGTGAGCAAAACTGTGATTCTCTCACACACTGCATCGTGTCATGTCATTCCACATCAAGGTCCCCTGAGTCACACCATGTGGGCCCAGTTTGGGGCTTCAGGCAGTGTAACAGAGGGTGCCATGGCATGCAATAAACTGGAAGGATACTGTTGCCTTATTAAAGCGCCTGTGCAGCAGGGCTGGGTGCTGCCGCCATCAATATCCCCCGCCTGCTGAGCCCTGCACCCCCTGGGACCCCACACCTCTCTCTAAACTGGGGTGGCCATACCATGCTGCAACCAGCTGCCCCTACAGCTGGGGCAGTGGCACTACAGAGGGATGTACCCTGGCACAGACCTGCTGACAGTTCCCATATTTCAAAATAAAAATTAAACCCTCCCAAAATATCAAAACAACCCAAAACCAACTGCAGCAGAAGTTATTCCCTGCTGGTTACTTTGAACAGCTTCCATTTTGGGGCTAAATATGAAGGGTGGTGGTTTTTTTCCATTTTTAAACTTGTCCCACTTTGCTATTCCTTGCCCAGAGGAGGCATAACAATGGTTTGGACACTTAGAGAAGTAGCTGCACTTGTGAATTTGCAAGAGGGAAGATCTTGGAGGCATTTACCAATGGGAGACACTCAGGAGCAGTTTTGAGATGAGAAAACAGTTGTGACAGATATACAGACCAAGTCCACAGATTTGCAACAGATCCATTAAAGAGATCCATTTCTCACAATAATTGCTGAAGGCCATCGGACTCCTCTGGAAAGCAACAAAGCTCCACTTTTCCCTCACTTCCAGCTGTCAGAGTTTTCTACTGGGCCATGACGACAATGGGAAGGAAAGCTGAAAAAGTCTTGATCATAATTCTGCATTCCCTGGCACATTTCTCAGCCATGGAATTATGCAACAGAGGAATCTGTCCTCGGGTGTCTGCTTTTCTCCTGCCATGTGTTATGGCTTGTACTGCTGCCTTCAGTGCCCAGTGAAACAGAAAGAGCCCTCTCTGTAGCAGGCAGTTGGGCTGATGTTAGCTGTGCCAAGGGCTCTGTACAGGGAGCAGCGTGCTATGCTCAGGAACCACCGAATGCCAGTGTTTATACAGCAGGAATGTGGAGCATCTGAACTTCTCTTTTGACTTCCCCCCCCACCCCCCCCCCGCCCTTTATTTTTTACTATCTTGTTATCCAAATGAAAAGCTTCCAGGGAAGAGCCACTGTGCAGTTTGAAAACAGATTAGTGAGCAGATGTTAATCTAATCCAAGCACCCACCATGAATTTTTGTTTAGACCACAAGAAAGAGGAAGCTGCTGCTAGAGTTGTGCATGCATGTATGACACATCAGGGCCATCCTACTGCAGGTTTTAGTGCAGAAACCCCAATTTTGGAGACACAGCCACAGTAACACTAATAGGTCCCTTAGGTCAAGCAGTTCTACTTTCACACTGGGCTATTGATGCCCCTCAGATTCGCACCAGCTGGGGTTCACCAACACTCCAGAGACATCTGTTGTCCAACTGAGGCACTAGGACTCACTTCCAAGCTTATAGTCCAGACCATTTTAGATTTACTTTTTGGTTTCTTTTTATACTTCCCTACAGGTTGGTGTGATTTCACAACACATCTGGAAAACATACACCTTGATTTGAGCGCTGTGCCAAAGGCAGGTGGGTCAATTGGTTATGTCATTATTTAGTCAATCCCCAGCACAAAAGGCATAAACAAAGTTACATGAATCAATGTTAATAAAATATTAAATCAAGGACTCCCAAACAGTCTACATGTATTGATCTGATAAGGAAAACCACAGAAACAAGCAAAACCCTGGTCCCTGAGCCAACCTCCAACATGGCAATCGAGGGACTCAGAGCTCCTCATTCTCATTCACACAAAGGTTACTGAGGCATCGCTGGCAACATAAAGATACCTCGAAGGGGATATAAATATTCAATCCTTAAGGTCCATTTATATTGCTAGAGGGGGGTAAAATGGTCTTAGGGTAAATGAGAATTAAGATAATAGATTTTAAGGCCAGAAGGGATCACCGTGATTACTTAGTCTGACCATAGAGTTTTAGTAATTCATTTGTTGAGCTGATGTCTTCTGGTAGCAGCAGTGCATCTCAGTGCCACAGGTATTTACTGCCCACTGAGCCATAAGGATATTTTGCAATTAATATGCCAAGGCTACACAGTGCAGTGAAGTGCTTTTGTGGTATCCAGACAACCCATTTGTAAGAGCTGGGTCCCTTCTGTTTGGGCTGGATCCCACCAGGCTGGGAGTGTCCAGGCTAATAGTACCACTTGAGCATTTTGGCTGGACTACAGCAACAGAAGGAGCAGTCAGGACAGCCATGCAAGGAAAGTACATAGGAGGAAGTCCTTCTTCAATGGTTAAGGCAACTGACTTCACATGTGTGGAATCACAGCCCAAAAACAGAGACTGTATTTATATTAATCCCACTGTTCTGCTGCTGATGGTCATAGTTATTGGTGCCAAGAAACAGCGCTAAGACACACAGCTCCAGGAAAAGGGAGAAGGTGGGAAGACATCAGCACTGAGGTGGATGCAATAGTTGCAGTCTGAAATGCAAGCGGATACAGTCCCTGACATTGGGGCTCATCTCCCATCCTTCTGGATAGAGAAGATCATATGCACAGTGCTCAATCAAGCTCTTTACACTCTAGATGACCTACTTTTTAAAAAATTGGGTTTAAAATGTAGGCCCGTGCAAAAAAAACAGATGCTGCAAGTGAGCTGAACAATCTTGGGTAATTAAATTGTAATAAAAAATTTGCTTCATTCATTAACTATGGTAATTGACCAAAAAGCAATAGGACACCTGCTATTTTCATTATAACTGCCCTGATATAATTCAGGGTGCAAACTCCATGTGGAACAGGTAATTTAAATTTAACATGGCTTCAGATTATTGTATTAAACAGTTCATAAATATCCTCACTTTTTATTTCCAATCACTGCTTTCAACAGTTTGACCAAAGCTGAATCCTTAGCCCAGGATTTATAACAAACAGCATTTCACCAGATTTTTAAGAGTATTTTTTTCTTTTGCACAATCCTCTAGGACCTATCTAGCATGAAATGTAGTTTTTATAGATCTCTCAATGGATGGTGGGTGTTGCTTTCTATTTTGTTTATTTGTTATTTAAATGTGATAATGTACTGCCTTATTGTTATTTTTATTTATTATTTCCAATGTGCCAATAGATGAAAGTGTCTCCCCTATGGAGTACTGTCTGACAAACAGATGTACTGGAGATGCAAAGAGTACTTCTATTTTTCAGCAGAGGGCTTTTCTTTACATCCTGCAGAAGAAGGATTTATTGTCTAACTGTATGGATGTCAATGCTGAGCCAGTTCTGCAGCCCAGTCAGACAGGGCTCTTCCTGCAGTAATGTATTTACCCAAATACCAATCATTGTGGCAATTGGTTGCAAGGGTCCCACTAAACACATTTATCGCAGTTTTAATTTAAGTAGTAATGGAGTAAATAAGTAAAAAGAGAAAAAAATTAGATTAATTCATACAAAGTAACCTTTTCAGTGGGGTTTTGTACTGTAGGAAACTACCCCAAAGCTCCTAAGTCGTATCCTGAGAATTTTAGCTAAGCTGCTTCTTGGCCGTGTTTTGTAAGGGCTCTGCTTATTTTCAGTTTCAGCTGTACAACTTGTACAGCACATTGAATGATTTAACCAAGCAGATTTAAAGTTCAGTAGACAGTGTTCTTTGTTAGATTTTAGTCACATACCAAATTCAATAGACTCTGCTGCAGGCGTACGTCAAAATGCCAGGAAGGCATGAGACATTGTTGAATATGTTGGAGTTTATTGTTTAGAAAAAATTAAACTTGGCCTCTCATTCAATCTTTTTAATTAAATAGTCATACTCTAAAGCTCAAGGGACAAAGGAAAAGAGAGAATAAAGACAGTTGTGCTGTAAAACACAGCAGATATTTCTTTATATCTGTATTGAACAACTCAGTATATGTCATCTTCTCTAAACATAAATACAAGTATTTTGGGTAAATGTGTTCCAAGCAATGAATTATCATCACTACTGCTAGCTATTACCTACATAAGATCATTAACAAACAGACAGCTTTTCTGCATAAATAGAGCTGTGTTTGTTTCCTAGTGAGAACTGCTATCATATTCTCTGCTGGTGAGTTTTGGAACACAAGTCTTAGACCTCTCTGTTAAGAGAACACAGAAACTGAACGGCCATATGTGATAGCTACCTAAAAATCAAGTCATTTTCCTGCTCCCTGTCTGCAAATTTGTCCTTAGATATGAGCTCTGAGCAGGCTTTATGCTAGATCCTACACATCAGGCATCAGCATTAAATTGCTTAAGCCCAGAGAACTGCCCAGAGCCTGCCGAGCCTCCCATTTCAAGGAATCTGCTCAAAGGCCACTGTTAATAGTCTGACCACAAACCAGATCCACTGGATTCGAAGTGGGAACACTTGAAAAGTGCTCAAGGTGTGGCCAATCACACCACAGAAAGCCAGCAGCCTTTAACTTTGTCTCCCCTGTGACGCTGGAAGGATGCTCTCTCTCCAGGGGGCACAGTGGGAAGCACGCTGCTCACCAGCAGATTTACGGCTGCAGTCTCTTAAACCATGAAAGCAAGATTTTGATTTCAGGCCATCCATGGGACATGGTCCTTTCCACTCTATGCCATGTTTGCCCAGACACTAAAGCATGTCACCAACCTACATTAAAAATAACAATGGTTTTGGCTGCTCTCTGGCATTGACTGTATGATCGTCAAAATAACCAGCAACAGAAAGAATAAATCTCTTTTATCCTAGTAAATGCTAAATGGTGTGACAGAAGTGTTTAATTCCTGCAAATGCAATGAGAATGGGAAATGGTACAAATTCTAAGCCATTGAATTACAATCTTTAAATCATAATTCTGTTTTCTTCCTTGCAGACTTAATTCACAGTAACTTGCAGCAAATCAATCAGTAACTCTTTAGATTTGGCTTCTTAATGTTCCTCTTCTTAATTATGTATTCAATGTGAGTAAAGTTCATTATTTCTCTTCACTCCAATATGTTTTAAATGCAAACCAAAGTTTTCCAAGGCTGTGACCGAAATATGCACTATTTTCTTATACCAAACTGCGAAGTCAGTAGTCACCTGATTAATGGTGATCAAATGGGAGCCACGGTCTTACAGGCAGGAGCCCCCAACTGTTCCCATTGAAACTGAGTGTTACTTGGCCACTTTGTCACAGCAGGCACAGGTCAATGCTGAGGGTACTCAGCTTTAGTAGTATTTGAACCATAACATAAGGAAATACTGCTAATGTACCTACAGTTTGATAAAGAAAGAAAGTTAGTAATTACTGCTCAGTGCTTGACAATTAAGCTTAAGGCTTGGAAGAAACTAACTTAACTTGATATAGTAAATTTTCCCACTTAGCCTCCCATTGCCGTGGATTTTGCCTATAGAGTTTGTTCATGGAACTCAGCTTTGGCTTCTCCATTTTGAAAATTTCTAAAGCCAGAGTAACCTTTGCAGTGGTTTTAAAATTAGTCCTTTTAACATAAGACTTCAAAATAGAGGTCACAAAGGTTTCCCCAGCCCATTCTCCAGTGTCCAACACAAGCTGCTCTGGTGTGAGGGTAAGCATAAGACATACATAACATGCAGTTTTCCCACATTGCCTTCCAGTCTGCCACAGATTTTATCAAGGGGCCTTCCCAAACCAGAAATGGAGTCTTTGTGTTGAAGAAACCTGAATGGAGTTTCCTTGATGACTGACCAGTCCCCCCTTGGAACTCTCATAAACTTTTAGCATCCTGTCAGGAGAAGTCTGACAGGTTGAATATCTGTTCATGCAAGAGCCATGGGATGGCTGGGACAGGTGCTGTGCAGAAAAGGAGTGCAGGATTTAGCTTTTTGCATTAATATGTCAAAGCAGGTATTTAGCTGAGAGTACAGTAGCTACGTGGCACTTTCATTCTTTTTTTTTTTTTAAGCAGAAGTTAACTTTTTTATTGAGTTGAACAGGCTTGAGGAAAATTCTACCAACTTTCATTTTCAAGCTACAATAGCCAATAATCACTTACAATCCAGGTGCTGGGGAGGTGTGCAAGAACCTTTTAAAATGTAAAATAACATGATTCTGTGACAAATAGAAAGGAAATCATTTTCAATCTAAAAGCAGTTGGAAAATTCATGATGTGTACTCATTAAAAGTGCCTTCAAGATATCAAGACAGGCTTTCTCTGTAAACGCCAGATGAATAAGAATGGTAAGTAGCAACTATGATGTACAAAACGCTTCAATGAACACAGTTGGCTTTGGTTTGTGCTGCTGGGTTGGATTTTTAAAGCAAATCTGTATTGCTTAAAAGAGCTGTGTATGTACCAAAAGTGGGAAAGGAGTAGGGAAGAGAATCTAATCCCACTCCTGTGTAAAGAAAACCCAGCAATATTGATTTTGCTTTGTGACCAAATATTGGGACAGTGGAGGCAGCACTTTGTTTTGTACGTACTGGCTCCTTAATTGCCCACGTGTGGAAAATGAGACACTGCTCCCACAAGTAGGTGACTCAAGTCATACCATAAGAGGAAAAAGTACCAACTCTTTCAACATCCCCAAATTTTTCCCACCCCCAGTATTGCTCACAATCAGTCCTGGGGGACTGCAAAGCTAAACAGCACTCTGTTGGACTCCAAGTCAAAGGGTCTTCACCTCGCTGCCAGCAGCATATAAGCACAGCTCTGAGTTCTAATACTTCTTTTATGTTATAAAAGTACCAAAGCTGCCCTGTCAAGATTTGGTCCAGTAGCACCAAAGCCATTGTGAGCTTTACAATGGATTTCAAGAGGTGATGGCTGAAATCCCAGTGGCACTAAACTGAAAGTATAGGCTGGAAATTCTATATATGATACTGTAATGGGTTAATGAATCTTTATTCAAATGCTGTTTAATTCACAGAGGAATCATCTATCTACTCTGCTCCAAGGACTCAGTTTCTTATAGAACCTGACCAGCAAATCTCAGTCACAGTAATATTTGCTTTGAGCTGCAGATGATCAGCTACTCACCCTCTGCCTTTCTACATAGCAAACCCAGGAGGATGTTTTAAGGAAAGGTGCAGTTATCAGCATTTAAACAACCCAGACATTAATTAATCAGCAAGAACAATAGTGACCTGGTTCAGCTTTTATGAAGTCACTTACTTAATCTTCTGCTTCAGTTTTAACAAAAACCTCTGTAACAAACTTTTCTTCTCACTTCACTTTTATAGAGTGAAATCCTTAACAGAAACCAAAGCCAAAATAAAACGTAAATCCTTTGGGAATTCTCATTATTCCAATTTTCAAGGTCTGGGAAAGAAAAGATGGATTATGAGTAGTAACAGGGTCTTCTACCGTTCTTAAATCCTAATTGTTTCATACTCAGGAACATACCTCATAAAGAGCTTAACTTTGAGCATGTGCTTAAGAGCCACTGAATCCAAGGAGAGCAAGGTAAAGTGTCAGGATGTTGGTAATCAGAAAGGGTCTTTTGGTGGGCCACAGGTACCATTAGTACCATTATCTCCAGGTTCAAAGGTTGACAGTGGCCTATGGGAGACTTAGAATGGTTTGATTTGATCTGGACTTTTATTGCTGTTTATAATTTTTCTGTCATTAAAATCAATGAAATTTAAGCAGATTTTTACATCTAAATATGTGCTGAATCGGTGCCACCTGAATGTCAACAGGCCTGAAGACATGCTTTGGCAGTGCACAGCAGGAGCTGAAATACAGCCAGCCCAGAGCAGGTCCTGAAATACAGCCAGCCCAGAGCAGGTCCTGCAGGAGCCCACAGCCCTGTTTCACAGGGAATGTTCCCCTCATGTTCCAGGGATTTTCTGTGATGATCCTGAAAGTCACTTTACCATCGACGTTGCCTGGCTGGGACTGTCTGGCTGTTGAGAACAAGCATCAGAGACTAATGATACGGCCTCAATTCTGCATAAAATTGAGAGTACTGAACCAGTGGTAACAAACAGAAAGTAACATTTGCCCTCAAGAACAGAGCTTGGATAGTGCCTGCACATGCACTGCGCCCTGCAGGGACACTGCAAGCCTGTCATGTTGTTCCCAGCTGAATACTACGAGCAACAAATGCCATTCTGGAGGAACTTTTGCTGCACATGAAAGCTCCTACGGTCGTAATTTTGAGAGTGTTGTCTTTGAGTTTTTTTCCGGTTGTTTTGTTTTGTTGGATTTTGTTTTTTTCTCCCCAGTGCTCTCAAATAACATGAAAACTATTTTGTTTCTTTATTGTGTGGTTTCTTGATTTATTCAGATTTCCCTGTGTTCTCTGTTGGGACAGCACCCTGTGAAATGCTTCTGGTTTGCTGAACTAATGATGCTGATAGAGAGTGCTCGTGTGCCCTTGCATTTCCTTGGCTCCCAGGTGTTGACTGGAGATCTCTGTAATGACACCATTCTTCCCCTTATGAATGCCTATTTGGAGTCTGTGTTCCAAGTTGGGCAGCTCCTTGTTAGGGTTCCTAAGGGTGCAAATTACCCCAGAATACATAGTATACGTAGTCTGCTCCAATTTATGTGGATGACCAAGCCTCTAGTCATCTCCTTTTCTTTAATTCTGTTTCAGGCCTTCAGCAGCAGAGGGGAGGGTTTGTGCAGTGCCCACCTCCCACCTGGCAGCACCTGAAATGGCCCTACATGGGACCCACATGGCCCTGCCACGGACGGGCTCCCACAAGGATTGTGTAACTTCCCAAAGAGGTGACCTTCCTCTGCTGCTCAGGTTTCTGGTATCTCAGTCCATCCGTTTGTTTGGTCCTCTTGTGCTCCTAGCTCCTTTGGAATGGCCCTGGAGAACTGTTACTACCTGAGATAAAATGATAAGGCCAACAGCCTTGCCAACCCAGACGGAAAGGATTTGAAATCACCTTTACCACATTTGTATGTTAACCAAAACTCCTGCTCAGTCAGGAACGCTGAAAGTATTTTGCATTTTTTACAAATAAGGCACCTCATACTAGTAACAGCTTTACAAGTATAATTGCACTGTAGTTCTATAAAACAAAATTTAATACTCACACTTTCCGATTACACGATAGTAATTGTGAATAATTGGACAAAATCTCTGGCCTTTTTTATGGCTATTTCTTACTCTGAGTGTGTGCACACTATATAAACACCATCTGCAGAGAATGTAAGACAACTTCTGTTGGAGCACAGATCTATAAAAGTGCATCATCAACTTTTCAGCAAGCATCCAGTTAAACAGCTATTGTCTGTACCTTCCTGCAAACTACACCAATGCAGTAATTTACCCTTTTGGATTCACACTCTTCTTTATTGCATCCAAGCTTACAGACCTGCAGTACTTTCTGTTTGTTGCCAGAACATTGATGCCTATGCCCCTAATCCCTGACTCCACCTCCATCCCATCCTCCCTGGGCTCCATCCAGCACATGTATCGCCACATCCTGCCCCAGCCCCTCCACGGGCAGGGGGGATTATGCACCAGCAGTTGACACAGAGCAGTGGTTTTCAAATTCTTGCTGTGAAAGGCTTTTGAGGTGTTTCAGTAGTAGGCTGCTAGTTGTGAATACCAAAGCAGGGGCTTTCCCCTCTGCAGAGGCCCCTTCTTAAGTATGAAGTACAAACAATGAAAATGAAAAGCAATAAAAAAAGAGAGATCTGGGCTTTGAATGCTTCTTAGGGTCAAGCACTAAACCCTCTTTTGACAGCTACACAACCCACACTTGTTCTCCTCAAGAGAATTTGACCTCAAGTAAGGAATTTAACAAAGTGCATATTTTGTCTACAGTGGACAAATACATTGTTCTAAAGCAACAAACTGCAGATAAAATATACAGAAAATTATAGGGGAAAACCCCCACATTCCGGCAATGAAACCCCACTATGATTTATGCAAATTTTAAAAAAAAGAACAAAGTATTTCTGATTTCACTGACTTAGTGTTGTATGGCAGAAGGTTAATTAAACGAAAGCCTTACATTTCTCCTCTGTTATTGATTAACCAAAGTCAAATAACATTATCATTTTGCTTAATGCATTTAAATCACAAGTATTTTCCCAGATGCTCTGCACAGGCACTTTGCAGATTTCAGTGGAAGCTGTTTACATGCTGAAACATTGAGCCTGGATAGAAACACTTTGCTGTGATAGCAACACACGCACAACAGTTTTCATTTTCTCAGTTCAGAAGGAAAATTGCTGTTCCTCCCTCTTCTTCAGATTCTCTTTCTGCAAGAAGTATTGCTGCATCATTGGAAAAAAATTACAAGCTTGCTCATATTGGCTGCAGTTTTGTGTCCATTTTCAGCTAAGTCCTGGCCCAAAGTCTCCTGAAATCACTGGGATTGTTTCTACTGGCTTCATGGCCTCTTATTTAGCCATGAGCATGCTGCAAAGTTTGGTTTAATTTTTAATAGGTCCAGTGGTGTTGCTTATGCAGAGAATTTGGCCTACTGGCACAGGGGTGATCTCCTGCCCCGCTAAGTGGCTGCAGTCACACAGCCAATGGCCAGAAGATGTAGTGGTCCATGATGGGCTGATCTGCTCCCTTTGGAATTATCACTTCTATCTTGCATTGACTTTTAACTCTAAAGTCATATGAAGTGAGACAAGCATGAGACCTGTGCTGCAGCCACACACACACATCCTGCCGTGCCCTGAGTGCTGCCACTCGCACTGATTCCCCACGATGAGCTGCCTCTTGTGCAGCTGAATGGGCAGAGATGCAGAATCATGCATCAATTCTCTTTTTGCTGATCAGCAGCTTTGAAAATGGAAAGAAATAATCACAACAAATTCCTCCTGCAGTTTAAAGCCAAGCACAGCTTCAGCAAACATCAACAGAAGTGAACGTGAGAGTATTACATTTTTATTATCATTTTTGTTCAAAAACTTAATTTGTCTGAGCCTGCTAGTAAGCTCTAGCCATTTTCTGCAGTGAAGGACAGGGATTTCATTTACATGGGGTTAAAGGAAAAAAGCAAGGGAAAAAGAAAGACTGCTCAGTTTTTATAGAGACTCAAATATCTAAACTGGCACTGGGAATTACATGTATTTCACCATGAGCTCAAGATGTGCCATAATACGCTATCTGCTGTAAATGTCCAAAACACTTAGAGATTTGTTGGCCACAATACTACAAGGGAGAAAGCCTGTTTACACAAGGATGATCATTATCACTAGCTTCATCTATATTCTCTCAGCACCAAGGCATGCTAAGCAGTAGCCAAATCCTTTGGCAGTCCATGCTGCAAAACACCTAGGCATGCCAACCCAAAAATCCCCAAATGCATGTGTCAGACTTGGTATATTTTAGACATTTGCCATGTACAATTAAGTGCACATATTCGGACACCTCTTTATTAAAATATATACGTTTTGTGGATGTGTGCAATCTATTAATTACCTTGTGATCCACAGGAAGAGGAGCAACAGGAAGGGGGCCTGAAAGAGGAGAAGCTCTTCAGGACGAGCTTCGCACAGGTGGTGAGCAGGCAGGTGCAGGGTGCAAGAGCTGCCATGGGGTAAGCCCTGGTTGCTCCTGTGATTAGCAAAGCAGAAAGAAACGTGGAAAGGGAGAACAGGAGAAGCGAAGAAAAGCTGGGAGGAACAGGGAGCATGATATGGTTGATAGCTCAGTGCAGTTACACAGCTGTTTGGTCCCAAACCACAAAGTCAACAGCAGGATGCTCAGTGCCCTGTGCCATGGGCACACAGCGCATGGCACCTCTACACAAGGCTGGAACGCACACAGGCACGGCTCACTACTATCAGTTTATACTTATATATATATATATATTTATACACACACACACACCAGGGAGCAGTGAGAATCCCCCGATCAACAGCTGATACAGCAGAATTTTCCAACGTGAGCTCTGATTTTCCGACAGAATATTCTGCACTTCCAAAATTAAAATGGAAATTAAGAAATGATACAGCTACTTAGTATTTTTTAAATATAATGCTCAATTCTCATGATTCACGGAACACCAAAACCAATTCCAAAATTAACCACCTGTAACCACCAGCAAGAAAATCATAACACAAGGGATAGATTATTTATGTACTTTGTGCTGATGCAATGTATACATTTGTTATCAGTACACTATGGGATACAGCATTAAAATAAACCAGCCTGCAGCAGCTACACCCTTTAGGCTTCACAAATATTGCCAGCAGGTATCCTGGTGCTCTGTTTGCCTGCATTTACTTCTCTGTTTTGTAAATACAAATATTTGGCTAAGGCATCTGCTCAGTCAAGAGCTGTGACTGCTGGTCCAGGTAGAGGTTTTCAGACCTGTGTACAGCAGCAACCCGTCTAGATGGCTGCAGATACAGTTCACCATCAGGTTTATTCTCTACACATTTATGATGATTCAGTGTCATTGAACCAGCACTAAGGTTAGATACCTGTACTTGGAAATGAAACCTCTGACTTGTTTAGAATAGATGAAAAAAAAAAAAAAAAAAAGCCAAAAAATGTAAACCAGACTGTGTTACTTTTAGGTTCTGATTATTCTTGTTATCAAGACTTGGAACTGTTTGGAAAACAATGTTCTCCAATTAGACCCCTGATCTATGAAAGCGCTTGAGCAACTGTATAATGGAGCATATGAGTAGCCACTTTAATGAAATTACTACTTATACACATGAATTGTCCACTCATTTTAAGCGATTTGCTGGATCAAAGCCTTTCTGTTACAATTAGAGCAACAGAGTAAAAATTATAGCAACTCCGGTTTGGAGAAAATAACAGACCAAAGGTAACTGCGTCATAAAGATATTCCCAGCAAGGAGAGGGAATAAATGGTATCTGTAGGAAGTGCCCATATAACTACACCACATCAAGTATAATTATCTGGTCAACTTTTTCTACCTAGAAAATTAAAATAAATTTCATTTCAAACCTTTTAAGAAAACTCTCTGCTACTTCAGTTTGTATGGGGGCTGAAGATGTTAACGCTCCAAGAATTTGGACAAAATCCACTACTTAAAATCCCACTTCTGGCTTTTAACTGAGGTAAACAGAATGCATTATAAATCTCCAGCATAGCCTATTGAAGTGTCAGAGCAGCTTGTTCAAAGCAATACATTCGCTTTTGAAAGATTTTAGTATTATAATCGAAAATTCTCTCCCTCTGATGCACCTGAGAAGCATTAACTTCTTGGTGACTCTAAGAACCAAATCCTTTAATACAAACCTAACTTTTCCCACAGGCACTTGAAAATATTTAGCATTTTTTCAGTTGGATGCAATTTTCATAATAAAGTAGCTCACTCGGCTACCTGACACCACAGACAAAGACGCTGAGTGAGCCGCTCCTGCCAACTTAGAGCATGATCGCAACCCTCAGTTACATATTAAGTAGGCTTTGAAAAATCCAATTGCTGTGACAACTCAAGTAATTTATATATTATATATTACAGTTATACATTTTATGCATTGTTCATAACATATGTATTTTATTCTGTAACATCCAAGCACCACCTTTCCATACACCATGTCTTTCAGTCAACCTTAAGGGAGCATACAACAGATCTTACATTTATGTAACATTTAAATTCTACCCTTTTTGGGGGTTTAGGATACCAAAGCAGCTGTTTGCTACTCTTCTGAACAGCACCAGCCCATCCCTATTGATGCCGCTCCCTATGTTCTTTTAAATTTCACTGGCAAACCTTGCAGAAATGTATGGGAATGACATATATTTTGTTCTGTGCCAAAATACTCAGTCCAGTCTATCAAATCAGAAATGTTCATAGTCAACTGCATCTCTGGCAGCTTCAAGGGTATAATTTTAAAACTACAGTATAGTGTGTTAAATCAAACCCTACAATGATCTTGTTTTACTTCCATCCACTCAGCCTATTAATGCAGGCTAATACTGCATGTTCTTGTGGCAGCAAAACCTAAAGTGTACCAGGAGACTCCAGTGATAGATTACATGTACATGCTGTGTCATATCCAATTAACTCAAATTGACTGTGTACTGCATTATGCTGTTAGTGCATGGAAGATCAATAAATATGGAGAAAATCCAAAGAGGCGCTCTCCATTCCCATCCAATTCTAGTAGGTCCGAGACAGATCATGCTCCTATGATGTGTGTGCTGCTGCTGAAGAGGGCAGGTGGTGCATAGACACCATTCAAACTTGGCCTATTCAATCTAAACTCCTCTAACTCGCCATTCATGCATAGCAAAACACCATCTGGTCCTATTTTGCCTCCAGCAATCACAGCTGACCAAAAACGATAATAACAGCTGTTGCAAAACAAAAGCCAAACAAAGGGGGGAGGGAAAGGTTAGAATGCAGTCCAGTGCTGCAAAATACTCCATGAAGTGAGAAATGGAAAAGGAGCCATTCAAATAGGAATCCCCATTGAAAAGAGTCAGTGCAAGACTTGTGGTTAAACTTGAGATATTTAATCCATCTGTCCTGCAAACCACAATGGTCAGGTGATAATATAAAATTGAGATTATGTTGCACAGAGGTATTTAAAGGCTTTGTTCTCCAAGTTAGAAACTAATGACCCTGTGTCAGCTAAAAATTAAACCTCCTTATGTTCTTTCATCATGTGTCAACCTGGGTTAATGTGAAAGTAGAATGTGGTTAACCGGGGTGATAAAGCATCTGAAACCTTGGGAAAAGAAGGGAGCAGTTAAGTGGTTGTACATGCTATGAGGGAAAACATTCTTTAAACCATGCACGACACTGAAATCATACGGATTATTGCATTTTTCCTGTGTAAGCTGCATATCAAGCAATTTAAACTAACAGTTTTATTTATGACCTATGATAGCACAGTTATTCACTTAAACTTAGGGAACACGAACACAAACTTGAACAGTTTGAAACACAAGATGTTCTGCAATATGCTATTGTGGGTAATGTAAAATATAATTTTGTAGCAAGCAGGGGGATGCTCCAGTTTTTCAAGATTCGAATTTTGATATTTAAAATGTACAGTCCCGCATGATGATTAATTTTTCTACTTTTTTTTTTTTTTTAGCTGCAGTAATTAAAACTATTTTTCCTGGAATTGAACATCAGTAGTTCAGCAGCTCTTAATCAAATGTGATAAAACCCAGGATTTATGAAACCATTTAATGAGTGTAATAACACCTGCTTCTTGCTGCAAATAGTTGAAAACAGACTTCAGTTGTAATTAACTCTTATCACTAGTGACATTTTTCCAACGATACTTCATAGGTCTTCAAAATGACAATTATAGAACTAATACACAATTACTGTCACATGCAGTTTAGCAATTATTTCTGAAGACATTTGTCTAAAGGTTTCAAAAAGACTATAAAATGGTTCCCTTTGTTATGTAACATTGGTGAAAACTGACACACACAGAATCTCTCCCAGCCAGCCTCGGCTGTGCCATTTCTAATGCAGACAGGCTTCCTCGCACTTGGAATAAACACCCTCCATCCTAGACATTACTAGATATCATGCTAAGGCTATTAGGAGCATGGGTAGCTGTCAACTAACACCTATTATGAAAAGCTTCAATTTATACATGATTTTTTCTGCTCCAAGAAATCTATAAATTTATAATTAGAATCTCTTGCTGTTCAATATTTGTACATAATAAACAGAGTACCTGAGGATGATGAAATATTGAAAGCTGAATTCCTTATGAATAAACTCACGTGGTATTATACCTCTTCCCTCAAGTATGGCTGCAACTTTTTTGGGATCTATATTCCATTATTTTGGTCTGAGCATGGTAGCCATACCTCAAACAGGATTAGGATTCTGCTCAGGTTTGACACTTGCTGTTTTTAATTTTCATTTTATCATAAGCAGTTTAAGATTGTTGCCAATGGTAATTTGCAATTTTTATCAAGACCTCTTCATTATAGCTTCTGACAGGACAGATGCTGTAATTAATCATGCCAGACAACTGGGGATAGTGGTCAGACTGCACTCACAGCACAGATACTGCAGGCGAAGAAGGGAAAGAGGAAAATAAAGAATCTCTTTTCTGGCCAGAGCAGAAATAGATGAACAGCACTAATAACCTGACAACACACTGGATTTGAATGTTTCCAAACCGTTCATATGAAACACCTGCCCTCTTCAATGCCCTGCTCCATCGTGGTCTACTTTTATGAAAAAAAAAAAAAGCCAGAGAACTCAGGATCAGCCCGAGTCAAGAGCTGGAGGTTTCCAGAGAAAAGCCCACCGCAGTGCCTGTGGTTACTTGTGAAACTCTCAAAAACCACACTTTGTGCTGATTTGCATCTCTGAACTCATTACTGCTGAGAGACAGGTTGACCCCCCTGCTCCTGCAGAGCAGTGCAGCTCAGGGCACCATGACTGCTTTGGGACTCCAGCACCTGCCTTCTCCCTCTGAAACCTCCACAGAAACCTCCAGGAAGGTGCTGGGCACCCTTGGTCGGTGCATCCTGGTGGGCACCAGAGCCAGTCGCTCGCTCCATGCCCATCGGTCCTGTTTGCCCACAGTGTTTGATGAGAATTCAAAGGAGCTAAAAAAATGCCCAAGGAAGCGTTTGCAGAAGGAACCATTTCTGGTTTTTCTATCAAAGACTTACGGCTCATCAGTTTTACTGAAATGTGTTTATTCTATAGCAAGATAAAAGCATTTATTTTAGATAAGCAAAATACAAACAACTTAATTGCTGCTATCATAACTCATAAAAAAGTATAAAACAGCATAAAAACACAATAAGCAATGTAGCAATTAATAAATCATGTTACCAGTGTTTACATTAAAGCCTCATTTATGAAAACTTTACAACACATGATATGAAAACTTACAACTTTTAAAGAAAATATTTACATTGATTATTCGGTTGTGGAGTTTCATTTAAATATTCTACTGGTTTTTTCAGCGTATTAATAACTCTTGCATTTCTTGTCTTAGCTTTCTGTAATAACAGTTTTAGTTAAGTGCATTTCCCTTTTAAAAATACAGTGTATTAAATCTGAAACTCGTCACTTCAACACAGAATATAATATTCACATTTGTTCTGTAGTTCAATTAACATAAGAGGGTAAATGTCAATATATATTTTCTTACAAACTATGGTAGATTTATTTGGAGAAATGAAGTGAAAGGTTGGGTCAAACATTTAAGTCCACTGACTTTCATCTGTTTTTCTGAAAACATTTAGGAGAGAAAAAAATTAAGAGCTTTGGCAAAAATCTGTGATTTACTCTATTTTTTCATGACAAAAAATGCCATCAGCTAACTCATGTCATACAAGTACGATTGTATGAAATCCAATCATCATTTTACAGGTAGTTACAACTGTGCTTTAAGGGCTTCATGAGTTCATACTGCCTGGAAGTGCATTATTCACTTTTAGAGAAAAAAGGGTTATAGCATATAACTCTGAAAGGCCATTTTGCAGTCATAAGGTCCAGGTATTTATTAGGCCAGTTGATTCACATATTGTAGGTAAAGCTTAAATAAATTAAAAAGGCATCACATGAAAAACAGCTTTTTTTTTTTTTTTAAACAAAATGATTTATAGTCAGCTAAAAGATGATACACAGCTACATTGTAGTTCTTTATTGCCTATCTAATAGACACTTTAGAGGATCATTTGATCTGTTATGCATCCCTGCATAACTACCATCAACAATTTACAGTTTTCAGCCAAATATGGTTTACCCCTACCCCTCCATCAACACAAAGCCATGTTGCAAGATCATTTGTCTTCAGAAAATACTGACCTGCGATAATACTTGAGTCTGTGTCTGAGATTGTATTTGTGCCTGGTGCTGCTGAGGTGCTGGCTGGGGGCTCCCAATGGCAGGGATGGGAGAGGTGATCTGCGAGGCTCCGGGAGAATGCTGCTGAGGAGAAGGCTGCGACTGGTGTTGCATATGCTGCATTTGCTGCTGCTGCATTTGCTGAAGCTGCATGTGCTGCAGCTGCTGTTGCATTTGCTGTTGATTAATCTGCTGCTGAAGATGCTGCTGCTGCTGCTGCAAATGTTGCTGCATGTGGTGCTGAAAATGCTGTTGCTGCATTTGCTGTTGTATTTGCTGATGCATTTGATGCTGATGTAGTTGCTGCTGCTGCATGTGCTGCATCTGTTGCTGCTGGAGCTGCTGCAAGTGCTGCTGCTGGCCTTGCATCGAGGGGCTGACTTGAGATGAAGACGGCGTTGCCACCATATTTGTTCCCATAGAGCTCATCAGTGGAGCCGCAATGTTTGTTGGCATGTTTGGTGCGACCGTAACAGAAGCTACGATCTGATTCATTGGCAGTCTCATGGTCAGGGGCTTTGGAGCAATTGCTCTGGGAAGGGGCTGTTGAAGAGTTTGAGGAGGGACCGATACCGTTGCGTGTTGAGAAAGAGAAGTATTCAGAATGAGGGAGGAAGACAAATTTGTGGATGCCAGTGTTTGCTGAACAGAGCGAATTGTCTGGGCCTCAGCAGATTCTGCAGCAGCCTGTGTTTGGGAAAGAAATTAATTGGCTTTCCACAGAAAAAACATTGTTACTGTTTACACAGAAATAAAAGTAACAGCTTCTCTGGGAGACTGTCCTATTTTGGTTTCTATCAGAAAAGATCAATATGGAATCTGAAAACAATCACTGATCCACCAATCCATTAGATCACCTCTTTATCGCTCTCCCTTCACAGTACCTCCAGTTCTTAACTGGACAAAAAGCTAACTTTTGCCTTTGATCAAACCTAGAAAGTCAGAGATGCCACATACATTTTGGTGCTGAAAGAGTTAGAAAAGGCCCAACGCTTTCTAAAATAAAAACACCTGTTCTTTGGGAGACAGCAGCATAGCCCCTCCCCTCCCCCCCTTATCCTGGCAGCATACAATGATCGAGCATTTACCTGACATCTTTTACACATTTACCTTAGAACGTGACAGACTGTGCTGCAGCCCTACTCGAAGACAAGCATCACAAATGAAAAAGCTACAGCAAGGATGGCTTAAGTTGGAGGAGATGAGATACATACTGGACTTTAAGTGTAATTTTCACCTGCAAATTTCCCCCAAGTTACTTGGCAGCCCAGGTCCCAAGGAGTTGGGGAGAAAATATTTCTGATAGTTTTGAAAAGGGAACTTAGGACTGGGGAAAAAAAAATCCCTCAAAGGTATTTAGAATTCCTGTTGCCATTGTGATACTAAAGGCTTTTAGCCTATTACCTAGGTCCCAGAGACAGCAGAAAAACACAGCTTCTCTACACAAGGAGAAGCAATCTTCCAGCTTTCAAAAACACGTGTCTATTTTCTGCTGTTGTATTTTCAATTATTAATTAAAATACACAACAACTTTCTGTATGATTTACTAATGCTCTGCAGTTGTACATTTAAATAAATATTCTCATGAGTCGGACATCATCACCCTCTGTTGCTTTCTTGTGATTGAATATACTTTTGTAGTTGATCTTCATGAAATATTATTAGAGAAATAATCACCTTGGTAAGGTTTCAGCCATATTTTAGATGTCTATAAGCATATTTCCATTTATGATATTCAGATGCAACAAATCTACAACCTGCAAAGTGCTGCTGGCTAGAAAGGTAAATTCAAGCAAGACAGCAGAGCTTTGTTTTCTTCACAAGTTTTAACTCAGGAACCACTAAAACACTCCATGTGGCTCACTGCCAGTCCATTTGTAAGTGCTCTCCAAATTCAGAGCCACCACACATTTCTTACCCCTCACCTGCAAGAAATGCTTAAGCTTTGTCACCCACCAGCTGCTCTCCAGCTCCACGCAAAGCAAGCCTGTCTTTGGAGAAGCAGCACTTGAGGGAAAGCAAACCTCTGCAAATAGCTTGCAAATGTTAATGTAAAAAGGTCAGTATATTTTTCATGACTGAATTTTTCTTCTGTAGTGAAGTACATTACTTTGGCTCCATAGCTCAGGGCAGACGTATGTTTACAAAGACATTTCTTGATCATTGTTAGTATGCCAGTAGAGAGATGGAATTATTTTTGCAGAGACTAAGCAGGGTTCAAGCAGCAGCACAACATCTTGTAGAGCTGCATTACAGAAATCCTAGGATTCTACTTTTATTTTGCATAACACTCTCCCCCTGCCCCAAATATTTAAACCCCATTGCCAAAAGCTCACTTGCATTACACTGAAGGCTTTATTAGGCTTACCTTAGAAACAAGGCTCGCTCTATAGGCAGCAAGTGCCTTTAGGTATTCTTTTTTGGCAGCTTCAGTTTTTCTTTTATATACCTATTAAAAGAGACCACAATTTCATCAACTTCAACTATTAAGATTTTTTAGCCAGAATGCTCTCCAAATCTCTTGCAAAGAAACAAAAAACACAGACCAAACCCCATGAAAACACTACTGTTAGATGTGCTTTTTCTTCCTTGAAAGTTCTAAGTATTCTTGCAAGTGGCCACAAGATT